>WHPX01001296.1:0-368679 GCA_011057435.1 Actinia equina
AGAACAGGTATCACTACCTCAAGGGATTAAAAATCTAAAAAGCACTACTGCCATATAATAGTAATCACCTTAACAAACTGTGGATATATGCAAGAATATTTAAATTGAATTTAATTATCAAAAAATAGAAAAACAACAAAATACCACAACAACAAAAACAAACAGCCAACACACTTGGGTCAACCCGCACTCCCCCGAATGCGGGGAAAGGTGGTTAAGCATAAGAATCCTGACGTCCTAGAGTATCTTGAAACTACACAAATTCACTGTTGCAGAAAAATATATAATTGGTTATACCCAAAGTGAAAACAAAGGAATGAAATTGTTACAGGGCGCAAAACAAGTCAGAAAATGTGAAATCAAATAAATGAAAAGAAAAAAGAGACCAGAAGTGAGCGCGAGGCATAAATGGCATGTGAAAACACCATGACGCTCACAATCAAGAACTCGCCACTAGAATAACCCTTGAAATGAAAATAAAAAAATTTATTACGAGCTAAAAGGCCCAGAGGTTGTTTTAACTCAATAGAATTGAGGTCCCAAAAAGCCATTTTATTATAATGCCACACCTGTCCAGAAATATAGGGCAACAAATTCTTGGCAAGTTAAATAATCCAGACATAATCCAGCTTTCATTGAAAAATGTGTGGGGTTGTGTAACCAAATTCATATTACATTGATCAACTGCAGTATGGGCTTTAAATTGAATACGGGCATAGCAATGCTCTCTATCATATTGCATTTAATTTATCAAATTAGCTTTGACACTTTTACTCTGTTGAAGTTTTTGTGTTAAAACTGGTGAAAAACAACGTCTGAGACAAACCACATCATCACTACTTGATAAATATTTGTGCACAATATCCAACAAGGTAAACCAGTACTGCAAAATATTATAAGAATTAGGTCAGAGGATCCCCAATTGAACTCTTGGAAATAATTAAAATTAGGCTATAACAAGATTTACAAGTGCAAGTAGGTTCACCCACGGCAAAACTAAATGTGACAAATAGTCCCAAATGCGTCCAACGTTACATAATTTTGTTAAATCCAATTGTATGTGAAGTATTACACATAGCTTGGTGTTTTGGGCAGGAGTTGTACGCCAAGACTTAAACCAACAACGGGTCTTACATAACCTAATTATAAAAAAAAGGGTCTCGCACGGTCCGCTTAGAAAAACTCTAGGAATTGAAGCTTTATGTATCTTTAAGCACAGTGATTTTACCAATTCATCATACAAAGGAGAACTAAGCACACACGGGTCCTTACTATGGAGTATACAATCACAATATAATCCATTTTAATTATTCAAACATCAAGTCCATTAACCTAAGTCACCTAATTTCTACATCTATAATGGCAAAAACATACAGGACTATGGTGAGTACTTTTGCCATCTCTTCCCTGATCCTGGACTAACACAAATCCACTCTTTCAATTTTTGACTTGGTAACAGAACAATACAAAACTTAAAGAATAGGTACCAAAGAAGATGAGAAATTAGTCTCAACCATCTCACTTGATTTAGTACATGAAAGAAATTTGATCTGAAGATAATAACTAATCCCCTTAGAAATCCTAGCATAAAGCAATATTTAGACCCTAGTCCCTTAGCAGATAGCAAATAAATAAATATTAAATGTTGAATAAATTATACGCCCAGTCCCTCAGCAGACTTGAAATACATTAATACTTAATTGAAAACATTATAGGTCTTAGTCCTCTAGGGAAACTTAAATAAATTTATTATTCAAGGATAGAGAGCCCAAGTTAGCTTTTCATATTAAATTACATGGTGGTAGTTTCCTTTTCGGGATAGACCAGCTCATTTTTCACAAGTTAGTAGCCTAGAAACTTCGTTATTTTAGTCTTTGCAAACCAGTCTTGATAATCACATACACTTTATGGAAGTCTGAATACCGCCTTGAGTCTATTGATTATATCACTCTAAGATATACATCACTGTTGTGCAGTAAAACCTATGAGTAGTGGGGTATGGTTATTTTATAAGTCTTCTACTTGCACTTATCTTCACAGTATAAAAGGCTGGCTTGCCATCAAGGTACTCTCACGAGTCTGTAGGGGGTCAGAAGTCTGATATCCTTATCAACAGTGTTCACCATCAGAGCAGCCAACTGGTCGTGGTTTCATAAGATGACTCTTGTCGGGACAGTAAGTACTGCCTGGTCCTGGTCTACCGGGGTAGTGAGACTTGGTGCTGGTGGGACCTCGGGGAGGTATTTTTTTATAAGTCCAAAAGGGCGTGGAGAGGGTAAAGATGGAATATATTAAAAAACCTAAAACCACTAAGCCCAGAATCAAAACTTTATTTCAAACACAACACCACACAACTAACAATGGTAAAAACATTTCCAAGTCAATCCAAAAACTCTTCACACCATCACTCACTCAAAATCTTAAGTCAAAAACCAAGATGCTTACCTTGAAATTCCAAGTCACACTGCCTGAAATACACAAAGTATGTTATTTTATATACTATAAAAATATAACACACTAACCCCTCCTTATAGAGTACACCCCCCAACACCCCAGGTGTGAGACTTCACCCCTCCCCCCAATATACTGCTTATCCCCTCCCCCCAACATACTGCTTATCCCCTCCCCCCAACATACTGCTTATCCCCTCCCCCTATATACTGGTTATCCCCTCCCCCCTATATTCTGGCTATCCCCACCCCCTTATTTGAGTTAAACCCAGTTGTAATTGACCATGGATTATTTTATTTATTTTCAATTTATAAGCTTGAACTTGAAATGCATACTTAGGCACTTCAATTTGTAATCAAATGAGTTGTTAAAACATCAATTTCAAAATTTCAAAAAAAAAAACATTTTCCAAAAATTACAATCTGTAATATAAGAGGGATTTTACTTGTGAGGTTTTCAATAACGTTATCTAGGAAATCTACGAAAAATCAGACATGGATAATTTCTTTGAAGTTTTCAATAGCATTATTTAGCAATATATGCTAGGAAATTTAGGAAAAAACATGCATTGATAAAGTTGTTCACAAAAAAAACACAGAGTAAGGGTGCATCATGGTCTTAATATGAAGTAAAATCCCTCTATAACTTGGTCAATTACAACTGGGTTTAACTTTATTTTTTTAAATCAAATCAAGAACAGACAACACAAAGTGTGCATATGTATGGTGTTTGTGGTCATTCGTTTGAGGCATGCTGGCATAGCTTGGACATAAAAAACCTAATTAGTGTTTTATCCATTTAATACAGGAGGGTTCATCAAGTAGATTTCTGGATGTAGCTTCTTTTTCACAAAGTTTCGTTTTAGGTTTGCCAGTATGCAGAGATGCACAAAATGTGTTGCTCAATAATTATTTCATTTGATTCTCGAGACAAATTCTCAATTTAATGCTGTTAGTTACTATTCGTTTCACAGGCAGAATGGAGGACAAAGTTTAAATAAAGCTTCGTTGTTGTAGCATGACCCATAACTTCATGACCTTTTGAAATTTCCAGCATATTACCAAGTAACCAAAGTCATTTGCAGCATGCCTCAAACGAATGTAATGATTAGTTTGTGTACTTCCCACCCCCCCCCCCCCCACCTTGTTTCAACATTTTTATTTCTCAATAGTTACTGGCAAAATGTATGGGCCTGGGTGGGGGGGAGGGGGTAAGGATTTCAAGGCTGCCTGACACCAGCTTTATGTAACTTATTGTTAAAAGAATCAATTGATAAGATCTAAATAAGGAATAGCATAATGACAACCTGAACAGGAGAGATCTGTGAAAAACATGTGACTGAAAATACCAATAAAAATCCATTGAAACATTGTGTCCCTTCACAAATAAACACACACACTCCATTTTTAATTAGCCCAAATTAATGCTATATGCCAAAGATAAACTACACTGGGTAGAAAAAACTGTTGTTTCAAATAATAATAATTACCCTTACCTTACTATTAAATTAAAGTTTATCTGCTTAAGTAAAGTATAAGCTTATACACAAATCCCTGAAAAGTTACAGCATTTTAAAATAGAAAAATTTGTATAAAAAAGAGAGCCAAGGCCCTGCCAGCTTAGTTTTAATATTTTGGGCACATTTTAATTGCAGCTGCAACTCTACAAAGATTGCCCTTCTTACTTTGAAACTATGCACATTTACTAATTTACTAGTGATTTTTCATCCCCCAATAGAGGCTTTGCACCAAAATATGTTGGCAGTTAATTTTAGATGGCAGGAAAAATACAATCATTGTCCATGAGAATGAATTCAATTCCTAATTGTTCTGACATCTAATCGCAGGCAGTCCAAAATGTATTATGGCTGACAGCACAAGATAGTGTAGAGCCTCTATTAAATAGCATTTGATTTATAAAGATTATTTACATAGGGTCTATAAGGTGATCCAGGCCAAGGTCATCACAGCATGCTGAATAAATTTCGAATTTCTCTGAAATTGCTTGTGTTTTTGACTAAACTCACCTTGTAATTTTCTTTTATGCACGATATATAACTTACTGTAATCTATGATGATCACTAAGCTATACATGGGTGGATCCAGGAATTGTATATGAGAGGTTGCCAGATGAAGAAATGCAATAAAGATATTATGCATTACTCCACTTAGCTTAAGAGTAACTACAGAATTAGGGGGGTGCCAAGTACATTGCAGGACACCCCCTGGATCTGCCCCTGCAATAATTATGACAGCGTTTCCATTATGAAGATATCCTATGGATTATGTACTTACTAGTGACCTACCCTCTACTTTTTATTAACAAAAAATCCCAAAAAAATAAATGTGACATATTAGAAGACGTCAATGAACAATAAATTAAATGCCATGTCAACAAATAGAAGAAATGTTTTGCAATTGAATGTTTTGAACAATAATTCAACTTATAAGAAAATACTTGCCTTCTACATTATTCAAGTGTTTAATTGCAGAGTCAAAATTTGAATGATATGCACCCATCAAGGTGGTACCTATTTTATGAATGGTTACTGAGTTGGTATGACCATAATAGTTTCTAAATCAATCACACAGAAGCGAAACCCAATGGATAATGGGTATTAATAATAAGGCAGTTACTTTGTGATACAACTTCTACTTTTCAGTACTATTATGAATAATTGCATTTCAATCAAATACTACAATGTGATTGAATCACAGGAGGTGGGTGGGGTGTGCTGCTAATGAGCTGCTTCTCACCAAAGCAGCCCAAGTTTGAGTCCTTACACCTTTGTCTAGGGAATTGGCCTTTTGATCCATGTCAAAATATTTAATTCTACACAGACTGAAGGGTTAATCATTTCCAGCTTTAAGTATAGTCTGTTTGTATAAGGTTACATTCAACCTCGTGTGTAGCCTCAGTTGTCATATCTTAACCTTCGGTGCGGTCATTCCCCCCTCCCCCCCATATGAAAAGGCATTCTAAAAAACCCATTGACTACGCGGCTCTTGATAGCCTCAGATTTGAAGGCCTACAACAAAATAATGCGCAGTCCATGTGCGGGGTTTGAAGGACTTCCAAACCCTCAGTGCACAACAATCAAAAGAAAAGAAAGGCTTAAACCGGAAATGGATCAGTCTGTCATACTGAGACAGATAACCGAAGAGATGGAACGGGTGCAAATCGAAAATAAGAGGTTAGTGGCTTTGGTGAAAGAAACTCCACCAACGCTTCTGAGAAAACCTTATGAAAGAAAGGTCAAGTTCTAGAAAAATAAATGCGCAAGCCTTTTGCTTCAAACATAGGGCTCAGCGATCTAAGACAAATGGACGAGCTTCCTTGAGCAGCCAACAAGGACTTGTTTGGAGTTTGGAGCAGATATTTTCTCAGTGCAATTCTTCGGACAATGAATTCAAAGACGAAGGTTGGAGGAAGACTAAATCATCAGGTAAGAGATCACACAAACTTAAGCCAGGAAAGACAGCACAGATCACCACTCGCGTGGTGAACCCACAAATATGGCCACAAAAAGAAAAATGTAAAAGGAGCAAAGTACAGGAAATTGAACCATCTTTATTGTCAGTGTATATAAATTCGTATATACTAAAAGCTAAACAATAGAAGATTGCAGTCACCATAAACTAATAGTTCCTGTTAATGATGATCCACAATAATATGTTGCAGCATGCTAGATTTTAAGATTACCAACCCATCTGTTGTTGGTATTCACTTCTATTTAGCAGATTGACACCTGTCACACTGCGCAGAACACTTTCTGCCTTTACTGCCATTTTATGCTTTTAACATTGCCTACTACAAATTCAGGATCTTAGTCTGATCTTTCTATTCTCCTATGGTTGATATTTTGCATAACTATTGCTCACATTATGCTCAACTTTTAAATACTAACAACTGTCTAGAGTGAAATACTTACCTCTGGTGTACTTATAGATTTGATCAATACAGGATACGCTAGGTAAATAATAGTGAGGAAACAAGGTGTAATAGCAAATCTTAGCTAAATGATGTTGAACAAATATGTTGCAAAGAGAAACTTTTGTTTTTACTTTATATGTGATGCCACCTGCAAATTATCTATTTCAGTAACAACTGTTATCCTCCATTGCAATATAGTTGTTATCATCGTCATTATTATTATTAACCATGAAACTCTGATATTTAACAAGATTCTGTATTAAAGATTACTGTAGGAACTCTTGTTAAAGGTGAATTCATACAAAGGTTTGAAAATAAATGTTAAAATTATTTTATATTATAGTATACTAATGTTTATATTACATGTTGATGGTATTACAAAGATTATGCTATATCAGTAAAACAATGTTTGAGAATTCTTTTGCTTCTCTTCATAGTTTTATGTTTTGATAAAGATTTTTTAAAGTGCACCTACACCCTATTTTTTACATTCTTAACTGTTTGAACGGAAACATTTAAAAATGTTTTGTGGTATTTCGGTCACCTTTGAAAAACAATTTTAATGAGAAAAATTGTTTTAGAAATACGAAATGTGTGGTCCATTACCGCAGAATCAATGCAGGAGTGTGGGTCCGGGAGTGATGTCACCACAGGCAATGACTTGTTGCTTGGTGCATGAAAGTTAGTAAACAAATCAAGTACTTTTGAAAGACAGAAGAGCTTGTTGAAGACAAATTCGTAAAGATGGACTCTGATGACTCTGATCTAGAGACATCTTGTTACTAACAAGATGAATACAATGTTGAGGACGATTGTTCCTGTTCTGAGTCCGATTCAGGGAGAATATTATTTTGTCAGAAGGAAATGATGATATCTCTGAGTGGTACAGAGGACATCATTCAGAAGAACCTCTTGCAGACGAAGAATGGACGAGACAGTATAAAAATACAGAACAAGAACATGCAAAGATTGAGGAAATGTTTCACAACCGATTGACTGCCGTTAGTGTAGTAAGCGAATGGTGAGTTTTCTGTGCTATTCAAACGTAAAAAGCGCACAAAGATTGTGACTTTTGTAAGCTTTATAGTTTCCTGTTACATGTATATTGAAAATTCAAGTTTTTACTGTTTGTTTTGAAGGTGCAGGTGTGTCAATTGCTCTACTGAGGTACTAGTAAATATAAAAATACTATTGCTGCAAAGAATTTGACGGATGCGACGAAGGTTTATATTTTCAAGAAGTACTTCAAGACCATGATGACAATGCCGAGCTGAACTGCATAACTGAACATCCTGGCTTCTCAGCAGTATGTCTCCAAAAATGGAGTTTTAAGCTCACAGCTGATAAGTACAAAACCAGAGATCGGAAAAGATAACAACAATCAGGATCAGAGGAAAGGCAAGCTGAATGTGTGGCTTCTTTATGTACACAATATACTTTAACCACAACTGTAGAAACATAAAAATTTATATCTAGAAAATCCTAGAAGAGATGACAGATCAAGTTATCAAGCATTATAATATATAAGTTGTTGCCCAAAAGAAACAGAAAGTGCTTACATGAGCATGAAGACATTGAGCTTTAAGTTTTTTTTGGTTGACTCTTAATCATCCATTTGATGAAATGCACTGCTTCCTTTGTATACCACTGAGGATCTGTGTATAATAGACTAACTGAATATTTAGATTATGAAATTAATGACAGAAAACTTTTATCAGTGAATCTATGTGACCCATTGGTTGCTACTAACAAAATCAATTTTGAGACTTTGCTTTGGTCACAAATAGAAAAACAAATGCATAAAAATATTTTAAGATTTTAGATGAGAGAGATAATAAAGGATTAATATGACCATACTACAGTGTACTTTAGTATATAGATTACATTTTTCATGTTGTTAAATACTGCCATTATTCATGGTTTTCCTGCTGTCACTTGCTTTTTTAAAGGTTATTGGCCAAAGAATATTGCAGCCAAATTACCTCTACTATGGCTTTAACACAACATTGTAACAGCTTGGTAACGTGTGTACTTCATAACCTTGGCTCTCTTGGGCGGGGATGCTGACAATATATAAATTGCCTATCTTCCAATATCCCAAATACTATTAAAACCATGAACTTTTAATGAATAAAAGGTGACCATCTCTTTGATCATCTTCCATTTGAGACTATCAAGGAGATCTGTAACTTTCCAACCAAAGTAGTTCTGACAAAATTCTTAAACAGGAGGTTCAATGTGAAATCTTGCAAACAATTCTGACAGTACCAGTAACATTCCTTTGAATGGTTAATAAGGCACTCCCCAGGGATTGGTTACCCTAGCTCGCGTTGTTCCCTAAAAACCAAGGGTGTTACTGGCACTGTTTTCCATTTCCATGAATTTTGAGCACTGATCTTTTATCACAAGTCATCACTAGATTGTAACTAGATAAGACCAAAAGTTGTCCAATCAATCAGATTGACAGTGGAAAGCCAACATTCATTTTTGAAAGAAAATATCCTCTTACTTTCACACTTGTCTTGTTTTTGATAGCTTTAGAAGGACAGGTTTGGTATTTATATTTCTTGTGCTATATGCCATCCGGTCTTGATGCTTTCCTTAAATGTCTTAATGTCTTGTTCATTTCCATCTTTTTTCGCACCTTGTAGAAGTTTCAAAAACTGGGCCTATTCAACTATTTGGAGAAAATTACATATTTTGCACTACTAAATGTATTCTGCATTTCCCTGAAGGTCCAATTATAATAAGTTGCATGAGTTGAGTTGCATGAGTTATTCAACAGTCAGTTGCATCATGTCCATCATATTTGGATGATTCTAATATACTTGAGACATTCCTGTCTTGTTCTGTATCTTGTATAATGTTCGATAGTGAGTTGCAGCAAGTCCATCATATTTGGATGATTCTAATATACTTGAGACATTCCTGTCTTGTTCTGTATCTTGCATAATGTTCAATAGTCAGTTGCATCAAGTCCATCATATTTGGATGATTCTAATATATGTGACATATTCTTGTCAAGTTCTGTATCTTGTACAATGTTCAATAGTAAGTTGCATCAAGTCCATCATATTTGGATGATTCTCAATACTTGAGACATTTCTGTCTTTCTCTTTCTCTTGTACAATGTTCAATACTTAATTGCATCACATTTTGATAAGATGTTCCATATTGCAATGGCTTTATACAATATAATTATGCGCTTCTTGATGTTTATGTTGATGTGCCTTTTATAAAGACAGTTCAACGTTTTTCATATGTGACAATCTTACTTCAATCATCATTATTTTCGTATGGTATGTCTGTTTTTAGATAGTTGCATAATAGGATCTTTTACATTTCAATGGCAGTTTGAGTACACTAGTATGGTCATTTAGAAAATTAAATAAATTGGGTGATTTATCCATTTAACATATCATTATTTAAGACTAAATTAAACTTTCAAAGAGTTATTGCATTCAAAATTCATAAAACACATTCAACAATTTTATAAATATCATTATCATTTATACAATCATCAAAATTGATGATAGTATACGTTTGTAGAGATATTTAAGATAAATCCCACAAGTGATATTTCAAAATAATATCATGTAATTTCACCAGCCTTTGAGGGAGCGAAATTATGGACAATTATGAAGTATCAGGAATAATATTTATCACTAATATCACATACAAACTATGCTTGTATATAATTTTATATTATGACCTGAGAAATTTAGTCTTGTTTTGGTTTACAAGGATTGTAATCATTAGTGACTTGAAAGCCTTGAAAGTAGTCCGTCGTCAAGGCTTTTTCTTCATTCTTCATCACAGTGTTTGAGATTGCTGTGGAGTTTGATATTCATCTCCTTCTTCCTAATCTGTGAGTTAATGAGTTAATAATCTCTCATTAATACCAATGATCCCAGAAATGATTAAGCTCTTTACCGAAGTCTTGCCTGCACTGTGATTTGCTAGATTTTCCTTTGTATTTCTTGCTTGGCTAGTCACAGTATTCGTAAATATATTGTGGTTGACTTCCAATCTCTGTTGTTTATCACACTTGTGCCTTCGGATGCCCATTTGCAGCAAGATGAAATAGACCGCTTGCTTTCACATTTTTAGGCCTTTATGACAAAATGCTCTTAATATATGTAGGACACCTTTTTTTATGGATTGAAACATTTTGGGTTGAACACTTTGTTTCTTATGCAATCCTCCCTGATGAGTTTTAATGGAATTTGGACTTTTCACCATTATTGTCTATAGCAAATGTGAAATCTTCAATATACATTTCATGATGTTCTTGGTAGCCCCTCAAGCCAAAATGATGGGTCAACAAAAACCTTCCGAGTATGCCTTTGGAGGAGTCCTCTTAGGTACAGCCGTTTTGGGTCACACTTTCACTGTATTGGGTCTTTTTCCAAAGCCTTCTTCCTGGACAGCCCTTGCCTTACTTGCTGGCACTTTTTGGCTTCTCTAGTCTCTCAATATTCTGTATCTTTTACATAGTCTTTTAGGAAACGGTCAAGAGAGATCTCTCCTTTCTATTTTCAACATCAAAGATTTAGATGTTTTATATTGGTTGCTATGACGATTGCTGAAATACCTTCAGGTATTAGTATTTCCAGTTACGCTGAAATACCATCTCAACCAATTAAATCGAAGTAAATTCTCAGGTTGTAATATGAATACTAGTTTCTATTTTAGTCATAATCACATTCATCATCAGCTCATTATCAAGTTAGCTTCCTCAAACGTAAATGTATATTTAGCTTTTCAACCAGAGGCTGGATTATGATGGAAACAATTGATATATATCTTGTACTGGCACTACAATGTGGAGAGCTTAGTGTTATTAATGCCCTCAGGAGTTTCAGGCACTGAGAATAGTACAACAGTCCAATATCCCCAGCGGGTGTTTTGATCTCTAGCTTCAGCTGTGGGTTGAAAGTGAGACCATTTTGTTTAGATAAGTGTACTTGACAGAAACTGGTGAGAAACCTGTCAGTACCGTTATGCTACACTGTCTGTGGTTCTCATTCACGGTGTATAATTTACCCTTTTATCATTACTGTTTCATTAGAAACACTGACGCATCTGTTATATGTTCAGCTGCTCTTCCTATTCCTGGAAGCATCAAGCAATGGGAATGGAAACTTTCCTGATATCTTGAGGTAGTAGACTTTGCCAGTCACAACATCAGATCCTCTGACAGTAGTGGCCCTTGCAACAAGTAATGAGGGAGAGAATATCGTCTTTGCTCCTCTCTATTGCACTGCAGATTTGCTAATCAGTTCGTCAGCATTTTCGATGTGGTGTCATCAGCTGCTTCCAGTTTAACGATAATTGGGTCCAAGAGAAGTATTAGTTTAAATTCTTCTTTTGATGTAGATTTACCAGTTACTTTACTAGATCCCTTTAGCATACAATGGTGTCATCAGCTGTTCCTCCAGCTCCTTTAACCACTATAAGAGGAATGGGAACCAAAACGCTGATCTTTCTTCTTCTGATATAGGCTAGTAAGTCACTTCATCAGTCCTCCAGCAATAATGAAACACAATTGGTCTTTCTGGGTGTAGATTTGCCATATATTTCATAACATCCTAAACTGTGTCTTCAACTACTCTTTCTATTGCTGAAAACACCATATCTTTAGTGATCTTTTGATGTAGTTTGGCCAGTCACTTTATCAGATCCTCTGACAGCAGTGCCATCAAGTAATATAATAGAAATGTTGCTCTTTAGTGATCTTTTGATGTAGATTTGCCAATCACTTTATCAGATCCTCTGACAGCCATGCCATCAAATAATCAGTATAGAAATGTTTATCTTTATTGATCTTTCAATATAGATTTGCCACTCACTTTATTTGATGGGATCCTCTGAGAGTAGTGTCATTAAGTAATGGGAATGAAAATGTCGCTCTTTAGTGATTTTTTGATGTAGATTTGCCAGTCACTTTATCAGATCCTCTGACAGCAGTGCCATCAAGTAATAGAATAGAAATGTCACTCTTTAGTGATCATTTGGCGTAGATTTGCCAGTCACTTTATCAGATCCTCTGACAGCAGTGACATTAAGTAACAGAATAGAAATGTCGCTCTTTAGTGATCTTTTGATGTAGATTTGCCAGTCACTTTATCAGATCCTCTGAAAGCAGTGCCATCAAGTAATAGAATAGAAATGTCGCTCTTTAGTGATCTTTTGACATTTCCCCCACTTTTAAATTTCTTCCTGTAAAGCCAACATAAGTTTTTTTCTTGTACTGTAGTGCTTTGATCTATGTCCCAGATTCATTAGGAAAAATGAATTGTGGATTATGCTCTTTCTTATTTTGTGCATTGTAACTTCTGACTCGTTAAATGTACATGTACATCCCAATGCAGATATAGATATTTTCATATACCATCCCCTTGTCTTGGCCTGTCTGTACTGATCCAGGATTCAGTCCTCATAGGTGAGACATGACAGAGTGAGAATGAGCGAGAAATAGAGAGCTGAAGAAACCAGGAATTTGCTGTAAAACATCTTTGAAAGGCAAATAACTTTGTTGCTTTGTTTAAAGCCTTTGAGTTTTAGATGCAGCAGAGCTATATGTATAGTAACTAAACAGGGAATAAGGCATGCCTATGATCCTTCGCAATCCAAATATTATCAAAAGCACTATTTTTAGTTGTTTTTCTGTCTTCTGCCTTTTGATCTTAAATTACAAATTTAAACATTTAAGAGGGGTTTATAGACTTTAACAAAAATTTTAAATTTTACTTTGTTCTTATTTAGTAAAATCAATAATACGAAAATCTAATAATGACATGGCATTTGAAATCATTATTCATAATCTTAATAAATCATTTTTTTCCTTTTAATAAGCTCTTTTTAATTATTTTTATAAACAGTTTCCATTCCCATACTAAGATTGTTGTAATTATGACTGTTATGATAGGCCACCTGCATTAAATCATCTTTACTACCACTACCAGAATCCATTGCAAGTTTTTGTTTAGTTCTTATTACTGCCAAATGTATGGTTTCCCCCAAAAAAATTAGAAAAAAATAAGAAAATGTGTCACTCATTCTGGTAGTAGTAGTAAAGAGGTTTCATAAAACAAAGAGCCTGCTACTGTGTGACTACTACAACTGGGGCCACCAAGACAGCAAGCCAATTAAAATGTAGAATGAAGAAAATGCACTGGCTCCACTACCCGAAGTTGAGTGTGTTGTTTTCATTCTCATTGTCATTTACTTGCTTCTGTCGTCTAGGTGGCCCCATTCTATGGTTTACAATATATATGTTTGGATATTCATGTTGTCAACTTAATTTATGGACATTTGTGTGGTTATATTTCAAAGTAACATAAACAGAAAATTTCAGCAAAATTGTTTAAAAATTGATTTCTTGGAAATGTCTAATATGCCTAATCTGCAAAATAATTTAAATGAGAATTTGAAGAAAAGCAGCAACAAGAAAAAAGATATGTTTGCTATTACACCTTCTATCCCATTATCATTTACCTGTATCCTGTGTTGACTGAATCTAGAAGTACACCAGAGGTAAGTATTTCACTGCAGACAGGTGTTAGTATCTAAGAGTTCAACATGTGACCAATGACTATGTAAAATACCAATTATAGGAGGATAGAAATTTCAGACTAACACTCCAAATTTACAGTAGCCAATGTTAGAAGCATGAACTGGCAATGTAGGTAGAGAGTGTGGTGTGCAGTGAGACAGATGTCAAGTTGCTAAGTAAAAGAACTAATTATGAAATGTATTGTCTACAGGGTGGTGGAATATTGACCAATGATGTTATTTTAAGCTCTGTGGGATGTAATTCTGCTGGTATACTGTTCAGTGGTGTGTATTGGTAGAATGATAGTTTGGCAAATATAACTTTGAAGTCTTAGTCTAAACCTTTACACTGTCATGTACACTGTACACGATGTACACAGTCAGTGTGCACTGCCAACAAAGAAAACAATAAGGGATAATTTTCAATCATATTAATAGAATCCTTGAATGAATATTATATACCCTCTTATTATTCAAACCATCTTTGAATGGTGCTAGGATAAGTAGGGTACGTTTTTAGTGATGGTATGAGCACAATGACAAATACGATATTTGTACCACAATTACTACCAAAAGGAAACTATCACTAAACAGATCAAGTCCATTGTCCAATTCTACCTTGTATCTGCATTAAGGGATCACGAGTGGACTCATTGCATTGTTGCCTCTTAACATAGCGGACATATTAGTATCAGGGCATACTATGTACTTCTTTGACTCAATATTATACAACAATGAAAAACAGGAAGAAGTAAACCAAGGACAAAACATACTCGAGAATACCTACTGAACCAGATATATTGGTCCATGAAGGAGATACGACAGAGAAAACCGACGACAGACAGATCAAGTTCATGCAGCCAATTATTATCTGACGCAAATTTCATCATACACATTTAAAGATCTTTAAAGAAAACTAATTGGTCATATTTTGTCCAAACAAATCACCTTTTTTTGGTTTTCACCTATAGGTACATAGTTTCAAAAGTGTAATTTTGCATTATATTAAAATGTTATGTTTCATTTTCTTGTAAAGCAGTCAAATTTACATTATATACTGTTCAAATTTCAAGGCTGTAAAGCATTTCCTTGCATAATTATAGGCAATTAAATATGACACAATCTACAGTACATTTATTTGGCTTTTTAAAGGCTAAATGTACCAGAAATACTGTAGTAGTATTCACATTCTATGATCCATATGATCAAACATAAATATAGTTAGTAAGCCTAAGTTTCATAACAGACCTACTGTATATGTAACAAAATCCGAAAAATGTGCCATTTTTCATGGCATAATAAGCTGAAACTTTGCATTCTTATTCTTATCTAGGTATTCGTTTCTGGTTTTAATTTTGACATAACTGCTCATATTAAGAGGGTAGTGTCACATGATCTGTTAGTGTAAATGACTTAATCAATATTCATGGAGTATAAAAGTTTTTCTTGGACTTTCCTCTCTTGCAAATGCATTGGAATGGTCTATTAATACTTTTTCATACATGTACTTTTTACTTACTCCTTTGTATAGTAGATCCAAGTTGGATAATCATAACTGACTTTCTATACTCTAAGACTTACCTCAATGATAGAAAGCAAGCATTTTTCATAGCATTAAAAATTTGTCCCCTGAAATCTGAAATTTTCTTGTCATGCATTTCACACACACACTATACCTTACTGAAGGCCACTTTGTTTACCTCACTGGAGCCATATCAATAATTTCTGTATAAAATATTTTAGTTTTTAAGCTTTCCTCATTACCAAGGGATTCAATTCTTGGGTTAAAATATTTTTTCCTACAGATTTTCTCTCCTGTTCAAATTATCCTAATGGAATTAATGGCGCTTCAACCATTAGTTAGTAGTAACCATTGCTATGTCCAAAATACTCCAAGGCTTTGACAGAACATCTCAAAATTGCATTAATTGCACTATAATAATTATACAATTATCGTTTGTTTTAGGCTTAAAAAACTTGCAATCTGTGAGCATCCTTGAGTAGAGTATTTGTTGAGTAAATATTTTCAGGAAAAACAAATGTATTCGTAACATGATTGATAGAGTTGAAACCATGAATCACACATAAATATTATGCTATGAATATATTACTTTCATACAAGAACTTTGTTTTCGAAAGCAAAGAATGTTGTGCATTACTTGGGTGAAATGATGAAACATGGAAAACCAATTCACTTTTTAAATAGCTTGCTAAGTTCTCAGTCTTGATACAGAAGCTCTCATACATGAAAGTAGATAATTCATACTGCAGCAAAAAATAACTCATCTGACCTTTATCAATCCATGGAATTTATCCTGTCCCTTGTTGACATTAATACACTTGTTAAAGCATGCCAGCCATTACCAAAGCACAGTTCAAGCAATAAAAATATCTCACTGCAAAAAGACAAAAAAGAAAAGATTTAAAATTCTGCATAATTTTAACATTGTTCCACTATCTTAGCATCCTGACACAATTTTAGTGACACAAGCTAACACAGGAAAGACCCAGATCCAGACCTAAACACCAAACACAGACCCCTATTGCAACAAAAATTTATAACTCATTATTTATTTCAGCCACTGAATATACATGCATAAAAATATCACACCAGTGGCAGATTTTAATAAGTGGGGTTCCAAAATAGCAGCCACAGAGAAAAGGCTGTCATTATTGCCTTCAAAAAAGGGGGTTCCAAAAACATTCTGCTAAGCATTAAGAACATGATTGGCTTCACAACACATCAGAAGGGGATTACATCAACAACTGCAAATAACAATTTACAGTTAAAAAATTGAAATTTGAATAACTGGGGAAAAACCAGAAACATTTGGTGCTGTTGTAATGATATTACCCTATATGCTTTAACCCTCATTATAAATGCGAGGTCAATATATAGTTCAGTGGCAGCGGAAGCTAAAAGTCTTTGGGGGGCACTGCAAAAATCTTTTGGGGGGGGGGCACTGAAGATCTTATTTAACGCTATGTGATAATGACAATGTTTTGTTTGATTGCAGATGCAATGTGCTCTAAAACAATGACAAAGAACCAATGTTCTTTTTTTTGGGGGGGGGGGGGCAAAACATTTGGTGGGGGCACATGCCCCCCCTGGTTCCGCCGTCCCTGTAGTTAGTTATTAACCTGGTTAATAACTATATATAGACTTCACATTTATAATGCAACATTTGATAGAAAACCTTCTCAATTGATAAATAAAATACTTAATTACCTCCAACGTCGGCAATACGCCTATATATATCACGCGGGCCTACGGCAATGCGCTAGATGTATATGGCTTATTGCCTCCGTTCTCGGTAATTAACACTTACATAAATAACACTGGCAGCAAAGCTAGGAACTAAGACTGATACCCCTCATACTCTACTTTAAAAAACTAGATTATTTTGTGCATTTTGACAGTTTTGAGAATTTGTGTTAGACAATGACAGGGCAGATAACAGGAAAGAACAATGAGGTCTCAAGCAACGTAGTAACTTTTCTCTGCACAGCGAACACACGTGTGCAACAAAATGCTTTCAAACTAAGCGAAAAACCAAAGAACTCCATCAAAATAACATCTAGAAAGTAAGATATGGACGTCCTTTCAAAATATGGTAGACTATAAAGTTCCTAGATATTGCTTACTGTGTCTACAGGGCCATTTTGCCGACATTTCGCACCTTAGCTCGTCCGCCATCTTTTTCTTGTCGATATGAGACCGTAAAGCATGATGGGTTACACGTGACCTGGAATGTTTGGAATGGCGGAGTAGAAAAGGACGGTGGATCACATCAAAATAGGTCCATAAAGTTAGACATGGAACAGGAGCTATTTCATAAAAGAAATAAACTAAACTACTATTTCGAGTCTTATATAATTGCTGTTTGGCATATATGACCATTGAAATATAATTATTGAGTAAAAGGACGCCTATAAAGGAAGAAATTTCACAAAAAAAATGTAATTCGAGTGTCGCGTGATCTTCGAAATGGTAGTCGTGTTTGTCAGTACTCTCATATTTCGTGTTTGTAAAATTTCTCTTATATTTCAATCAAAATGGCTTCCATAGATACGAAATTTTTGGCTTTTTTATTTCGCATTGCGCTGAAGTATGGACTAAAATCCATGAAAAACGTATTTAACTATTACAGTAGCAGTTAGGGATTGACCAAAAATTGAAGATTTTTTTTTCACACCCTGAAACAGGCCAATTATCTTAAATGGCTATCTTCTAAGTAAGCAGTTTGGCAGTTGCCCTGGTTGAACTCGTCTTTATGCTGTATAAGTCTAGGTTAGTTTGGTGTCACGGCTTTGTTCGCTCTATTTTTTATTATCGTTTAGCTCGTTAAGCTCGGTCCATGTATCGCAGGTATTTACTTTTGCTGTCTCGGTTTGCTTTTGCTTTTTACTTTTGACATTTTCGCAGCAGATATACTTATTTCAATAAAGTTAGTCACCAAAAACCTATAAAGCTGTGATCGCTGAGAATCATGGGAAATATTTTATATCCAACAAGTAAAGCTTTTGCAACAAACTAAAGCAGTTGAGGATGATCAGAAGAGGTGAGACTGTGTAACTGGTAAACGATCTCAAGTCCATCAACAGTTATTAAGCGGTTGAAACATATAAATGCATCTACCCATAATCCTTGTCGGTCTCAGCTTTGTAGCTTTTCAGGTGACTAACTTTATTGAAATAAGTGTATATGCCCAAAATTAATTTCTAAACACCAAAACCTATCTATTCATATACAAAAAATCCTTAAGCGTTTTTCTTTTCGAGTTTTAAATTTTGGTCGAGTATGAATCATCCGGATTTATAGTTACATCCAGGTTCCAATGACTTCACTGTCATTCACTGATTTATAATTTCAGACTTCAGAGGTGAAGCCTAATTGTCAGACTTCAGAGTTGAAGCCTAAATATCAGACTTCAGAGTTGAAACTTCAGATTTCAAATTATATCTTCCTTTGCAGCTCTAGTATAATTCTCATTATAATGAGTAATTATAAATTTCAAAATTGAAATTGCTTTGCTTGGGATTCCTGTGAAAAGCGCGTTGTCGTGCTAAACAAGAGGAACGGGACTCGAGGTCCAGGCTTTGCACTCTATTAGAAAGCGACGATCTGTTCCAGTTCAGTACCAGTTCAACTTGTTCAATTGAAATATCCTAAGTCTGAAGTCTGAAATCTCCCTCCAGGGCTTCCGTACTTATCGTTAGGAAAACGAGATAAAGAATTATCAATTAGGTATATAAAAAATATCGAAGTATTATTTAAGCGCGGCTGCCGTCACGCACAAGTTTGATTATTGGTATGCATTAATTCATAAGTAAACCTCTTAGCTCCTCCCATTAGCATTTGTACCACTGGTTACGCCCTACACGCTTTTTACCCCTTTGTTCAGTTATTTTAGGATTATTCTTTGGAGTCTTATGTTAGAAATGTTCCTTATAATTTTTTCTTTACAATATTATGATATATCTATATATTGGCTTTAGTTTCAGCTATGCTTAATTATTAAATTTTCACTCGTACTCGTCGTTAGAGTATTGCACTTAGGAATTTATTTATTCTTTTAGCCAATCATGATTTGACGAGATCACATTGATTAGAGATTGACACCTCAGTGTCGTAGAATATAAGCTATAAATATAGCCTAGACATGTAATAAGCTAAGCTAAGCTTCTACCGAGAGCTGTCTTTCCGTAACACAGTACAGAAGACCAGTCATCCACAGATCACAAGTTACCTGTCCACAACGGATTTGCTAACATAGAAAAGTTCATGTTATATTTTTAAGCCAAGAAGGACGAGCATAGGACTGGTAATCATTTCATTGAAAGTCAGAGTTAAAGGTACGAGTAAATAATTTTTTACCAAACGCGTTTTTGGATAATATGAAATCAAGTACTTATACGTTTTGTACAGAGAGTCTAATGTAGCGTCCAAAGTGATATATCATATTTATTTTTTTGACTAAGATATAAATGACATCGACGCTTTGTAACAACGATTTGTTCTAAAAAATGGGGAACATTGATTTTTATTCTCATTTAGATACTATGCAATGATCCATGCAATATACACGAACTTGAATGTTCTATTGTTAAACATTTGTCGCTGTAGCAAATGTTTCTATTTCTTTATATTCTTTTAAATTTATTCATCATAAACTTACCGAAAATCGAGCACTTTGCAATCGGAATGATTTCAGTGATTAATAACTATATGCCAACATTCCTAATTATTTCAAATGTGCAAATCAGATAAATGTATAACATTTCAGTGGTCATCGCAAAATTAAGTGTCGACACAGTAGTATAGGGAATGGGGGTTCCAGCGCAATCTCAACACGGGCAAGACCCGTGTCAAAATTCCACCTACGGACAATCCCCACTCCAAGTGTGGTTGAGGGCAACAGCGCAAATATGTTAGTCTATATATGGAGTGCGAAGATTGTAAAGAGTTTGTTTATGACTTCTGTGTAAAGTGCTTGAAACCCAAGTTTGTACCTACTAAACCAAATAAGTATATTTGTTGTGGTAAGAAGATGCGAATAGAAGACGACACGTCAGCACAGTGTTACGAGTGTGGTAAGAATATTCGTAATGCCGTACCAAATGCTACCAGAGAGCAGTATTACGCCAATGGAGGTCGTAAGAAGACCCCATACAAAAGAATAAAATACTTTAGGGACTGGATGAGTCATATCCAAGGTCATCGGCCGGTATATTTAGACGACGAAGTAAAGAAGAAAATCATAGACCATTTAAAAGAGCCAACCCCACAAAGTCTACGGAAAACGCTGAAAAAATTAAAGCTAGGGAAATATTACAAAGCTATTCCCTATCTTTTGTCTGAAATTACCGGTAACTCTATTCCCGAAGTTTCTGATATGAGCAGAGCCGAGTGGATGTTTTGTCGTTTGAATAAGGATATTCCTTATTACCCTGATGTAATTTATGGAATATTTTACAAAATAAACCCCAACCACCCCCTGTTAGGTTGGATTCCGAGGCGACAATAACATATTACGCGTAATACGATGAATTTATATTACGCGTAATAATTCACTGAATTTATATTACGCATAATTTCTAGACTGGCGTTCGATATGTAAATAGAATCCTGTCACGCTCTTTTCAAAACTAATGTCTAAGCGAGTTTTCTTTGAAGCTCTTCTTTTGCCTCCTGGTAGATCTTCTTGCGTGTTTCCTCGGACAAATCTTTTACGACTGTTTTTTTATTTCTGATGTCCGACTTTAATTTCTCGTATTTTTCCTCTTCGGCCAGAATAAGCGAGAATTCTACATCGTCTATCTTTCTGTCACGCAAAGCCTTTGAGACAAGGTCAGTAATCGTATTTACTTTAGCCCTTGACAGAGCTATTGTCGTGTCATGCTTGGATATTTTGCTTGACAACTGTTTCATAATGCCCGTAGCAACGGCTGAAATAATACCACAGGCTGCCCCAACGCCAGCCAAAGGAACTCCAACAACTATTCCCGGCCCTGTAAGCGAAGTAGCAACGCCAGTGCCCGTTAATGCTACGGACATGGATCCTGTAGTTATCGCAATTTTATGTAGCGTACTTCGGGCTCTGACGTATTTCTTTCTAACGTTTTCGTAGTGTTTTGTCTGTCCTTCCAAGTAAGCCAGAATTAAATTCGCTTTATTCAAGCGGAAGTTTTCAGCGTTTAATTCGTTTGGGACCTCTTTGGGAAGTTCAGGATAAAGTGGAGGTGCTGATGGTATAACATCCATTATATATACTAATGTACGACGCTTTTGGGAATGATATTGAGGAGCAGCCACAACATGACAACAGGGATTATGCTAACTGGAGAGCATTTAGGAAGATGTTTCCGCATGCAGACGCCAGTAAATTCGAAAGAAGACCCGACGGGATTTACTTTAACGGCTCCAGAATGTATAGCAATGCCGACTTGGAGCCGAAGGTGTCCGCCAAACATCCTAAGACGGTAGAACCAAATTTCCCAAAGAATCTATTACCGGTAACAGAGGATTACCCATTTTACAACAACAAAAGCGGAGCGGAGGACTTTGCTAAGATGGTTACGTCCTTAGAAATTCCCGTGGGTCCTACGACTTTTAAGACAAAAGTAAGAGACATCTTTAGAGAGACTCGGATGAAGCACACGTCGGGGAAAGAATCCAGAGAATGGTTATCAGGCCCCAGCATGCGCTATTGGCCGCAGCAGTTAAACTTTGCTGTCTGGGCTGCTACTAAAGGATGTGGTATAGCCGCGGACATGCTTCATATTCCTTTCCTAAGATTTCATGTTGCTTTTACTATTCGCAGAATATTGTATGAGCTAGGCGCGCCACTTCCAGGTGATACTGTCTTTAACCCAAAGGATAACAAATATGACAAAGTCGCATGGGAGCGATTAAGAAATGAGTTTAAGCTTACCAACCCTGACTTTCGTAACCATGAAGGTGCCGCCCACGGTCTAGGAGAGACTTACACTTATGCTTCGTATGTCGGAGCCAGCATAGAAAGTCCAGGCATGGGATATCCCAGCTCCTTCGAATTCTCAGACTTAGGAGGCAGCGGAACAAAAGGAAATTTAATTTAGTTCATAGAAAGCAAAGAGAAGTATCCTTGGGCACCATTCTTTGCAGCGAAGGGTATTGGGTTAAAGAATCTAGCAAGGATTAATCGAAGCATCGAAGCCTTTGTCTACTGCGTCCTAGGAGCCCAGGTTAGCACTCGCAGCCCCATCGTAGATGCCAGTGGTGCTTCACAGGAAACGCAACAAGTATTCCTTGTCCTCTTTGAAAGCGCTGTTATCGAGAATGAGATCTCTAAGTCAGTTCAAAGGTATCAACTTGCGGTGCAGCAATCAAAGGTTAGACTGGATTATGCCTTGAGTCCTGGTTGTTGGTTAATGCCAAGTAATTTGGTTATTAACGCCAGTTCTGTTGTGGGTTACAACAACAAACTACAGCGAGCAACTAAAGACATGAAGTTTGGAGTGAACGACGTGAACTCTGACACTCTTAGGAACATTCCCCATTTCGTGGAGAAGCCAAAGAAGGAGCACGTAGAGAAGCCACACGAAACACCATCAAAAACTGTAAAAAAGAAGATACTGCCCACGATACCTGAGGAATATGACCATAACTTACTAAAAGCCGGCTTAACAGCCGCAAGCATTGGTTTGAGTTATTATATATGGCGATGAACAACCCCTACGTATCCGGAATGGATTGCGTTTATACGACTTACACAGGTGAGAAAAAAATACACCCAAGCTGCTTGGGTTGATGTCACTGGGATGTCCGTAGACTTGAACTACTCGGGAAAGAAGTTACTCCTTTGTAGTATTTGCATTGGCACGAGCAGCCATGCCAACGTGGGCTTCAGGTTCCTGGATGAGAATGGCATACTGCAGCCTATGCGTGCGAAGACAAACAACAGGGAGCCTGCACATTTTTCCACCGAGCCCAGCTCAGCCAGCGCTGAAAATCATTCCGTTTGGACTTTTCATATGATCGCCGATTGCCACGGAAAAGTAAAGCTGCAAATGCGCGTAGATGACACCGGAAGCGTTTGCATAAACAGCATAGAAAATCAAAGGGATACAGCCTATAACCACGCAACCATCAGCACCCTTACGGTGTTAAGTCTCTAGAAGCAAACTATGTTTGCTGGAATATATGAATCCGCATACGAAAGAGGGCTGGTTCTTACATTATTTAGAGGAAAGTACATATGGATGGGGGGACAGCTGGCGAGACACCGGGCTGTGGGTAAGGGTTGGAGGCTTGGGGTTGATTATGTGCACCATTAACGTTAGCACGTGGAATAGCTGCAATGTTGGGTTTAGGATCGTTGATGAAGCCAACGCCCCATTATTACCCTACAGGAAAAAGGTGAATAACAGGGCTCCAACTCATTTTACGTTTGAGCCCACGCACACGAGCAGGGAGAACCTAACGTCGGTGACTTTTCATATGGTAGTCAATTGTCAATATGCGAAGCTTCAGGTTCGCCCTAGCGATGCCACGGCTGCTAGTCTTGGTGAACTTACGATAAATGCTATTCTAGATATTAATGACGGGAAGCCGGATAACGCCTGGAATCATAAGCCCATTTCTACTATGACCGCCTTACCTTTGATGCCAAATTATCAAGGTGGTGCGAATACTATCTTTACTTATCCCCAGTCGAGGATGCCGCGAATGCCCGACAATGATAAGCCTCCAGTAATACATAAGGATAAGCCTACACCTTCATCTTCTTCAAAAGAACCACGCCGATAGCGACAACTAAGATCCAAATGTTGTTGCCCACAAACTTTAATAGTTCTCCACCGGTCCTTAGTACCAAAGAGAGGACACTGCCGAGCAGCCCAGGTAAAGAGGCTGCCATCTTTTTACCTAAGTCCGTCAGCACTTTACCTACTGCCTTTACACCTGCGCCCGTAGCCCTAAGGGAGCTAAGGATCAAACCTACTACGGAGGAAATGGCAACCGCAAATGCCAGCGGAATGCCATATTTCATCAAAGCTCTTTTTATTTTTTCCTTGGTGGTAAGCCCCAATTCTCTTTCCAGGTTTTCCTTTTGCGCCTGTAATTCCGCAAGGCGTACCTCGAGGGTTTCTACTTCCTTTTGGGCAGCTTCCCTTTCCTCTTCGGGACGAGTTTGGTCATTGATTATTTCCTGCTGCCGCTCTATTTGCCCCTCCAGGTCTTCGATAGCCTGATCTCTTTGCCGGATTTGTTCTTCTTTAGTATTGATTTCGGCAACCAGCTGCCGCCGTTCCTCCAAAGAGCCGGCTATGGTAACTTTTAAGTTCTTAGCTTCTTCCTGAGTCATGTTAAGGTCTTGCAGGGCAAGCTTAAAAGCCCGTTGGGCTTGGTCTCTTTCATTCAAAGCCGCTTCAGCTTCTCGCTTGATTATTACTATGATTTCGTTTTTACTTTCGATTTGCTGCCTTTGCCTTTCGTAATTTGCTTTTATTTCTTCCCTTTCTCTTTCAGTTAGATCCTTATTGAGTAAAGCATTGTCTCTTCTCTCATTTCCATCATTTGACGATTTTTGTCACCCATTTCTCTTTCTTGAGCATCGAGAAGTAGTCGGTTTTGCCTCATGTAATCTGCTTCCCTTTCTTCCAACGTTTCTTGCAGCTCCTCGACGCGTTTTTCTAACGCAGCCTTTGTGTTTAACGTTTCCAGCCGGTCTAATAGGCTTCTGGTAGCTTGCTGGAAGCCTTTTAATCTCGCCACGTCACCCCTAACTTTGCCATCTGCATCAAAGAGGGCCTGTGGTTTGGTCCAGCGGTTTTTGTCGGGAAATCTCAGGTCATGGACGCTCACGAGGACTTTGTTTTCGCGTTCTGTGAGCTTTATTTCATCGGTATCAAAGCGGGAATAGCGCTGCCTTAGCTCTTGCGTTGCCCACTCTACGGTTTCCCGTGCGGTTGCACCCCGCTCGTGAAGTTCTAAGTACTCGGGGACGACTTTATTTGGGTTCCTTGATTGCCACTTGCGTCTTAAGCCTGCCTTGAAGCTTTCCCACCCACTACCATGCGCGTTTTCTAGGGCTATGTCGTAGACCAGGGGGTCGGTCTCCGAGCCTTTAGTCCATGCATCAAAATCTTCATCGTTAATGTCTACTTGGTCGGTAAGGGGGTCAAAGTCGGTACCTTCTACCTCCATTATATATGATAAGCTCAAAGTTAAATCCCAACGTATTACCTAAGCAGGTTGGCGGATTAAAGGCAGAACGCACCTTTCGCCGGGTCACCTTTACTCCTTCTAGCGCCAAACCAGGGGAGACGCTGTATGTAGGCGTACCCCGTTTAACGGATAACTTAGTATTGGTACCCGGAACGTTAGCATTAAGGTTCGACCTAGCAATACAACCAACTACGAAAATAGAAACTTACACAGTAAACAACGTAGGTCGCAACTTAGTGTCTAAGATGAGAATTAAGTTCGCAGGGGAATCCCTTTTGGACTTAAATAGGTACGACCTGTATACCACGTACAAAGACGTATGGTTGACCGCGTTCGACCGCGCACAAAGGATAGAACAAGGAATCGGAAGCGTTATCTTAAGGAAATTGCGAAGTGATACTAAGACAGCGCCTACGGACTCCGGGGCAGCAACCGCAGTAGCAGACGCTACCAGAGTAAAAACGGCTTATGGCAGCAAGTACGTCATTCCCTTAGACTTTGAAGTTATTTCTAACCACGGCGTGTATTACCCCAGGCAATTGTCCGAACTGCAGTTTGAAGTAACCCTAGCAGACACTACCAACATCCTAGAAATGGACACAGCACAGTCGGCACTTACTGGTAGTATCCATCCTTATTCTATCACCAATTTAGAATTACAGTATGAGACCGTATATAGCGAAGAGCTGGCCCGAAGTGCGGGTATGGAATACAGCTCAGGCAAGGCATTCCTTTACGACCACGTAGTGATGTACAAGACATTTAGCTTCTTGGACAAGACGGACGAGGTTATCAACCAAAGCATTAACCTCCCCCGACGCAGTCTTACAGGGCTGATGCTGGTGTTTGCTAAGCCCTACGGAGCCGGCAAGCGCAACAGCGAAGCCTTCCATAACCCCAACATTACTAACGTGGGGGTAAATATCAACGGAGTACCCAACAAGGTCTACTCCCAGGGAATAAAGCCCGCAGACACGTACAGAGAGGCAATGCGTAAGTTTGGCGACCAGGTGTCTCCTGAGGAATTCTTCAAAGACAAGTACGCGCTGTGGATTGACATGCGCACGACGAACGACGAAAGTATGCATGGGCAGGGCCTGCGGCTGGTAAATACGCAGGATGGTATAACATTGGAGATCAAACGCACCAAGAACACCAGTGCAAGTGATGCGGATAAGATAAACTGCTACATCTTCGTCGTGTCTGACGCGCAGCTAAGCGTAGAAATGAACCAACTAAAGAGCGTCGCATATTAAAATATTTCTCAGATATACCATGTTACGCATATTCGAAAACAACGATACCAAACTGCAATGCATAGTGCAAGGCGATCAACTGTACTTCAAAGCGAAGGAGGTGGCTTTGGCGTTGGACTATGAGAACACCAAAAAGGCTATCAGAGACCACGTTTCTGAGAAACACCAGAAAAGATGGTCTGAATTAAGGGGAACGAGTCGCTCCCCTTCTACTATACATCCACATTCCGTGTTTATTTCTGAGCCTGGGTTGTATCAGTTAATATTTAGCTCTAAGATGCCAAAGGCAGAGGAGTTCAGCGATTGGGTCTTTAAGGACGTCCTACCCGCCCTTAGAAAGACAGGTAAGTATGAAATTGAACGGCGCTTTGACAGCCCCAACAAATTGGTATTCAAAATCGAGAATGAGTTTGACCTGCATAAGAAAGTCGTCGATTACATTCGCAGGTTTTACCCCCAAATGCTTGTGACCCCCGGTCTAGGCGAACTGCAGGATTCGGACGGCAAACGCATAAAGTGCTCGCAGAAAGGATATCGACGCGGTCAACCTGATCTGCTCATCTTGAATGCACACGTGCAATACCGTGGTTTCTGCGTCGAGCTGAAGACTCCTAAAGGCAACGGAGTATTATCTGAGGTCCAAAAGGTGCAATTGCAGGAATATGAAAGAAATGGGTTTAAAGCACTGGTAAGCAACGACTACGACGACATCTGCCGCGCAATAGCGGAGTATGCACAAGGAATACGTTTACCATGTAGGTGGTGCTGCAAGCGCTTTAGGAATACAGACACTTTAAAGACGCACTTAAAGATATTCCATAGGATATATGATCCAGCAAGTGCATTGGCGTGATTTGATTGAGGGCATTGCATATGAAATAAAAAATTACGTCGTCTTTGAGGATATCAACCGCTTACGGCTGGTACTCAAACACGACAACGTAGAATACTCCTTGTGGGCGCCCGACAGGGTTCGGTATGTGATACAAGGTGAAGAATTTACCCATCTGCGTTCGCACGGGAAGCGGAATGGGCGGTGGGTGTTTGACATTGAAAGGAGGGTTGCCCCGTCTCCTTTGTGTAGTTAGGCGCGTTTAAAGTAGGGTCGTCGACATTGCTCGACGGCTCTTTTTTAATGCAGTCAGCGGTGGGTTCGCACGTAATACAGTCCATATATACCTAAGGCGATCATAAATCCCCCAAGGAATGCCATTGCGTGTGCTAACATATGTTTAACGACATTTGCAGACCGCTCTCAAAAAAGGTCCTTATCCTTATTCATTTCTTATTAAATCCCCCACAACCTCCTAAAATAAGGTCGCCATTCTTATTTATTTTTATTAAATTCCCCACAACCTCCTAAAATAAGGGCCCTCATTCTTATTCATTTCTTATTAAGTTCCTGCAACCCCTCAAAAAAAAAGGGTCTTATCTTTATTTATTATTTATTAAATCCCTATGACCTCCCAAAAAAGGTCCTCATTCTTATTCATTATTTATTAAATCCTGTAAGATGGTTTTTAAAGAGGCCTTATTAATATCATTTCCTTGAGTTCCTTTTGATAATCACCTTAATAAATAATAAATAAAGATAAGACCCCCTTCGAAAAGGAGGTTGTGGGGATTTAATAAATAATAAATAAAGATAAGACCCTTTTTTTTTGAGGGGTTGCAGGAACTTAATAAATAATAAATAAAGATAAGACCCCCTTCGAAAAGGAGGTTGTGGGGATTTAATGAATAATAAATAAAGATAAGACCCTTTTTTTGAGGGGTTGCAGGGAATTACTCTAAGCATTCTTCAAGCTGGTCTACATATTTCTTGAAGGTAATCGGGCTGTCAGCCTGCGTATACAGACACTGCCAAATATGCTGGTCACTCCTATTACAGCCACACTTTGGACAATCCGCCTCCCAGTATTCCCTGTCTTCCCAGCGCACACCTTCAACGCGGTCAAACAGGGCAAAGCGCATATCTATCTGCCTTTTCCTTTGCGTTAACCTCTTTGTGGTGTCTTTTGGGCAGCAACGAGCCGCAACGTCGCCGTGTTCCATGCATGCTACGCCGTCTAATTCGTAACACCCCAAACAACGGTAACGATGCCAATCCTCGTTTTTATCTTCTTCGCAGCGTTCACAGATGTTCTTCTGACACACCTTGTTATCCACGTGGTATCTTAACATCTGCTTGGTACTGAACAGACGACTACATAAATCGCATCGTTTGTTCTTTGACTTCCTACAGACCTTCTTTTCAACGTGGTATTTTAACATTTGCTTTGAGCTGAACTCCTTGTTGCAGTGCGTGCACTCCATATATAATAAGAATTTAATAAGCCTTATATGGGATATTTCATAAAGTCTGCGACGGACTCCTTAGCCCACGTTGCCATCGTTATCAAAGCACCAAACCTTTCTGCGCGCTTCAGACCGCACATATTTCGTCGTACAACTCCTGCACGCGCTCTTTTAAACGGTCAATCTCCTCCCTTTGCATTACGATGGTGTCTTTCTTATCTTTGTAGTCGGCTACGATCTTTTGCACTGCTTCCATATATATCAGGGTATATAAATGAACCCAAATCACACACCTTGTAACGCTCTGATAGTAGGGCCTACCGGTTGCGGAAAAACGCAGTTCGTAGTGGAGCAGCTATTGGGGCCCTTTAGATACCAATTTGACTACATAGTGCTGCTCTGCCCTACCTACGTGAATAACCGCGCCTGGAAAGGTATAGGCGTAAAAGATGACGACTTCTTTGTGGATATCTTAGACCCTAACGAGTTATCCAACCACCTTAAGTTTTGGCACAAACAATTCCCTAAAGATACACAAACTTTACTCATATTGGACGACATCGCCTGCGGGGACGACGTAAAAAGGCGCACCTCCGAGTTGGTGAAGCTTGCCTTTAGCGGCAGACATGATGATATCAGTGTTTGGTTGCTCTCCCAGCAGCTTACCAGCGTCTCTAAGCCCTTTAGGGAAAACATAGGCGCCCTGGTCGTATTTTATACTCCAAGTAAGAGTGATTTGGAAACCATACTCTCTGACTACGGTGGTGAGATATCCAAGGAACAGTTGCATGAATACATGCGGCATTTAAAGACACACCAACATTCTAAAATGATCTTCTCTTTGAGGTTTCCGTATTCTATAAAGATCTGCGACCTTTAACTCCTAATGTATATGGACATTGATCAGTTGTTAGATGAAGTCCCCACACAGCTGGATGAAAGTAACCTTAAGGAGCAACTTAACATCCTTGTGTCTTCGGGGAAGTGTAAGGAAATGGTAGGCAAGGAGTTGACGCATGAGCAAGTTAATAAGTTGTCAGAGGAAGAGGTAAAAAAGTTCCATAAGAGGTACGAAGCTGCCCTTGCAAGTAAAACCACAAACGCCGTAGCAGACTCCGCTATTAAGCTGGCCACCAAACTCCTTGGACTTGCGCTGCCCATAGACGACGTGGAGGCACTTCAGAAGGACATAAGTGAGGACTATGTTATTTCTCAAGAACTTAAAATAACCTGTGGGTGGTTGTCTTTGAAGTGCGGTAAGTTAATGGCAGTCGCATCTTTGGGACTTCACGTAGCTCAGCACGTCGACTTGAAGGAGGTGCTGGTGTCTTGGAAGGACTTCAAGAAGGATAGGGACGTTGAAAAGGTCTTCCGGGCGGCACTTGCTGAGGTCGACGTCAAGTCACCACAAGAACCTGATCAAGTCACCTCAAGTACTTAGTCAAGTCGATGTAAGTCGTCATCAAGTCATTCGCGGGACTTAGTCAAGTCACCCCAAGTGATGCTCAAGTCATTCACGGGACTTAGTCAAGTCATATGTAAGTCGTCATCAAGTCATTCGCGGGACTTAGTCAAGTCATCGTCAAGTCATCTGTAAGTCGTCGTCAAGTTACTTATCAAGTCCTTCAAGTCCCTAATATAAGATGAGTGACACCGAAACAAAGGCGGAGGAAACCCCTCAGCAAATTACCAAGCCCAAAGCTCCGGGCAGAGTCGCTGCAGGGAAGAAGCTCGCGGAGATGAATAGAAAGAACAAAGCCAAAAAGGAAAAGAAGGAGGAGGAAAAAGAAGAGGAATCCTTTATTAATCCTGGATACGTTATCGGAGCATTAGGACTCGCTATAGCAGCAGGCAGCCTCTACTTACAATGGCGGGCTACGAAGCCAAAAGTGGAATTCAAGGCCGTGCACGTAACGCAGGAGCCTAAGAGAAGCAGAATACCCGAAATGGAATAACAAACCTTCTCGCTTTGTAATATAATGTCGTCAGCATTGATGAAAACTGTTGAAGAAGCAGCTATTATTACTTCCATCGTTGCGGGTATTGGTTGGGTAGGTAAGAAAGTGCTCAAAGAAGACTTTACTGAAGACCCGAGCAAGAGCTTCGCTAATTTTGCTAAGATGACCGCTGCCGTAGGCGGGGCTGTAATGTTAAAGGACTACTTACAGAAGGAAAAGTACTTGCCTAAAATATAATGGCAAGCGTATTGGTAGGTGGTGTCATTACAGCGTTAGCATTCACCGGAGCTAATTATGGTGGTCAGTATTTGGATAGATTAGTCAGAGGCGAGAAAAGCGATGCTGAAAGGAAAAGACACGATTTGGCGCTGGAGAAATATCAGCGAGACGTTGCAGCTTGGAATGAAAAGAGACAAGCTTACAGGGATTGGTTGGGCAAGAACTACCAAGACAAGATGCAGGCGGATAAGAACTTCGAAAACACAGACTACGCCTTTAAACTTTATGCGCAGGCGCACCCCGACTTTAGGATTAGCAAGCCTCAATTTAAGAATTACTACCAGCCGTCAAAGAAACAAAAAGACAATGAGCTGGTCTTCGTAGGAGTCGCAGGGTTGGCAGGAGGCGCCGCCTTGGCGTATTTAGTTTGAGTGACGCGAAGCATGAGCGTCTAATATATAATGATCGTCTTTTTGGAAAGCGACAAGAATGACTTTACCACGTATTTGAATCCCCCCATCAAAGCCCATACGGTTCGGTTGGTCAGTTGCTCTTTGTACAATTCTTGGTATAATTTGGTCAATGGCATGGTCACCGTGCATAAGGGGTCTAACAATTACCAAGGCGTAATGCTACCCGATGGACATTACACGCCAATCACCCTTGCTAAGGAGCTCGCCAAGCGCGGTTATACTCTCACCACAGGGTTGCCGCACGAAATGACCTTCAAACATAATCTTCCTAACAATTTCTCGGTAACCCTAGGAAAACGTGACGCATTGGGATCTTTACTAGGTGTCTCAGGCAAGGAAATTACCAACACAGCAGTTCCCGTAAGTTGGAAAGTCGCATCCTCTTACGAAGTCTATTGCGATTTGGTCCACAGTTACAGCAATGGAGAAAAGTCTACTCTTATGTCTAAGTTTTCACCCAAAGGTAATCCATTCGACCTGGTAGAATACACTCCCATTTCTTTAAACTATGACTTGCCTTGTGATTTGGTAGAAAGCATAAACATCACCATTAAAGTGGATGGAAAGACTGTGGATTTCAACGGGCGCAAGATTAATCTCGTCTTGGAATTTATATAATGGGTCGAACTGAGGACAAACTCAAAAGGATTTACTACGGGCCCGAAGGCTATTGGAGAGGAGCGTCGGCTATCAAGAAACTCGCAGCCGCAGCCAGGGTATCCGACGAAACGGCTAAGAACTGGTTAAAGAAACAAACTATCTGGCAGGTTTATCTTCCCGTGCCCAAGTACATTCCCAGGCCCAGCTTTACCGTAAATGCCCCTAACGAAGTTCATCAGGCGGATTTGCTTTTCTTACCACACGACACGGTGAGAAGAAAGACCTATAGATACGCTTTGACCGTGGTTGATATCGCAAGCAGATACAAGGACGCCGAACCCATAACCAGCAAGGATTCTGGGGAAGTCGCAGAAGCCCTAGGTAGAATTTATAAGCGCGTTTTGAAATGGCCAAAGCTGCTGCAAGTGGATTCGGGGACGGAGTTCATGGGCGTGGTTACCAAGACCCTAAAAGACCACGACACTAAGATAAGAAGAGCCGAAGCAGAGTACCACAGAGGTCAGAGCATCGTCGAAAGATTCAATAAGACCCTGGCTGAGCGTCTCTTTGGATACCAGTATTGGAAAGAGCTGGAAGATCCCTCTAAGCGCAACAAGGAATGGACTCAGAGACTCCCCCAGGTCGTCGCAGCTTTGAACAACGAGGCGGCCAGGGCTACGGGAATGAAACCCAAGGACGCCATAAAAAAGAAGCACGTGGAACACAAGTCCTACGTCAGAAGTTCAAGGGCGGTCTTCCCCCATGAAAAGAAATTAGGTAACGTCACGGTCCGATATCTCTACGGGCCGGGTGAATTAGAAGGAGGATCCAAAAGAGCTACGGATCCTAATTGGTCTTTGGAAACTTACCAGATCCGAAGTGTAATAGCTAAAAAGGGTCAGCCCATCTTGTATTATCTTCACGATGGTCCCACACGTGGGTTCGTCAAGGAATAACTGCTTATCGTGTGATGTCCGAATGCTATCGTGTGCACTCCGTCATCGCACATCCATCGCTTACCGTCAAATGCAGACAGTGACACCTTCTCCTGCGTGACGTTATGTATCTGATGGCCATAGCTGCGCAAGGAGTTCATCTTATGCCGCTGTTCCTTGCACGTTCGTAATACGTTCAAGTAGGACTCGTGGGTTATGTCCTTCTTAACGACGTATTTTTTAACGCCTTTGGCTTTCTTTTCTACGCCGTCTAACTTTAGCACGCTGTACATCTTTGGTTTTAACCCAACGTATTCCACGATGGGTTTTCCTAACATCTCGTCTTTCATCTTTCCTATTACCTTCTTGTTCTTTGCGCTGTAAAGGAAGTGCTCCTTCGGGTAACCGCTGGTGTCGTACTCGTCTATGTCTTCGACGCAATCCTGGTAGACGTCTTCCGTTTGCACTTCTAGTATTAAAGAGTCGGTGTCCGTGTACAGAAGGTGGCAGCGGTCTCCGTACTTTGGCTTTAGTTTGTCGTAGTAAAACTCATACATGAGCAGCTTTGATAGGTCTAACACTGTAAACCCCGTGTATACAGGTTTATTCAGGAGCAGATTCGCCTTCTTCATGTGAATCACATAGAAGTTCAGCATTTCCACATAACGGACGAAGCCTGGCTGTGACACATATGCTTCTGCTTCCTCTTTGGTGCTGACTATTTTTACGCTTACGCGCTTGCGGATGTTCTCCATTGTCTTTCCGAACACGCTGTTGTTCATCAGTTTAAAGAGGTTTTTCTCGAAGATATTCATTCTTCGCTGCGGTACGCTTTTGCGTGTTAAAGTCAATGTAGGGGCGCATCCAGGGCTCCTGCGTAAACTTCAACACGCGGTGAATCTTCTTTACCCGCATTCCGTGTCGCACGTAGAATTGCAGGTTGCGGTAGTGGACAACGTACTTCTTCTTATCCATAAGGTTCATCGTCAGCTTCCTGTACGGTTTGTATCTGGGACACATCTGCTTCTGCAGTGGGCTTAATTGTTGAAAGGGTATCTCTATCGCTTCTGGTGCTAACGGGAACTCATCGTGTGCGTCGTGCAGATGCTCTGGGTACTCCAGATCCACTTCTAGAATGTAACCCTTGTCTTCCTCCTTTCCTACCTGCATGTAGAAGTCTATGGACTTCACTGGATCCCATTCGAAGTCTCTCACAGGTAGGTACTGTGACATTGCCCAACCGTAGAGGTTGTTAGCGTCTAAGTAAAAGATGTAGGTGGTTGGTTTCTCTGGGTCATACTCAACTGCAGGATTGTTTGCGCGGGCATAACGTCTGCTGGGCCCGCAAACGCCGCCGCGGATGCCGTCTTCCATAAACCGGTACATATCGTATTCCGTTAGGAGATCCAGTTGCGCGTTTGTCTTCTTTAACAGCGCACTCCAGCTGAGTCCGGGAGCTGTGTAGAAATTAGCGGGTTCCAATCCGTAATATTCCATTGCCATCTTTCTGAAGCTTTGGAAAACATCTGCGAGCAGCACTACGTCAGACCTTAGATAAATGTCGTGGTAATCCCCCATGTTCTCACAGGAGTACTTTTCCCACACGTCTAACGCATGCTGGTACTCCTCGTCTTTTATTCCAGACTCATTTAAACTGCTGTAGAATCTCTGTTTAGGCGGTAGGGGCTCTTCAAAGCGCTCCCAGGAGTCCATGTATTCATATGGGTAGACTCCTTTCCTTTCTGCGCCGTATTTACTGGAAATGGGGAACTCCGTGTTGTACTTCACGAGATTCGCTAAGGAGTCCGCCATGAATTGCTGTGAGTCTAAGAACTTTAGCTTACCAACAGTTACGGACATGTAACGCTCTTTGTTATTAGGAATACATTTGACGTCGGATCCGTCTGTTCCTTGTAGTAGCAAATGGGAGTCGTAACCGCGGAGGTTGTGAAAGAACACGGGAATCTCCATGTCTGGATTTACTTTGAAGTTTATATTGCATTTCCAATGAGCCGCTCCTCTGTATTTACCCGTGATGTGGCAGTGATCCCTAACCTTATCCACGTAAAAGTCTTCAACAAATGCTTTATGGCAGTGAATGCAGTGCGTTGACGGCTTTCCCGGCTTCTCACCTTTCTTAGCATACTTCCCGCATTTAAAATGAGCTTCCCCTAGATACTTTCCATCTTCATCCCACGCTTTCTTTGCTTGTCTTCCAAACTGAAGAAGCGTATGTTGGCAAATGTGGCATTTCTTTGCCTTGGTAAAAGCCTCCTGGTTCTCTTTGGTAAATTCCATCTTCTTTGGACGTCTTAATTGTTCTCTTATCTCTTCCTCCTCTTCTCGCAATGCTTCTAGAAACTTATTAGCTGCGTTCTTACCTCGGTAAATCACAGGAGGGTTTGCTTTTCCGTCTGATCTGACTACTATGTAACCAAAGGAGCAGATCTCGTGTAATCCTACCTTATTCGTGGCACCACTTTTCTGCTGTTCCTTAGTTATCAACGCTTCGAAGTCTGCGTATATCACGTAAGGCACCTGCATCTGCTTTTGGTGGTCTGCGTATGAAAGCTCTTTGTTGGCGGGCATCTGAATCCGTTGCGCCACTTCTTCGACTCCGCGGCAGATCTCATCGTGTTTCTTTAGGGCATTTAAGGATGTAAATGACAACAAGCAGCAGTCGCAGAAATACTTTTTGCCTTTGTGCTTAGTATGTCTGTAAAATAACCTGCTGATGTGCTTAACCCATGAGTAGTGTCCGCCGTGGTAAAACAGGTGTACGCGTTCTCCTTTGCTTTTTGACAACACCAGTGGCACTATCGTTTGGTCTCTGACTCCGTAAACGTTAATTGCTAAGTCATTTTCCTGCTCGAATATCGGTATGTCTATCAGCTGCATTGGAAACTCCACTCCATCCCACTCTAAATCGTCTGTGGGATACTTACTTGTTCTACAGGGATCCTTCTCTGCTGGGTACAGTGCAGACCTAATTGCCCACATGAAGCAGCGGTTGTCTTCATTCTTCACGTTTACGATAGCCTTCTTCCTTTCTACCCACGTTGGTAGTGGTACGTAACTTCCCCCTCGTATGGGTACGTACCTAGCCATACTTATCTCTATTCCTTCAACCTCCTCTACTGTCCAACCTGATCCTTCTTTCGTGTAGTTAGACAGCGACTCCATAATTGCTTCTAAGGCTTCACTGAGTGACCTATCCAAATTCGTGGATTCTAATATCACTAACGACTTTGATCGCAGCATTGCTGCCGTCGTTACCTCGTCTTTTGACAAACTTACTTCTACCATTATGCTCGCTTTCAGGGCTCCTAAGTCTTCTATACCTTTTCGGAGCGTCCTTTTAACCTTCCTTTCTGACTTTCGCCAAAACTGCCTAACGTCGATCTCACCGTTACCGGGTATCGACACCGTTTCAAAGTTGCTTTGGGATTCCATCTATATAATAGGAAATATTTTATACCTAATACCAAGCACTTTTCAGATCGTCGTAGTCATACTCGCAGTCCTGGCAATGCCAATACAATTTAACCTTAGTCTCAAACTTCTTACCACATCCACAATCATAGCTGCTCATACATTTCTTTCTCATTTTCAAATGCTTCTTTAAGTCTGCTTCTTTCTTAAAAGTCCTCTTACATTCTTCGCACTCCATATATAGACTAACATATTTGCGCTGTTGCCCTCAACCACACTTGGAGTGGGGATTGTCCGTAGGTGGAATTTTGACATGGGTCTTGCCCGTGTTGAGATTGCGCTGGAACCCCCATTCCCTATACTACTCGACACCCACCACTTTCCAGCTGATCATAAGAACTTAGGTAATATATATTACTTAATGTACTATCGAAATTGTTTTGAAAATTTGGGAACGTTGTTTAACTTTGTGTTTTGGTGAAGAAAAATGTAATACTTACAACACAGGAAGCCCAATAATAAATGCTCAGAATTTGAAATTCTGATAATGAATAAATAAAATTTAATAAAAGCCTTCAACTCTCTTTTTATAGTTGTTTATGATTTTTCTTTTCGCCATTTTTCGCTTGAATTTAGTACTTTTTATAGCACATTGTATGTGGCCATGTAGTACGGTTCAGCGGATTAAGCGCATACCACATGCAAATAAGAACCCTGTTGTCGTGTGTAAAATGTTTGAACATGTGGTATGCGCTTAATCCGCTGAACCGTATACATGTATTAGCAGTTGTCAACTCGCGTATCGCGTAAAATCGTCGTATTCAACATCACCTCTACACTCGAATCATAGTTAATCGATTAATCCCCTCGATTAACCATGCTCGAATATTTACCTTAAAAAGGCATAATTAATTAATGATCTTAGGACAATACAAAATCACTACCGTGAAGGCTTCTGTAAACCCTAATAAAAGCTTAGCAATGTATTTGTTTGTTGAGCCAACTATGAGTGATTCTACACAACATTACAGAAGCCGATAGGGGTCACGCGTTGTCGGGACGAGTTGTCGGGAACGAGTTGTCGGGAACAGTTTGTCGGGGACGAGTTGTTGGGGACGAGTCGTCGGGGGTGTTTCGCGTCCACACTAGTCAGACCAGAGGCGGCAAAACGCTTCATTGCACATCTGGGCATCGAAGCTGAAATTGAGACCAAACCTTGTCTGTAGATGGAGAATCCTCTGTTCAATGTTTTGTGACGCTTTTGAGCAGATCGATTCTTTCTTGTCGAGACAAGAGATTTTTTACGGTCAAATTGAACCAGTATGATCGAGTCTTAATTCCAAAGCCTCCGTCGTCTCTCTGAGAACCAGCGTTATGCTGTCTCCATCGGCTCAAAAACAGCGTGTAAGTTATACCTATTCTAGATTTGTCGCGCTTTTTTCTTTAGATAGTAACGTTTTATATCGCGATTATATCTCTAGATTTCAGTCGAACAAGCAAAAGTAACAGAAGATCATGTTAAATGATAGAATGATTAGATGATTAAAGTTCTGAAACCTTAGCCGTCAAGCAATTTCGTTTATTTCGAAACAAAAACTATAAAAGAGGAAGCATAATTGTCTCATGAAAAAGATATTCTTATTATATCCTAATATTTATTAATTTCAAGGTGAACATCATGACTTCTGAAAGCAACCTGAAAGATGTGAGAGCCAAACTAGAAGAGCTTAAAACCAAGTATACTTTTCGTGAGCCGGATAGAGGTGACTTGGACGATCCAAATATCGTCTGGAGATCAGGAAAGCCTGATTATACTATTGCTAACTATCAATACCTTCTTGGAAAAACACAGAACCACAAACCAGGTAAGAAAAATAGGCTGAGCACGTCGCGTCCGAGGTGTTTTGAAATCTCGAGGCACTTTAACATTGTCTTTCTAAAGTGGAATGTTATAAAGATAAGTACTTAGATCTTATTTTAATTTCTTTATTTCAATTCGTCTTTTTTGACTATAGAGCAGGTGCATGTTATATACGTCATTGCCGCCATCTTGGTTGACGATAACAAAGCATTCCCCATTAGCTTCTCTTGTTAGATCAACCAAGATGGCGGCTGTTTCATTGTTATTCATATCTCAAGGGATTTTGAGTCACATGATTTATCTATTGTACATTGACAAGTAATCTGTGCTTGGCGCGTTTAGTGACGTCACTCTTGATGGTGTTGCGTGTCATCCCTGTTCACACGAGTAAAATCTGTAAAATGTCTGATAAATTAGACTTAGTGTCCATGCTTGAAACTTAAGACTAATTCTTTCATATTGTTTGTTGACACAGTATCTTGGTCTGACAAAAGTACTCTCGAACTTTATTGAATAATTGGGGAAAACAAACATTAATTTTCTCACTCAACTCAAAAACGTGCTGAAATGACGCATGCGCAAACGTTTTTCTTTAGTGTCATCCCTTGCAACTCACAACTGCTTTTATTGCTTTATAACTACACACAGCACGCGCTCGTTTTCTGTTTCTTTAATGTCATACTTTGCGAACTACAGTGTTGATGCATGGAGTTGAATGTTCCATGTAAACATTGATTTTTGGCAGTATGGGAACGCCATAGTCTATCGTTTCGCCGGTAACACTAGATATTTGCGAGTTTGGTAAATTTTTATTTCGACTTTATAAGGTTCATTGGAGGAAGTTGTAGAAAACCTGGTTAAAACATGGGAAATGGAAGCATCGCATAAAGTGGACATGAAGCAGTTTACAACCATCGACCATGATGACTACACTATTCAGACTAATGGACTTGAGGTGTTGGATGGCAAAACTGCATTTGAGATTGGGAATTACAGTGCTCTCATGAAGCATTGCCCTGCTTACGACAAATGTAAGTAAAATGTTCGTTTATACTTTGTATAACAAAATTGTTGTAATGCGTTTTTTATGTACCTATAAATATGATGGTGTAAAAATACTATTTGTAAACAAATATTTCATTTTTATTGGCACCAAGTTATTTACGACCTTATATGAATGGCTAATGGTACAATTCTACCATCATATCACCTATATACTAATTACTTAGTTTATACTAATATACAAGTCACACTTAAAACTTTCATGGGATTTAAAAAAAATTTTGCATGCTGGAACTACATCATACTAAGTAAAATAAGCAAATATAAAATGGGGGTCCCCAACTTCGTTTAGCCATCATAATGCATGAAAACTCACTTTTTTTACGGTAAAAACGAGCGAACATCGTTGACATGGAAAACTGTCAAAGATAAGCCATATCTTACTGACAAAAATACAAATTAATCGTCTCCATTTCCCCAAAAACTATAGAAAATAACCTAATAATTATAGTTAGCTTTCAAATTTGTGTTAAAAAGTTAGGAAATATCAAATATTATTGGGCACTAAACTCTATTCCAATTAATTAAGCACAAAATGTGTAATTTCGATGGGTAATTTCAATATTTCCTTTAATTTCGCAGTGGGGCCACTGAGTTTCGAAGAATCCCATGATTTATTCCGCAACACCTTCACAGATGGTTTTCCTTGGGAGGTACTTAAAGTGCTAGCTGGGCCGCCTCACGTGGTATTTACATGGAGACATTGGGGCATCTTCAAAGGACAGTACTTGGCTCGAAAGGGCAAGGGAGAATTGGTTGAAATGTACGGAATGTGCCGGGTTACCGTGAATAGCAGCCTTAAGATCGTGAAGATAGAAGCGTTCTATGATCCCCAGACATTCATAGAGGCGCTGGAAGGAAAAGTCGATTTAGAGGAGTGCAGATATGGGAAAGCACTCATAGGTGATGTAACATCATTAGCCACGGAGAAGCTTATCAAAGACACAAAATTGTGATTTTTAAAGAGAATTAATTTCATAGGATTAGCTAACCCGTTAGTGCATTCTAGATAAAGGAGCTTGGACCTTAAATAAAGTTGACTAGCAACTTTGGGTGTTAACTTAGTATGAGGATACAGTTCCTCCCTCTCGTTACCCTCTTTGCCATGATTGTCATCTTATATTCGCAAATAAAGTTGTTATACTAGATAAATAGATGAATATATAAAACTTATATACTCAGTCTCATTTCTTAAACGACTTCGATAGATCGTTAAACAGCTCCACCCATCACATACATTTGCACGCGCATTCTTTTCTATATATTTTCTCCTTGACCATTGGCTATATTGTGTTTTATAAAATATTGGCTGGCTACCGTGTTCATATCAGGGCACAGAGACACGCCCGCGCAACTTGTTCAGTAATATGTTATAAAGGCAATATTACAAACGGCTGCTTATGCGCCTGTACTATGATACAGACACTCTGGGAGCTGTAGAGCACTTGCTTTTCTCGTGCTCTACAGTTCCCAGTGTATTAATATCACAGTACAGAGACATTCTCGCGCGTTTTCTATTCCTTAAATAGAATAATCAAGATATTGTATGGAAGAAAGAAAAGATGTTCTTGTGATAGAGGGGGATTTGATATTTTTCAGGGCTGGTTTGGGTCACGGACACTAAATGAATCCCCTGAAATAATACAAACCAGAATATTTCTCATCTTCTCCACTTGAGGCGATAATTAGTGACCGGTCAATGCATATGATGAAAACGAGGGTCTGTTCAGCATTCTTATAGATAATAATTGTATGATGGATATTCGTCCAGGCCCCAGGTGAGAAAGCTAGAAAATGCCTTTTTTTAGTCTTAAACGACATAATGAGGATCTCTCAACTATCCTGGTCTTTGACTTTCGATTCTCAAAAACGTGGGTCGATTTTCAGCAATTAACTTTACTTGTTCTTGCAAATGATGGATCAAGGGATATTCTTCTCCCGGGCGATAAATAGTGATCGGTGTCTTATATGATGAGAATATGCCTGTCCATTCGTCTTTCGTATAGATCGTATGCAATATGTATGTTACACATTCTTCATGATGAGAAGGATCGAACGTACCCGTTATTTGGTTCTAGTCTCGGTAATTCAGAATAAGTTTCTTGCAAGCTTGGCGTATTTCTGTAAATCTTATTAAATAAATAACGGGGTTAACACTTGAATTGAGCGCTAAGGCGACATGTGATGCGAAATACACTAAGATTGTCTCTCTAGAAAGATCGAGATTGAGCCTTGCGATATGCGAACATAGTATTGGAAGAAAACAGAACAGTAAACATCCAAATATCAAGAACATGGTCTTGAGTAGCTTCTTGTATTTCAGAACATCGAATCCATAGTGGGGTGGGTGTTGAGCATGAACTTGCAAGGAGTAAAGTTGGAGCGTTCTCATAGCTTTGAAGTAGAAGAAGCAAGTCAGTAACAGGAAAACGACAAGAATAGAAAAGATCACTGTGCCGTAACACAAAAACAGGTTTGTTTGCGTTGAATAAGATGCCAAGACGATTCCAAGACTCCAAGCCAACAAAATCATTAAGCCGACCTTTTTCTTAGTGACAACAACTCGGTATCTGTGCATTAGACGAAGCGCCAAGTATCTGTCGATGCTGATGCAAGCTGACATGATAAAGGAGAGTAATCCAAGAAGAATGGAGATAAAATTAAACGTCTTAAAGATCTTACATACACCGTGGACATTATTATGCAGGAAAAAGACGTTTAGTACGATTTGTAAAGGATGATAGACCAAACCAACCAGAAGATCTGTGAAGGCTAAACTTGTTATCAGTAAGTAGGATGGCGTTTGTAGGTTCGGTGTCCTCGAGATGGCAACGATAATCATTCCATTCCCGAGTGTTGCAGTGACTGCTAAAATAGCATTTATAACCACATTGAGGATAAATAAATATCGTACACTTGAGGTTAGTTGGACGATATATACAGCGTAGGCAACACAGGTTTCAAAAATATTCATAACTTTAAACGTTTTCTTTACCCTACTCTAAAAGACCTCACAACAACGTTTATCAGTGCGAACAGCACAATAAGGTCTATATATGATGATTAAGTCAAAACTCCTACTTAACATTATAATTATTTGTTAAGACAACAGAACCGCCTGACGTGGCTCCCGACACATCTGGCCATGGGTTGATTTTCATATAAACAGATTTAACCAGATGGATTACCCATCCCTACTGTGATCGACCAGCCGACTGCTTAAAATATTTAAAAACATAGATATAAATATATAAAAATATTCATGCGACTAGCCGATAGCTTTTCAAGTGTCTCAAGTGATATTCAAAAAACTTATTTCGCAATTTCGTTTTTTCTTCTTTCATCCAAAATTGCTGTACTGAAGATGTTTTTGTCATTCGATGTTTGTGGCTTTCCTTTTACTGGTACGATATCCGAAGGTTTTATTATTTCTTGACCCGTTAAAGGCAGGTGTTCAATAAGGGAAGGCAATTTTTTTAATGGGGGGAGGGGGGCCTTTGGCTTTAGATAACTTTAGATCATAGGGTCATCCGTAATAACGCTTGTGAAGTGTCAAACCTTTTTATTCTGACGGAAGCTGTTTCCTTGTTGACTTAATAGGAGGGTAATGAATTTCTTACTGAATGACAAGGGAAGGACTGCAACCAATTTAAAATAAAATTCACCGTGAATCCCCTCCTCCCCAAATAAAAACGTACCTTCCCTTAAGATTATGTTTTCGTAAATCATTTATGAATGTTCTCACAAGATTTAAAAGAAGAAAACGCCTGAACGCTGTGGAGTTTACTTAAGGATTCTAAGAATTCATTCATAGAGTATTACAAAAGGTACGTGATCGTCACACATTCACTGTCTGTCAATTTTAAATTCTTTTAATATTATAATCAGTATTAAATTGATTATTTTCTCAAACTTATATTTAATTACATACCTTCAATTTTAAATTCTTTTAATATTAGCGAATTCTATTAATGATTTATCTAATTGAATATTTCAAGAAGCTAGTAATCAAGGACATTTTTTTTTCTTCAAGAGCCTTTCGAGTGCTCCTAGCCTAGAAATGGGATTGCAGGAGTATTTAGATATGCATTTAATTGGCATAGCAAACCCTAAGACCAAATTACAGCGCTTCTCAATCGGGAAATTTTTTTTAGAGATATAATACAGTTTTGGTGAACGCCAATCAAAGGGTTTCCCAGCATTGTGCATGTCGGTAACACAAAGTGTTTAAGAGCACTTGTCTATGAAATGTCATGTGAACGTGTTGATTGATGTTCACTAAAACCTACTTCCTCACGATGGCAAATTGTACAATTCACACGTGTGATTGAGAAGCGCGGGTTTTCGGTTAATTGCGCACAAAAAAACGAACAAAAAAAACAAAAAAAAAAGCAAAAACAAAAAAGAAAAAGAAAAAGAAAGAAAAAGAAAAGAAAAGAAAGAAAAGAAAAGAAAAGAAAAAAAAATGAAAAAAAGAAAAAAAAAACCGCTGAATAACATAACATTTACATTTATTCCTCAAAATATTCTTATAGTTATTCTCGAAAGTAGGTTTTCACAAATAAATAGCAACTTTAAAAGTTCTCATTGGTTTTCGGGCGTATGAGTTCTTTTGTGCGTAGCTTAGTTTCCCTCGATTTATTTTGGCTTCTTTTTCGAAATTATTTTCAAGATGTTATAAAATTCAAGTTTTAAAAATGGGAAAAGAGATCGGAACAACTTTTTCTTTATTTTGAAATGGCGTTAAATTTTTAGTTAAATATTTAAAAGAATTGGAATTCTTCTAATTATAATTACTAACTATTTGCAAGAGAAAATTAATAGTTTATTTTCTTTTGCTTTTTTTTGATATAGTGGTTATCTACATTGAATATAGTTCTTTTAGTTACCAGAGAAACGGCTAAAAATATTGACGTTAACTATTCCAGGCTCTCGAAAAGAAAGAAAGGATTCCAATGAGTGAAATTATAGCTTTCACTTTGTCTTAGCGCTAATGGAAAACCCTTAAGTATAGGTCTTTTGCTATTGTTCCTAGCGAAATATAAAGTTGTTATAAATATCAGAAAAAGAAATTTTTCAAAAACGTTTCGTCAAATCCCAATAATACATTCTTTGGTGTTTGGATCTTGTAGGTTTGTGCCTTCAACCAGTCTTTACACCAAACACAAAACTTTGTATTTTTTCCACAATCAATTGAACCATCTTGTAAAATTTTGAACAACAAAACAAATACAAATAAGAAGCAAATTCTCTTTTTTTAGAACTGCTGAATCCCTTTGAACAAATATCTCTTTCAAAAATACACCCTTTCTTGGCTTAAAAAAGGATTACTAGCTATCTGTATCAACCGCCCAATTCTTATATGACCTCATTCTAGTTTCAAGACCTACTCTTTTTAACCATTGATTATCTGTAGCAATAAACAGCCTTTCCTATACGACCTTTCTCTAAATATTATATGGCACGTGCCACTTCCGATAAGATTATGCGCTGTGATTGGTACCTTGATGGGCAGAGTTTTTCAATTATCACTTAAGGCGGGTGATTACGGATTTTCTGCTCCCAAAGCGCCTGCTGCCGGCAAAATTTGGAAAGCAAGAAATAAAGAAAAAGCAAAACGAAGAAAAAAGATTAATTGTCTTAGCTCCCAGAGCAAAGGAGCCGCAGATGATCATATTGTGTATCTAAGCTTGAGCAGAACTACTTAATAACGCGGTGTTAAGAGTGTGAAGATGTGGGTCATTTCAGTGATCATCTAGAAGGACTGTTGGTGAATGACGTTTCAATAATCTGCCGAGCGGAAGCAATCTGGAGTTGTAGGTTTTACAAGAACCTTGACCTCCTCCTTTTATTTATAGCAGTTTTTCATGGCGCTGTTAAAGTAGTTCTTGATGATGATTGTGGTGGTGTTAAAGTAGTTCTTGATGATGATGAGGAGGAGGAGATTATGTTGATTATGATGATAATGGCGGTGGTGTTAATGTAGTTCTGATTGATGATTACACTTAGTGTTCCACATAGTAGGACTGAAGCATACAAGAACTCTTACTTTGTCCGAATCTGCAGACTGTGGAATAATTTACCTATATGGGTGAAAAAATGACATACGTTTTGGAGTTATTGATTAGTCCTTAGCACGAATGATGTCATTGCCATCGTAACGGATATCAAATAAGTGTATTTCATTACAGGCTGACATAATTCTCTAGAAGATGATTTATATTTGTTGTGGTCCGAAATAACAAAAGATGCTTTGCACCATCACGTGATGGCAGCCATGACAGGAGCCAGGAAAAATTGAAACTGGCCTAATCTGATTTACATGAGAAACGATTCAGTTTCCCAGGGGAAAATGATCTATTGTTGTTCCTCCTGTCATGGCTGTCATCACGTGATGCACGTGCAAAGCCTATATATATAACAAACATTAGTGGCGGATTCAGGAGGGTTGAAGGGGTCCAAGAAACCCCACTTGAAGGTTTGATCTTTTAGGTAATAGAAATATGTCTTATATGAATTTGATACAAAATTTGATATAAAACATTGATACGTACAAAATTAAAGCTGTGCTGCGTGCAGTTATAAAGCACGCGGGGGTTGGCAGAACACTAGATAAGTGCTAGAAGAAGTACGACGCGTAGTGCTTCTTGACACTTTTCTAGTAATCTGCCAATACCAAGTGCTTGGTAACTCCACACAGCACAGCAAGTTATTTATTTTTTTAAATAAAATACAAATTACATGAATGACGAAACTGAAAGTGCGCGCGTGCTGTGTGCCGATAAAGCACGCGCTCCCCACTAATCAGTACGCTAGATTTAGAGCAGTTATTTTATAAAAAAAGTTTGTTCCTACCCGAGGAGCTCTGGGTACGAGAATGCTGACTCAATAAATAGTTAGACAGACTCAGTAGAGTGCATACCATATATCCGTAAAAAACTTTGTAAGAAATCGAACAAGTTTATAATGCACATATTAGTAAGTTTAGTAGATCTTTGTAGACCTACAATGCTTTGCATTTATTTGTACAATTTTGCTAGTTAACTTTTTCACGGATATATGGTACTATGAACTCTATGTGAGTAGTAAATTAAAGCAACTAAACTTCATTCTGTAAATGATTCTTGACTAGAACAGTACCAGTCAGTATATTTTCAACTGTACACCGTGTTTACATGTGGTTTGACTGAAATCAATAGATCTGTCTCAGAGTCTACTGAAGTTCATTGATTAGACACGTTTGGTGACAGTTTTTATGAGTGCGACGTATCGTCTGTTCTAACGATATTGAATATTTCGTTCCAGAGGAAGAAGTACAACCTAAAAGTAAAAGCAAACTAAAGCAGCAAAAAAGGCAGGAAAAAAGAAAGCCTGAATGGAAAAGGAAAAGTAATAAAGAGAAAAAGAGCTGAAAGAGAATGAAATGATCATTGTTGAGCGCAAGACATTACCGTGTTTTCTGTATGATTAATCACTAATATAAGTTCGCAGAGTGTTTCAAAGATGTCTAGACGGGAAAGTAACTCGTCCTGTGGTTACCGTAAACGCTCAATATCCAATGTATTGGAACATGTTTACCCGCCAAATTCATTTAACTTGAATGCACAGAGCAGAAAAGTGGCGCGAAAATTACAAAACTTGGCTTAAGAGAAAATAAAATCTCGTGAATCGAAAATCCAAATGCCCCGACCATTTAGTGAGGATTTAAGATGGAGTATTGTATTTCAGTCTTTGTTTTATGACAGAACGTTCGAGGAAACACGTGATATTTCTTTTACTCTAAATGTGTACATGTCTTTTTTCGGTGGACAACGTTAATGACATTGACTGTATCGTTATAATGCACTAGTCAGTTGAAACCCCCACCCTCAGACCCCCGGGCCAAGGCGGGGACTTCAACATTCGAAATTTTCTGTTATGATTATTGAAGTATGGCTGGTAAAATTATTAAACTGTTGAAGTACGCGTTAAATTCCTCGTATGCGCATATCTCCGATCTCGTCACGTTGATTCTCCGCCCTGTCCCTCCAGGGGTCGGGGTTTCAATTGACTAGTGCATAAGAAAAAGTTCAGCTCCATCGATGTTAAAGACAAGCAAATCACAAACAAGCAAATTAACAGCATTTTGACAACAATCGTACCGTTGTTCACTCCAAAATTTGTCAAATTTCAATAATCACAATCAATTGATTATTCATATTTTTAATCTATTATCATTGTTATATTTCTAATATCTATAACAACTATTACTATTTTATCATGTTTGTGATTAAACTTGAAGCACGAAACAATACATGACGTTCGTAAGTGTAAATGAAGGATGCGAAGATGATTATTCATGTTTTGCCATATTGTGACATAAGTGTGGTAGTTAAGGATTGATAATTATCAATTATTTTAATCGAGAACTGATGTTTTTACTCTCCCTCCGCTATTGATTATAAACAACCTATTCAATAATAGATTTAAATTTCCTGCTTCTTGGTTTCAAATTTTGTGTATAGTGCTTTTGATTTTCAAACGGGGAGATAAATGCGCCAAGCAGACCAAGAGCTGTATGATTAAAAAAAGATCAGATCAGCATAATTTATACAAACGCGGGATCACTTCCATACTTTAGCAATATCAGTGCCTTAGAAACCAGCGGAAAAACCGCTTGGGCTAATATAACGTGGTTGTAAATACTTGAAATAAAAAAAAATAATCAAAGATGAGGCATTGATTTATTAAAGAAAAAGGTAAAAAATAATTACCCAAAATGTTTTTTTCTCTTCGAATAATGAAACTTTTTGATTGCTGGATGGCGGTAACAGACGGATTTACGGTACTTGAGTAAGGAAACTCGAATGATCAAGCAAGCGAGACATATCCCCCATAAGTACAGAGCACTCTCGGGATGACTGACTGCATCTCTCTAAACTTCAACAAAGACACTGACATTGTTTCGCACGGCCTGGATATTCTGACGTGAAAAATGAAGACTTCGATTCTTATTTCTGTGATAATTCTCCAAAGCCTTTATGTTGCATTCAGCCTTCCCTTAGAAACCAAATCTATTGAATTGGTTGAGCGCGGTAAGTAAACTCATAATGAAATGGTGGAGTCTTTATTTTGCATTTCGTATATATTGTAAAAAAAGGCGGGCTTTTCTAAATTTTGACTGAGGACCGTAATTTTACGGGTAAACTATTGTAGCGTACATTACCAATAAACAACAGAATGTTATGCTATTGATACTATAAATTCGTTGTATTGTTCGCCAAATTCAGCTAAAAAAATTATGTAAATATCGGCAAAAAGATATATGTATATTTATATCATAGTGCTTACATTATACTTGTAGCTTAATTGTACTTACTGCATGACCCTAGACGTACACTCATTGCAATAAAGTTAGTCACCAAAAAAAATTAGAAAGCCGAGATCACTGAGCATCATGGGAAACTTTTCACATCAAAAAGCATATACATACAAAGTTTTTAAATACAAACTGCAACTCGATGATGCTCAGAAAAGGTGAGACTGTAACCGGTAAAAGATTCGCAAGTCCATGAACAGTTATCGAGCAGTTGAACGTAAAATGCCGTATCTACCCATAATCCTTGTCGGCCTCAGCTTTATAGCTTTTCAGGTGACTAACTTAATTGAAATAAGAGTATAAAACAACTATTCACTAAATATAAGAGCAACAGAGACGGCAGACAAACAACGAGACTTTTTCTGGACTCGAAAATTATTGTTCAACAGAGTGTAAGGACAATCGCGATGACTGTAACTGGATTGCTAACAATCACTACGATGTTCCAAAATACTGCTGGGCACACAGAAATGATGCCTTCATCAAAGACTGTCCAAGATACTGTGGATTCTGTGAGTACCACCAAATGCTATCACTATCTTTTATATTTGCCCTATTTCACTATGACGTCACTTGTTAATGAGGGAGGACAGAATAGTGAAAAACAATAACAATTGCAGGACTAATAATTTTCAATTTCACTCTGCACCTGAATTGATAGCTCTTTGTCCTAATATTTCTAACAACTAAATAAATGTTTTTTTTTATTCTCCAGGTAAACAGCCAGCCCCACCACAAGGTAGAACCACCACCATTATTGCACAGATTTTGCACGGCCTTTCCTTTCTGTGGGCAAGCGCACACATTTATATTACTTGGAGCCATGCGAAATCTGCTCTTAAAAACATGAAATTTGAGAAATACTTTTTTTTTTAAATTATGAATTCTTTTTGAATCATATTATCATACTAGTCATACCTATTAGATAATTATTTAAAATAATATCATTTTTTATCGCAGTACTTGAATGCGAAGACAAACGTGATGATTGTTCGTGGATTATTGAGCATAACAATGACGTAGCAGCCTACTGTGACAGACACAAGAATGACGCGTTCATCAAACAATGCGAAAAAACATGTGGATTTTGTGAGTAGTTTTTTTTTTCAATTCATCTAACATGAAGAGAAACGTTATTCGCTGTGCGCTTTGGCTGACCAACTAACTATTTTCTATTTTTTATAGGTAAGGCTCCAGCACCTCCAGTAGGTAAATGAAAATCAATTTGTGCAATTCAAAAGAGCCAACAAACGAACACACACAAGTTCTCTTCATTGTTTGATCATTATCCTCGAGCAATCAGAACCTTGCTTTAGCCTTCAATTTTATCGATACCCCAAACATCTTCTCTAGGCTGACCAAAGTCATGGCACGGCTAACTCATAGATCGAGTTGGAATTAAGCTTGTTAGGTTTTGCAGTAGGAGAAAAATTCGGCTCTTTCTTGGCGTTGCAGGGCACCTTAGCCATGAAGACAAGGACCGCGAACAATGAGTTTGGAGCTCAACCATATCCTGCAATACGATAACCCTAACCTAGAATACAACGCAACACCAAGAAATACCCAAAAACTGTGGAATCAAGGGAGAGACATAGTAACCTCAACTCATATGTGATAACGAGTCCAGGAATCGAACTCGAGACCCCAAAGATTAAAGTAGAGTGTACTACCACTACGCCATCCTTGGGTTCTTGTAATCGTCTTAATTTTTCTTATTAATACATTTACAGTATGTGAGGACACACGTAGCGACTGTGACTGGATAAACCGCAATGGTGAAAACAAGGAGTCATACTGCGCCAGAAACAGAAACGATCCAGCCGTCAGAGAGTGCGCTAAGACTTGTGGATTCTGTAAGTAAAAATGTCCTGTCGTACCTTAGAGCAATTTTCGTATGACTGTGAAAAGCTCACGAACATGTCACGGCAAGGTATACGCCAAACCAATCATATCGCGTCGAGAATTTAATGTTTATCGAATCATATACCCAAAACATGGCACAATTACGGGGCGGGAACACGGTCACGAAAAGGTCACGGCACTGTCAGACCAATCACATTGCGCAAGAAAAAAATCAACCAATTAAAATTCTAGAAAACATCACGCTCACGGCACGGCACGCTTTCGGAGCTCTTCACAGTCATACAAAAACTGCTCTATTAGATTACTAGGCGCAATATTTCCAGCAGTGGCGGTTCGTTGCGCCCGCGATCCACTCCTTACTTAGCGGCAGTTGGGGGAAGCTTTGCACAAACGACAACCTCGCGGCTGAAGCTGGGCCTACTCATTTACTCGGTCAAAAAAAAGTTAAAAACTTTAGTTATAAAGTTCAGTAAGACGGAATTAAATATGTTTAAACTATTGTTGTGTATTTTTTAGGCAAAGTCCCTGCGCCACCGGTAATAATAAGTAAGTAATCATAATGTGAATGCAATCAGTCTACATATAAAATTATTATTATTATTTTGTTGATTAACGGTACATTTTGCGAACTGACAGCATGTAAAGACACACGCGATGACTGTTCGTGGATTGGTGAACATAACAATGACGTAGCAGCCTACTGTGACAGACACAGAAATGACGCGTTCATCAAACAGTGCCAAAGAACATGTGGATACTGTAAGTAGTTCTGCGCACTGATCAGACAAACCTATTCAAAGCGCTCTATCCTATATATACACAATATGCGTAATAGGTAAATTACAAGCCTTATATGAAACGACTGAAGATGAGTGCCATACAAACCTTTCACAACTTCAAGTCGCGTAAGATGACGGCTTACAGTCTCATCTATCCTATACATGTTAAAGATAATTACTAAACGATAATACTTTTTTAAAAATTGTAGGTAAAGCTCCAGCTCCACCAAAACTGGGTAAGTATATTTTAACTGTCACCGAAAAATAGATAAGTATAAGAGTTTGGCTAGACTTTGATGGGAATCCTGTGTCAAAGATTCGACTGGAGGCCTAAGTAAAATGAGTCTATCGGCTAAATCAGGTTGATGCCCAAACAAATGGTAGATCTAATTTCCCATGAATGAACTTTCAGCGACAAAAAGAAGAATGTTATAATAACGATAACCAGATAGCGTTTTTCATTTACAGTATGCGAGGATACTCGTAGCGACTGTGACACGATTAATCATATCGGGGAGCCAAAAGCTACGTACTGCGCCAGAAACAGAAACGATCCAGCCGTCAGGGAGTGCGCTAAAACCTGTGGATTCTGTAAGTAAAACAGTAAGTTTAAATTTCATTTATGGAGCTGTATTTCTGACGCTATGACTCTAACTGTGTTTTTTAAATAAAAGATGAGTTTTTATCTAAGATTAAATTTCTAAAAGAAATCCCGGTTCACATGATAAACGGTTGATGCTGCGCACAAAACCCGCGTTTGCCAGCCACGTTTCAAGTCTTTGCAAAGATGAACACAAGACTGCACCGTTGGAAGCACGGCACAATTTCGTGGTTTTCCGGACCTCAAGCATCAAATGAATGTTTCGTGATGCCTTATCTAATCAAAATTCCATTCTCCCACAGGTTGATGCACGAGGTACTGGCTACCAAACGTTCACCCTAGATTAGCTTTGTCAAACAGCTTGCTTGTAAATTTATAATATAGAATATTAGGCTAAAATCTAAGATAAAACACGCAAAATTTTTCGTTGAATTCCTCTCGTGAAAAACTCTGCTGCATTTTCTAAGAAGCTATTAATACACTCAAAGTTTCTGCGTTCTATTTGTTTCGTGAAAAAAATTTGCTGAAGTTTCCAAGAAGCTATCATACATGCGCAAAATCCGTACGACTTCTGTATAGAAAATCGTGCACGCTTCAGTCCATGTTTCTTGCAGCAAAACATTCAAAAATATTAAGAATTAATCTATCCTGTAGGGATAGAGATTCTTTCTATAGTGATCAAGAACAACAAAACAAAATCTTAGCCAGTAAAGCGAAAGACTCAAAGAGAAGAGAAAGACAAAAAGAAACTTAATCAAAACTTTTCGTACATGAAGCTCTTGCAATCCAAACCAACGCTTAACGCGAGACAAGTTGTAACGGGAATAGTCGTGTTCATAATCACTATTAACAAAATATTTAAAAAATCAGGTCAACAAACCTATTAAATCTTAACAAGGCAGTCAATAACTGGCTTTTTTTAGGGCAAAGTACTCAAACATTTTTTAGTAATTTGCGAGAAACATCATCATTCACAAGAACCGTTACATGGAAGCCATTTACATTAAGGAAAGGTGAACCTACTCAAACCCAAGGCTTTCCACTCTGGCGTCGCATGGAAAGGAGCGGAACAACAGGGTCATCGTACCTTGAGACTTTGTATACGCAAGTTCATATCATTCTAGTAAACATTAATTAAAACTAAAATAGCGAAGGAAATACTGAAATAAAACAAAATATAATCAATTGTCGACAGTAAAGTAATCATTGTCTCGAGAAAGTGCCTTAGGGAATATATATATATATATATATATATTCAAGAATTTCTGTTCAATTACCATTGGTCGAAGCTGGTTCACTAATCGTGTTTTATTCGCCGTTACTTAATCTTAGATAAGCATACGTTATCTCTGCTCGTTATTTTATGGCCGGTCTGCGCCAAAAAGCAAGAAACTAAAAGCGTTCATCATTGAAAGTTTGCAAATCCTACTGATTTCTTACAAAATCCCTGCGCAAGAGTCACTTTGTGGAACTGCTGTTAATTACCAATTATTATTATTTTATTTATTAAATAATTAGTTCCATAGCAGTTTTACCAATATTTGGATTACAAGTATTACAAACTATCATGCATATATGATTTACACAAATCAGTAGTTTATTAATGCGCAAGCTCAAAACCATTTGTCAGGCACGAATCTTCTGCACTGCGCATGCCCAAATATTAATTTATTCGACCAATAGTAGTTAAGGTTAGGTTGAAGTCCATCTATTAATCCACACCGACCGACCAAACATTTTTATAAGCAACGTGTGACGAGTAGTGATATAACTATCGATTGAAACGACCATCTCGCCGCTGTTTAAGCCGCTAATCTTTTCAACCATGGTTACTATTATAACTAAGCCAATAATTTAGAGCATCGTGGAAATTGTGCCAATAATTGCTTGGATAGACTTTATCAATCAGCCTTATAGACCGATGACTGATCTAGTAGCATATTAGATCAGTATACTATACAAGAGAATATACAATATACAATAGAATATACTACACAAGATGCCTTACAACATTAATATCTAAGAAAAATGTATACACTATCGTAAAAATTGTGTCAAGAATTGCTCACCGATCTAGTATCGATCGATTCTTCGATTGCACGTTACGCCATCGCGACCATGTTAGTGTCCAGTAACAAAAGATTTATTAGATCCATCGTTCAGTAATGGCACCACAATGGCCGTCATGATTTTGTCTTTTGAATGCTTGCAACCCATCAATTGCAAACAAATAGCCCTACTAATCGTCGATATATGTCTACATCAGCGTGACTGAGTGTAGTTACACAACAAATGTGTGACTTGGTTAGATATACACTGCTATTGACCATGCATGAAAATGAATGGTCCTAACAACCCAATTTATGTCGGACTAAAATCATTGGCAAAAAAGTATTATCAACCGATGACCGAACAAGCAAAGTTTACCAAAGTGTCCTAATATACGGTAAATGTTACCCTGACTTTACTATAAATTTAACCCGCAGCCCCACCCTCCATCCCTGCTACAAAGTATTCCTCTACGTCCTTGTAACCACCACTTATGGCCACATGCCAATGTTTGTTTAATATCCTTAATATTGTCTTATTTTGCGACCAGTCTCGCCGACCACTTTAGATTTCTCACCGCAACGATCATGGTATATTGAAAAGATTTTCCAAAACATCCGGCTTCATAAAATGCAGTAAGTTATGCTCAAAACAATTGAAAAAAAAATCAAAATGACAAACATCATTAAAAATCAAAGATTTTGGCGCGCAAATTAAGCTATGTGATTAAATGTATAGCACTCATTGAGATCACCTTAATGTCTCTAAATAAGTATTCATTGTAATTATATATCATATATACTCACCGTTTTTGCACCTTTTTAAAGCTACTGCCGACCGTCATATTTAGTCGGAGTCGACGTACCTGAAAAAGGCGCGTATATCCGTCATTATATTTTGCATAATATAATCGCGCGCCAAAATTCCGTAGTATAGACTTCTAAGCGCGTAGAACATTCATGCTTTTTTCCCATCGCCCTTACAAGCGTGCAATCTCACGCCTCGATGCTAGTTTAAATGAGTTTAAATTCATTTTTTTATCTAGAGAAGCTTACATGATATAATCACGGATCCATAATTCTATAGTTATAGACTTCTGTGCCAGCAGAACATTCATGTTTTACCTTTAGTTCCAAATGTTCGAAATTAAATATAATGAGCTACAACAATGCAGAAGATTGGTAAATACAAGCTGTAATAGCCCTAGGCTAAGATCAAATTTGAGATAAATCGCCTACAGGAGATACGGCTCTTCGACAAGCCAAAATAATGTTCAAGCAAGCGAAAGATCTAGCCTTTAAATACGGTCACATACTGCAGGCTAAAGGTATATCCAGACTTCGTAGTCGAGAGCAGCAGATATTTGAAAAACGTCTTTTGAAAATGAAGCCAATGTTTCTTATTGCTGTGGTAATATTTCACTGCATGAACGATGTCTTTAGTGTTCCGGTTATGAATCTTGATCCTCTTGATTTGGTTGCACGAGGTGAGTTCATCCTCAGATAACTATTTAATATTTACGAAGACAGTGCGAATCTATTTTGTATAAATACACAATGTTTTTATATTTTGATTTTTCTTTAGGATATAGAATAGGCGGGAAAGGTATACTGTCCCTCCCATTATGACTCCGATTATTCTCCGAAAATTCCTTATTTCCTTCCTTACAACTCGATGACATAGTGGATACGCTTTTTTTCCAGAAGACAATAGCAACAAAAACGGTAGTTGAATTCAAAGAAGATTGGTTATTTCAGAACTGAAAGTAATTTTGTGGCTTCACTAGATATCCCAACATTAACCTCGGTATTTTTGACGAGACTAATAATACTATACGAAACACAGCCATGTCACCTAGTTAGCCGTGCGCTGCAACGTCCCTAATTCCATGGGCCGGGATTGATTACAAGTTAAAACAAGAGACTCAAAATTTCTGTATGCCTTATTCACCAAGGATGTTGCATGGTTATATCAACTAATATGATTGGTTTTCTCTGATTAGTGGTATGTGAGGACACTCGTAGTGACTGCAACTAGATTAGCCAGCAAGCCAACCCAGGCCAGTATTGTGAACTATATAAAAACGATCCAGAAGTCAAGAAATGCGCAAAAACTTGTGGATTTTGTAAGTATCAATAAACGCACAACGTTTTGATATCGTAATTTTCCCCTTTTTCCCTATTTAATGGGCTACCTGTGGATTTGGCGGGAAAACGCGTGTGCTCGCACGTCTCGCCAACTCTGGTACTGTCGCCACGTGCCACTGCGCACAAACTAAAAAAAAACCACTCTTTTAACGAACTGTCCAATTGTTCAAAGAATTTCAGAAAAATGTAGTGATAAAAGAGTGATAAAAGTTAACATTTTTACAACATTATGTTTTAGGTGATTATAAAGCTCCCGCACCACCAGGTAACTATAACTGATAAATATAATTAATAAATAGCTGATGTGGCGCTGATTCTAATTTGATACACAAGATGGAGAACGTGGAAAATTAATTCTGAAAGTACTAATAAGCAACTCTGAATTCTGCTGACATAAAACACCGAGGTCGGGAATCGATTCTGTTCGATTCGTCTTTTTTTGTACTCGTGTTGATTGGCGGGAAAAGTATAATGCCCCTTTCATTATGACCGAGATCTCGCTATACCCCTGCTCTACGTGTGACTATTAAAACCTTTACCGACAGTTATGAATAGAAAATAAATACAAATACCTATAAAAATTAACGAACAAACACTTAAAGGTAACGTCGCTTTTCATCGCTGGCGATCGAGCAACTCCTTTCGATGTTCGATTGAAAATCGTTGGTTTTTATGCGATTTTATTGGCTCAAATTAATCTCCGAAAATTCCTTACTTTCTTCTTCCTTCCTTCCTTTCTTCCTAAGTTCCTTACAACTCGATGACATAGTGGCTGCGCTGTTTTTCCAGGAGACAGTAGCCACAAAAACGGTAGTTGGAATCGAAGGAGATATCCCAACATTAAAGCCTGTATTCTTGACGAGATTAATAATACTATACGAAACACAGTCATGTCACCTATTCTTGTATATTTAGGATGATGTACTTCCCATCACTTATCGCTTATTGCTCTTTTTGTTCAGACAAAATAGATTAATGTATTTGCGCAGTGAATATCGTGAAGATGTCAGCACGTGTATTTAAGCCAGTATCAACTCTTTCATCAAATGTTCCATGGGCCGGGATTGCTTTCAAGTTAAAACAAGAGACTCAAAATTTCTGTATGCCTTATTCACCAAGGAGTTTGCATGGTTTATATCAACTATATGATTGGTTTTCTCTGATTAGTGGTATGTGAGGACACTCGTAGTGACTGCAACTAGGATTAGCCAGCAAGCCAACCCAGGCCAGTATTGTGAACTATACTAAAACGACCCAGAAGTCAAGAAATGCGCAAAAACTTGTGGATTTTGTAAGTATCAATAATCGCACAAACAGATCGCTACTAAAGATGGACGGGGCAAACCTTTTGAATATCGTAATTTTCTCTTTTTCCAATTTGTTGGGCTACCTGTGGATTTAGCGGGAAACGAGTGTGTTCGCGCTTCTTGTCAACTCTGGTACTTTTGCTATATGCCACTGCGCACAAATAAAAAAAAACACTTTTAATGAACTGTCCGATTGCTCAAAGAATTTCAGAATAATGTAGTGATAAAAGTTAACATTTTTTAAAAGTTATGTTTTAGGTGATTATAAAGCTCCCGCACCACCAGGTAACTATAACTGATAAACATTATAAATAAATAGCTCATGTTGCGCTGATTCTAATTTGATACACAAGATGGAGAAGGTAGAAAATTAAAGCTGGAAGCACTAATAAGCAACTCTGAATTCTGCTGATATAAGACACGGGAATCGATTCTGAATAGTAGAGGTCTTTTCTGAGATAGCGAAGGATTGACATGAAAGGATTGTGAAATAGCTTGGCTACAACATCTTTTATTTATCATGCCTTTTATGGTGTTGTTAGTGCCGAAGCTAGACCACAATGCAAATTGTTTGGCGCTCAAGTCTATCGGCTAAATGTAGGTTGATGCGCAAACAGATTGTAGATCTAATTTCCCATGAATGCTTTCAGCGACAAAAAGAAGAATGCTATAATAACGATAACCAGATAGCGTTTTTCATTTACAGTATGCGAGGATACTCGTAGCGACTGTGACACGATAAATCATATCGGGTAACCGAAAGCTACGTACTGCGCCAGAAACAGAAACGATCCAGCCGTCATGGAGTGCGCTAAAACCTGTGGATTCTGTAAGTAAATTGGATTTATGGAGCTGTATTTCAGCAGGGCTCTCTGTAAACTAGTACTGCTAAATGAGACATCCCTGTATAAATATCGTTGAAATAAATAAATAAATCTTTGACGCAATTATGAAAGTAGTTCGGAAAAAAAACTATGTTTTTAGAATTTTGTAATAGAAATTCTAGTTCACATGATGCAAGGTTAATGCTGCGCACAGCACACGCGTTTGCCAGCCACGTTTCAGGTCTTGTTTGCATGAAATTTGTTTTGCGCAACCTTTGCAAAGATGTACACAATGAGGCACCGTTGGAAGCACGGCGCAATTTCGTGGTTTTCCGGACCTCAAGCATCAAATGAATGTTTCGTGATGCCTTATCTAATCAAAAGTCCATTCTCCCACAGGTTGATGCACGAGGTACTGGCTACCAAACGTTCACTATTAGATTAGCCTTGACGAACTAGTTTGCTTGTAAATTTATAATTAAATTAAGCTCAAACCTAAGGTAATACAGGCAAAATTTCTCATTCAATTTGTGTTGTGAAAAACGAAAAACAGAGAGTGGAAGAGATAGTCATTCTACTTTTCTTGTAGCAAAACATTCAAAGATATAAAGAATTAATCTATCCTGCTAACCGAGGTAGATGACCAAATGGTTAATTGCCAAGTCCTCGGGTAAAGGTTCTTTTCGTAGTGATCGAGAATAACAAAACAAATGTTAGTAAAGCGATTTCCTTCGCAGAATGCCAGTTCAGTCTTTGCTTATAATAAAACGATGCTTTAAGGTCAACGAATTATTATTCGTATAGGAAATCGCACGATCTCGAGTACAATTTGGAAATTAATAGACACGAATAATGTTTTGAAAGTTCTTGTAATGGCTTTTCCTCCCGCAAGGGTATTAAATTCACATTTATCTTACAGAGGAGTAGTTTCTATTCCAAATAAAGCAAGACTTTGAAACATGTTATTTAGGAAAAAAAGTTTCTAAAATTTTACAATAGTAACGGTATTTTTGACTTTATGACGTCATAAGTAACACCTATTTTTAGTAACAACGTTAAAAATTTGTAAAGCAGTGTTAAAAGTGTTATAGATATTTTTGCTGCACAAAAATTTGAATTTCTTTCATTAGCTGTAATTTCACGCCATTGTATACGAATCGGATCGGGTTTTCACCAGAAATCATAGAATTCTATGCAAAAAACTATTTTACATTTTTTACCATTCCTTTCGTGAATTTTCATTCTCATGCCAAATTTGGACATGTTTTATGACATCACAATAGCAGTCACATGGGATGAAACCGACGTTAATTAGAAAGTTATTTATCAACCTACTTTCCTGCCAAGTTTTGTCGCATTTGATTGTACTTCTGTCTATGGCCTAAAACTCTCAATTTTGAGGTCAGAGGGAGGAAAAGCCCTAGCAACCGACCATCGTGGTTATGGTTCATTTGCATCGAAGCGAGGCATACATGGTGGATTGCCTGATAAGTGTCTTTCTTCATACGATCAATGCGGTAGTCCAAATAAAACGATCATAAAAACAAGGCTCCTTGCCAGACATACATGGTGGATTACCTGATAAGTGTCTTTCCTTTATACGATCAATGCGGTAATCAAAATAAAACGAACAAAATGTTTCCAATGATTAAACCTTACGTATTCGATAATGTGGGACAGAAATCCAAATCGATATTGTTAATATCAATGCAATTAAGACAGTGATGCAATAGACATATATAGTATGCATTTCAGTGCAGGGAAAATCCAATTAGTAGAAAGCCTTAGTGCGTCATGTTGCTTTAGAATACCTCTAAGAAAGCCTGTAGTGTGTTTTACAGCTAAAAATACTGCTGAGATAGTGTTCCATGGGAACTTTTCTCATTTCTGAGGGAGTCTAAAATGATTTCTGCCATTTGGTTTAAAACTAACTACCAGCCTAATACTAAGATCATCTAAAGCTAAGGTGGCGTTTCATTCGTCCATCGGGAACGAAAGCGGATTTTCGTTAATTTGTAAATAACATTTAAAAGTTGATTTCTAAGTCTTGTATAAAATAACGACTTAAAATATAGAACTCGTTAAAGAAGTCTTAAATTGAAAAAAAAGTAGCGAAAAATTATAGAACCGGCTGCAATTATTGTTGATAAGTTCAAAACGCATGCGCGCGTAAACCGTGTAATGTGGTCTTATTACACTTACCACTAAGCACTATGATAACTCACTGTAACATGTATTAATATTGGTTGCTCAAAATATCCGGCTTCGGGAAGTAGGATCGATGTTATCTCCAAGCCAAGAATCTCTTTAGCATAGCAATAATACAAACAAAATTTGGTTTGCGCTAAAGCTAATTTTGATTAAAAAAATATTAGATAATTTTGCAGTGCGCATATTGCACCTTGCAGGAGAAATCGTCATAATTAGTCATAATTAAAACCGAGCGATGTGATTTTCATCATACTATATTAACAGAATGTGTAGATACTAGAGATGACTGTTCGTGGATCGCTAAATACTATGACGTCACAGGGTACTGTAGAAGGCACAGAAACGACAGTTTTATCAAAGAGTGCACGAAAACCTGCGATTTTTGTGAGTATTTTTCGTATGCGATCCACCTATTTTTAATGGTGTTTGTAAAACGAAAGCTTGTGTCTTTTGCAGGCCAATTCCCTACAGTTTCACAGCTTCAAAGTAAGTAAAATGTGTAATGCAACATAAATTATTCACTATCGAAGTGCAGACGCGATTGATCTAAAATCAGTGTAACTCCGTGCATTACATGTTTTATAATGCGATGCGCGTGTCGGCATTGACCTACGTAACATGTGGTAATACAATAATAATAAAACTTATCATAATAAAGTATTATCATGATCATTAAATAAATTTACATGAATGCCTACCACTTATATCTATTTGATATATTTTTTTCTAATTATTATTTTGTTTTCTTTACCTTGTCAGAATGTCAAGACATGAATGAACACTGCTCCTGGATAGCTGAACACTACTGTGATGTCACTGGATACTGCAAAAGACACAGAGATAACAGTTTTATCCACCAATGCAGCAAAACATGTGCATTCTATGAGTATTTAATTTAATTTAATTTATTTGATTCCTGCTCTAGGTTCGGATTTTACAGCCGTGGTGGTTTCGGTGTGCCCGCAATCCTCTACTGGGAGGCCGGGCTTAGGAACAAACGACAATAGAGACCTTTAGCATCAGGTGTACCGCTAACCGCTGAGGATCAGGCCCAGAACACGCTTGCAAACACGGAGAAACACACAGCATCAATGAAATTCAATATAGCTGCTGTTCCAGCAACAATTAACTTCGTTATGACGCTTTGCTAAATGCTGTAAGTTGTACAGAAAACGCCTGACGTCGAACTACAGTTTGAGGTTTGCGGTACCTAGCAAGAACGTCGTGCGTGCCAAGGGTCTCTATCACAAGGTTGAAATCGAATGTATTCCTGCTCTTGGTATTTTGTTTTTTGAATACTAGTTATCAAATAAAACAAAACCATTAACTGCATGTTATTTTCAAACATTTTTAGGCAAAGCTCCAGCATCACCTAAACCTTATAGTAAGTAAAACCTAAGTGATTGTTTACAGAAAAAATGTCTCTGTAGTGATATAAACACTCTGGAAGCTGTAGAGTACTCGAAAAGCAAACATACCAAGCCACAGGGAAGCAAGCCATATTCAAAAAATGCATATTGTTGCGCATGAGCAGAGTATTATTTGCAGCAAAACGGCTTTGCATTATAATGCGCATGAGCGGAATAGTATTTGCAGGTAGTTATGTGCTGTTGTCTCGGCCAATCAAAACGACGGAAAAAATAATTTGAATGATAAACTATTTTGTACTTAAAATTTGTATAGGACATCGTACGATCTTGAGTACAATTTGGAAATTAATAGACACGAGAAATGTTTTGAAAGTTCTTGCAATTGCACGAGCCTTTAGGCAACCAAATTTCAGTAAAAAATGCGAAGCGACGCTATTCATCTTTGTTTATTTGGCGGCCAATTCCAACAACTGATATGCATAAAAAAGATTAGTTCTTACGGCTTTAAAATTGTATTTATATGTTTTTTAAAGTACAAAATGATAGAAAATAATTGTTTTGACATTGTTTTGGCCGTGTTGTCATAGCGACTTAATTGTACTCCTCTCGACCAATCAGAGTCGAGTAATTTTGTTGAGTGTACTATAAAGTGCTAAATTAATGTATTAGTACTATTTCGACGATTAAAGACTTTGCATTATATTGTACGTACTGCTTATGCTTTGTTGCTGTGAAGACACTAATAAGCACTGCTCATGGATACCTAATACTAATGCTGACGTCATAGGCTACTGCAACAAACACAGAAATGACAGTTTTGTCAAACAGCGTCCAAAGACCTATGGATTTTGTGAGTGTTCTATAGTATTGTTTGCGACACAAGTTGCATGGAGCATTGTTGCGTGTAACCTACAGTGCAATTTGAAGAAACATATTGCCAGAGCAGTGGCAGCAATATTGCGAAAAGTAGAATTCGTTCCTACTCTTGTCAAAGATTGTGTCTCCGTTGCACCGTGTAAGCCCTCAGGAACTTGTGTCGCAACGCTTTTGCAAGGCAAGTTGCAGAGGACATTACTTCTTGTAATTATGCCATAATAGACAAGTTGCAGAGAAAATGTTGCTTACAATACCACTAAGCGCAAATTGTTTTTTTCCCTACATATTGCGGGATTGAAACCCTTTTCAAGGGATGGAGCAGTGTTTCATAAAAAGAGATTTCTGAAAACCGCTAGGTAGACTATTGTAAATAAAAATAATAGTACTAGTAATTAAAGCAGCATTTCGTCTTCATCCCCTTTTAACTGAACGTACTACATATATTCTTTAAGCAGCATTTCGTCTTCATCCCCTTTTAACTGAACGTACTACATATATTCTTTAAGCTGCATTTCGTCTTCATCCCCTTTTAACTGAACGTACTACATATATTCTTTAAGCTGCATTTCGTCTTCATCCCCTTTTAACTGAACGTACTACATATATTCTTTAAGCTGCATTTCGTCTTCATCCCCTTTTAACTGAACGTACTACATATATTCTTTAAGCTGCATTTCGTCTTCATCCCCTTTTAACTGAACGTACTACATATATTCTTTAAGCTGCATTTCGTCTTCATCCCCTTTTAACTGAACGTACTACATATATTCTTTAAGCTGCATTTCGTCTTCATCCCCTTTTAACTGAACGTACTACATATATTCTTTAAGCAGCATTTCGTCTTCATCCCCTTTTAACTGAACGTACTACATATATTCTTTAAGCTGCATTTCGTCTTCATCCCCTTTTAACTGAACGTACTACATATATTCTTTAAGCAGCATTTCGTCTTCATCCCCTTTTAACTGAACGTACTACATATATTCTTTAAGCAGCATTTCGTCTTCATCCCCTTTTAACTGAACGTACTACATATATTCTTTAAGCTGCATTTCGTCTTCATCCCCTTTTAACTGAACGTACTACATATATTCTTTAAGCAGCATTTCGTCTTCATCCCCTTTTAACTGAACGTACTACATATATTCTTTAAGCAGCATTTCGTCTTCATCCCCTTTTAACTGAACGTACTACATATATTCTTTAAGCTGCATTTCGTCTTCATCCCCTTTTAACTGAACGTACTACATATATTCTTTAAGCTGCATTTCGTCTTCATCCCCTTTTAACTGAACGTACTACATATATTCTTTAAGCTGCATTTCGTCTTCATCCCCTTTTAACTGAACGTACTACATAAATTCTTTAAGCTGCATTTCGTCTTCATCCCCTTTTAACTGAACGTACTACATATATTCTTTAAGCAGCATTTCGTCTTCATCCCCTTTTACTGAACTGAACGTACTACATATATTCTTTAAGCAGCATTTCGTCTTCATCCCCTTTTAACTGAACGTACTACATATATTCTTTAAGCTGCATTTCGTCTTCATCCCCTTTTAACTGAACGTACTACATATATTCTTTAAGCTGCATTTCGTCTTCATCCCCTTTTAACTGAACGTACTACATATATTCTTTAAGCTGCATTTCGTCTTCATCCCCTTTTAACTGAACGTACTACATATATTCTTTAAGCAGCATTTCGTCTTCATCCCCTTTTAACTGAACGTACTACATATATTCTTTAAGCAGCATTTCGTCTTCATCCCCTTTTAACTGAACGTACTACATATATCCTTAGTGGACATCAGTGTCATTCATTACGAGCTCTGCGGTCAATTAACTTCAATCTATTTTGATTTTAGGTGAATATCCAACAACAGCACAGCCTAAAAGTAAGTTGACAACCATATATATTAAAGATCGCTGCATTAAAGTTATTTTATTTTATTATGATTTTACCTTTTCAACACTGCGCAATTTTAAAGTGCGCCATTTATTTTTCGAATTAAAGACAACTGACACTGTGATTTCCTGAAAAATTCGAACCTATTCTGCATATATAAACTGCATACACTCGATTGAAGAATCGTTGTCGGGTTCAGAAACATAGAACATAATAGCTGAGACCGAAATGGCACATGGGAAATGACATAATTGTATAATTCATTCATTTGTGCCATCCATGCAGTCGGTTAAGAATACCAAACGCTTATTAAAAACAGTTGATGATGCCACGGGTCGCCGGTCACAGAATTCATCTAATTAACGTACTTCCCATGTACCATTTCGGTCTCAGCTCTTATGTTCTATGTTTCTGAACCCGACAACGATTCTTCGATTGAGTGTATGTTACGTACACCAACTGCTTACGTTTTTATCACTACGAGAACAAAACAAGCGTCTTTCCTGTCTAGCTGGTTAAAGCGCAATTCATAACGTGTGGCCAAAGCATGGATTATAATTTTCTGATACAAGATGTAACAAAAATTGTTGCCACAATCTTTGTAAAGAATTTTATCCCCTTTATAACAACGCTAGCAATAGCAAAAATGCAAGATCGGTTAGGAGAAACCATTCAACTTCAAACAATGAAGTCAAAAGTTAACACTACTTTACTAAACAGATTGTGAAGATATCAGCAATGACTGCTCGTGGATAGCAGATAACTATGGTGATGTCATAGGGTATTCCAGAAGGCACAAAGATGATGTGTATATCAAAAGTTGTAGAAAAACTTGTGGATTCTGTGAGTATTGTGATCTTGCATGGTTGCACTTCATCATTCAGAGTATAATATCCGCTTGTATTTTTAAATATCTTTCTAGGTGAGCCTCCCGTGCCTCCTGAATCATAATGTAAGTAAATTCACACATATTATACTGGTCTAATATGGTTATATGCCTTTTAAGGTTCGGTAATACGAAAACTAGCGTCTTGTAACTTGACGTACAATGTTACTGCGAAATGAATAAGCGTCCTTAGTATTTATTAGTTTTCTCCACAGCTGTCATTAGTTTGCTGCGGAGAAAACTATTAAGTACTTATAACTTATATTATACATACGTACATGGTGTTAATTGCCGGTAAGGTATGTCAACTTTTACAAACTGCCCTCATTGCGCATCGTGCCCTTTTAAAGACTGATATAAGATAATGTTTTAGTATTGCCAGTCTGTATAGACACTAGTAAAGACTGCAAGTGGATAGCAGAGCAGCACAAGGATGTTTTGGGCTTCTGTCTCAGCCAAAGAAATAATAACCTTGTCCAACAGTGCTTAAATACGTGTGAATTGTGTAAGTATTCTGTTCATGCCAGTTTTTATGCTGTGGTAATTGATTCTTGTTATCTAATACTATGCGCGCGGCGCAATGCGTCAATTACATATTTTGGTATTCTGTTCAAGCGTGTTTCTATGCTGTGGTAATATGATTCTGTTATCTAATACTATGCGCGCGGCGCAGTGCGTCAATTACATATTTTGGTATTCTGTTCAAGCGTGTTTCTATGCTGTGGTAATTGATTCTTGTTATCTAATACTATGCGCGCGGCGCAATGCGTCAAATACATATTTTGGTATTCTGCTTAAGCGTGTTTCTATGCTGTGGTAATATGATTCTGTTTTCTGTCATCATTATTTTCCCGCATCATCGTAAAATATAAGCAAGGAGGGCAATATGATGTTACTCTGAGGTACTAATTAAGCACACGTCTTACATTTTGTTTCAGGTAAGCAACTTCTACTTTCTCAAAGTAAGTATAAAAGCAATTATTGATGATTAGCCATCAAAAGCAACAATACGGGCTAAAATGAGCCTTGCTCGTGCCCAAAACACATTTACGCCCTCGAACATCAACTCTATCGTTGTAATGCCACTCAGAACGCGAAAATAATCCTTCTTACTTCATTAAACAAAATAAATTCAGGTCAATTAACATTCACTCTTTAAGTTGCAAGACAACAAGGTTGCGCAAAACGCGAACAATTTTGCTGGTCACATGTCAGCATAATAATCGGGTCAGCCGAAAAATGATGACCTCCGGGTATACCTATAATAGGAGATTGGCCTCCATCAGTCCAGAAAGCTGCACGCACTTGTTTCAATGTGCAGTCTCTAAGACTAAGCAAAGTCCACTTGACATCGTAACCAGGCGCAGAGGAAAATAAAGCGCTTATTTAAAAAGATATAATTCAAAATATAGAAACCATGATGAATTTTATTATATTTTCTGCTGACAGAATGTGAAGATTCAAGAGATGACTGTTCAGGGATCGCTAAAAACTATGATGAAGTCACGGGGTACTGTAGAGGGCACAGAAGTGACAGTTTTATCAAAGAATGCACAAAAACCTGCGAATTTTGTGAGTATACTAGACTTGCACATGGTTTATTCTTGAACATAAAAGAGAAGAGAAAAGCAGAGATTCAAAGAAAGAAAAGAGGTCCAAAGACAATCTATGAGAATCTATAATCATTTTTCAAAACTGATAAAAATGCTTTTAAACTAAAACCGTATCTCTTTTAGTGGTTCTGGTTACCTCGGGGATTTCCTAGCCGTTATATTAACCCTTTTTTGCGAACCAAGATTACATCTCTTTTTTTATTTTGTAATAGGCAAGGTTCCAGCACCATCTGGTAAGTAATATTGTAAATGTACTAGTTTCTAATGCTCATGTGAGCATCTCCTAACGGAACAAGCGCAATAGAAATGTTGAAACTATTAAAAATATTAATTAAAATTATCAATAACATTGCTATTTAAATATAAACTACTCTAGATGCGTAGCATTCGATGGACTTCACAATTTACTTAACTTTGTCATGCTATCTACAATTTAGTGTGTGAAGATACTCGAGAAGATTTCAGCTGGAACACTCGAAACATTGGTGATGTAGCAAGCTACTGCGAACGTTGGAAGAATGATTAATCTGTTGAAGAATGTTTAAAAATCAACCACACCCTAAATCCATTGTTTGATGTAGGTTCTTAAATTCTTCGGAAAACCCAGATTCGTAAAGCCGGGGGCGGAATTGATATCAACAGTGGAAAACGGGGCTGAATTATAAACCCGGGATAGGTTTTTAATTACACTGATATATTGCAAGCACTCTATTTCCAAAAGAACAAAGCAACAGTAATCTACCTTACTGAATTCAATTTAATTTAGTATTTCGTGCATGTTTTGCATCGAAACAAAGGAATTTATGGCTTAGTTGATATTTTAAACCAGTTCAAACGCACGGGCTCGGTTTTGCATTAGAATTCTTATGCAAAACCTCGCCCTAGCATTTGAACCTTTATAGAAAGACTTGCGGATTTTGTGAGTACATCTAATTCTAATTTATATGCATTGATAACCTGCATATTTTTGGTTCTCAAATGACGTATAGTAATGATCGCCATGTCAACTGAATTTTCCTTTCTATCAGAAATGATTGAATGCTCTTCATGTAGTCTGTTGGTTGCACCATTTCAGGGAATTTTACTTTTAGTTCTCGTACCTTTATACTTTTGATACATTGTCTACTTTCTGTAATTATCTCATAAGATATTGCGCAAAGCTTTCTAGTAGCATCAATTCTCCATTCCAGATCCTTCCCTCTTTGGAAGCCAGGCCTGGTTACGTTCCACAATGGCTGCCGCATCCGACACACAAACTTTGACACTTTTTGTCTTTTTCACAGGTTGATAAGCAAAGACTAAAGCAAGTGTCTTAGGTTAAGTTTTTTGATATCTCAATCATGACGTTTAATAATTTAAAAAAAAAAATTTTTAAGCAGAGATTTAAACTGAACAAGAGGCAAATGAAATATCTGATATTGGAATACCGGTACTTTAAAATACTGATAAACGCGTGTCAATTAGTTTATGTTTAGGTATCGAAAGCCTTAATAACTTAGAATAAATATGACGAATAAATCACACAAACAATTTTTAACTGACACTGTTGATTGTAATAAGTGCTGCATGATACCGCTTCATTTGAACACTGTGATTGGTCTATGGATTCTTGTGATACAATGGCGTCATAACTGCCATGTTGTATGAATTCAACAAACGATTTGTCAAAGACTCATTTGTTGTATCATCTAACATGGCTGTTATGCCAATTATTTCATCCTCGGTAATGGTTGGTCATTTGATTTCTCTTCTTACACAAGTAGCGCAATTCTTACAGCCACTACTAGATGCGTTAGAAGTTGAATCACATTAATTTGCGTAACGTACCTGTATCAGGTGTTATTGTTATCTTTAGGGATGGAACGCTTTTTATTGGATGGGGGGAACGGTGGGGGCTTTTGTCAAAGGTTTGACCCTCCACAAAAGTTCAATTTTTTTAACTGAAGACTCTCCCCTCTGAAGCCCCAGCCCTCCCCCCCAAAAAGTACCTTCCCTTAATCTTATTTGTGCACTTGCTGCTGTGATGTAGTGAGTTATGGATTAAGCAAGCGTCACAACAGCACAACTCAGTATTACTTACCTCAACTTTTATTGTCCATTCTCTAATTTCACATCCATAATACTTTGCGTCTTTGGGGGGTAACCAGAGGGTATATACCTTTTCTGTAAGACCAAAACACTTAATGATCTGTAAACGCAAAAATAAATTGGGATAAACTAATAATCATATTTGTACAGATAAAATCAGGTATAGTATAAATTCAATTAAGAAACCTTTCAATTTGGGACAGTTTTTTGATTGGTTACTCCCCAAAGACGCAAGGCATTATGGGGATGTGAAAGTAGAGAATGACGGCATTTGTTTACAATTATACATCACTGAAAACTATAATCACAGATTTACATCAAATGAGCGGAAGTCAATACATTATTGCATGATACGAAACTCCTCTTTGTTTCTCGCAATAAGGATTATAGAAGCGTATATTGAGACTAGTGATATCTTGCTCTTCTTGCCAAAAGTTCAAGGACCGGGTATAGATGCTTGCACGCACGCGTGGTTACAAAGCCAAAGGCGCGCGGAATTCTGAATTCACAACATATCTGTTATGACAGCATATAAGCATTCTTACGAATTTCTTATAATAGTAAGGTGCATGTAAGAGTGACATTCAATACAACAACACTTTCCGTTATCGTGAGTAATTTTAACTGATGACATGTGTTATTGTGCACGCACGCGTTTCCAAACAAGCCAGTTCAAACCAACGGATTGTACCGATGATTGGTGGGGGGAACATACACAGGCGCGAGGACTTCTGATTCACAACATATCTGTAGACAGCATATAAAGCATTTCTTACGAATTTCTTATATAGTGGGTTTTAGTAAGAGTAATATTTCAACACACAACAAGTTCCGTGATCGTGAGTACATTTCTTACTGATGACCTGTGTAATGCCTGTTGAATTAATGGTTTTCAACCATTCCAACGAGAATTAAATAGCAAAAGAACACGTTCGGCCATGTTGGAGGATATAACAAAAGAATTCATAGACAATTCTTTTGTTAAGTTTCTTCAACATGGCCGCCGTGAAAACTACTATATATATCATCAACTGTATTGCGTGATTTTGCCGTGTCACGTTACTTTTGAGTGTCAAAATGCAATGATCATTGTGCTTTGTGCTAAATAATAAATAATAATAATAAATTTATTTATATAGCGCTAATTCACTTATTGTTCTAAACACTAAAATCGTGGGTACAAGAAACCGCGCAACCTGAGCAAACACTCGGCAGAGAAACAAAGAAAGTACTTGTGCAAATTAATACGTTTTTTTCTGTGCATTGATCTATGGGATGGGACGAGGACTTCTCTGGGGATGGGATATATAGAGCGACCACAAAACTCCAAGTTGAGTTGGGCTTGATAAATTACAGTTATAAGTCCAAACTCCACTTGCATGAGGATAAAACACAATTTACCCATCATCTTCTCCTCGCATCAGCCTCAGTTCCCTAAAAGGCTTGCGAGGCTAAAAAAATGTGGTATTCCTGTTTCTACTATAGCACAGGCTTATATTTGGCTATATGCCCGAATGAAGGAAGCAAAACTAAATCATGAAAAAAGAATAATTTTACAAAAATGTATTAAATTTAGCGTTATTCTTAATCTACGTTTTTAATCAGAATTATTCTTGAAGGAACTCAAATACTGGCAGTAGAACCAGCCTGTGTATAGTAATACATAACCCTCGATCTTCTGTCACAAATATAGGCTATAAAATTGATTTTTTTGGTGACTAGGCGAATTTGGCAGACTGTACACCAAGGAAAAAAGCTAATTTTAGAAATATAAGGCAGCAAAAGCAAGAGTTATATCACATTTTAGTAAAATGTTTATATAAAACTACTATAAAACCAGTTTGCGAAGCAATGATGGTACCGACAAAGTTGAGGATTTGGGAGTAAATTGCGCGTTTTTCTTAAACCTTCGAACGTATAAAGACACGTAAACATACCTTTTTAATTGTGAATCAAGACAGCCTCAACCTTCTCTTGAAAATGGTAAGAAAATAGCCATATTATTTTTGTTTATTTGACTGTCAAAGATGTCGACCGAACAACATCTCCTCGTGCCAAATTTTTAATCTCCCGCCCAAAAGGTCTTACCCAATGAGAATAAGCCATTTAATCAAGGCCCGTGCGTTGTCATAGCGATCTGCCAAAAGAATATTTTTTCTTTTCTGGTTCGTAAAAAAATCCTTTTTATTTAAGAAAAACGCAAAACTTTGATGAAAAACGAGAAGTAAGAGGCATAAATTTGCTTTTAGAACAAGAGCTTTGTCAGAAAATGCATAAAAACTTATCACAATTTTAGCAAAGATGAGCTGACTTCATGAACAAATTGTCAAGAGAACCCAGTCATGTGCTGTTCCCTAAATATTTACCATTTCAAATGTTTCATATATAAAATTGAATTATATTACAAAGAAAAAGATTTAACCATTTAAATTGTGAACCACTTCCTTCGTATGCAATGCCGACAAAGGTGTAGATGGCAAAGGTATAGCATGTGACTTTCTCTAATAAAGCTCAAAAAGAGCAATTATAAATTTAAAACATTCCTAATAATCATTGTCAATCATTTTTTCAGAGTTCCAATCCGCCGCGAGAAGACATCTAATTATATTTTTTTTCATGTACACTTTTAGTGTAAGATTAAAATCCTTCCAAGAATTTTTTAACTTTTCGGATATTTTCTTTTTTCTCGAATAATTAAACAAATAAGTAAAATGAAAGAAAAAAAAACATATTAATACGGTAATAAATTAAAATGAATGAAATTATGAATGAAAACTAGCATCCAGTCCTTTGCTGATATTGTAGTAAACATGACGTCATACGCAACGCTACGCATGCGTTGTAGTGTTTTTCAATATGGCGGATTGGTTCTTGTTGTGAAATCGTGTTTGAAGAAATTAAGAATGAAGGGTATTCAACAAACTTAGCTCCTCTTGCTACAATAGCCTTGATATGCCTAACTCTGTAGAGGTACAGAAACCTTTTATTGTCTATCGATTTGTTTTGCTTTCACTATTTTTTTAATAACATTGATTTGAGAGTGAAAAGTTGAATGGTTTCATTCTTTTAGGGTCTACGTTTTGGTGATTTTTCTGTTGATGATTGGGAGAAGATTCTAAAAGATGTCAGCCAGAGCAACCCAGCTAGGCCTCCGGTTGAGGTATTCACAGTCAATGTTACTAGTTATTAATATACTTTATAATGATATTTTATTACTTTCATGTTACTATAATTGATTAACGCGACATGCACCAAAGCTTACTCCATCTAACTTCAATTCTCTTTGGAACAAATTAAACTAGTACTTTCAGAAGTTTTTTTAAACTATTTTATTCTTTTTATCTAGTTTCTCTTTGATTATGTATGCTCGGACGATGATCAAGTCGCTGACGATGATAAAGGTGAATAATTCATAGTAATCTATAAAAAACATTACGCGACTAACTGTGCAATAATCCATTAAGGTGGAAATAATAATGCATGCCTGCAAAGTTTTACGTTGTAACGTCTCGAACACTTCCGTTATTTGTCCGTTATTTATGAATCAATTACTAATCGTTGTTTTAGTATTCCTGTGTATTTATTTCGGTGGAAGAACGAAGGTAGTGATGATTATAATTTCAAGATTCATGGGGTGGGGTGGTGGTCGGTAGGCGTGACATAGAAGTCATTTTTCACAATGATCTTCCATTAATTTACCTATATTGTAAGATTTTTCACTTTCTACTCTTATATTTTGGAAATTTTAAGTATAGCTAAATCCAAGGTCTTGAATAATGTTTTCATTTAATATTTTATGTCATTTCTGATGGCCAACCAGGTGTTTTTGTTCTTGATATGTAAGGAAATTAGCCAATCGATACGTGCTTTTTGATGCCTCAGCGTGACAGCTACTCGTAAAACAAGTCATCATAAGTTTTGCTATTAAATGCTTCAAAACAAAATTCAAAAATTGTAATATTATTATAAATTTTAAATTCATGCAAACAAGTAATTTGTATTTCATTTGCCAAGGTATCAGGATATGCACATTCAAGACCACTGTATTGGAACACAAAAAAGTTATTGAGTTAGAGAGACAAAATTCTAAATGTATTTCAAAGACCATTTATTTAGCTTGAAGAAAATCTATATTTTTACAGAATATTTTATTTAAAGGCAGCACATGATTCGATTGCTTTTATTAAGTGATCTCCTAAGTATCCTCATCACTTAGACCTTTTTAGGACATTCAGAAATTCCAAATACTTATCCATTTGGAGTTCAAATTAATACAAGAAATTTTAGTGTACAATTTATTTATTTTTCATGTTGATATTTCCTATATATTTATGTTATCCAGACCTCAATGTGAGTCAAGAAGCCCACAACAAAAGTGTTCCCACTGGACCAGATGATTCAGGAGTGGAAATTGGACTGGAGAGTGAACAGGAAGGTGTTCCTGCAAAACATCACATTCCGGTTGTGTTTGTTCCAAATAAGAATGTGGTTGATGAAGGAAAAACCCTTGAGGAAGCTGGAGTAGAGCTGTCCTTTTGTGGACGAAGTGTAATTGAAGACATAGAGCCTACCAACAATGGGTGAGTTTAATTATAAAAGTTTGGAATTTTGTTAAATTATTCATCTAACATGTTGTTACCAATGCTTTCGTTGTCATGCTCTGGTCAAGATAATAATTAAAACTTGCAGCAGTTCAATTATTTGGAGTAGAATACTACATGTAATATCAGTCAAATTCATTGTTAGAGTATTGTTCCCATATGTTAAAATTCTAATGAATGATTTAATTGATTGCAATTCAAGAGTACAATTACTGGCAATTAACCTGTTGCAATATACTTGTAGTGAACAGTATGTCAATTAATTTGTAACTGGCTAATGTACTAAGCTGATATGTTTTGTAGAAAATTCTATATCTAAAGCAATAAAGGAACACAGAACATAAATCTTTCTAAACTTAAATAGAATTCCTGAAATGAATTTTACAATATTGCTGGGGGATTTAACTTGTTGCAGAGAAAGATCAATGAATAAATGCTTAGTAATACAAGATACATATTTTAAATGCTTAAATATTTCTATATTTTTTCTAGCTCAACATATCTGCAAGATGCAGAAAATTTCCCTCCACTAGGTAGCTTGCAGACCCAAGATGTTGAGCGTTCACGCAAACGTCGCAGGAAAAGAAAACAGCACCAAAGGTCTGGGGATGTGCCTAGTTCATCTAGTGAAGACAGTGACAGGGACAAGAGCCCTGCTAGTATTATTGAGAGAGTTTCACGCGTAAGGAGTGGCAGTGGGAATGAGAAAGGGAGTGGTACAACTGAAAATAAGGGAGAAAACCAGGGCGTCTCTGAAAACGCTGCAAAGAAAACAGAAACTGGTTAGTAAAATTTATCATAACATACATAGACAGCACTGACAACTCGAAAATGAGTATTAAAGTAATAAAGAAGTTTGTTTCATGTTGAGCACTGACTGGTGGTATGATGGTATTTACTTTTGTGGCAACTTTTTGTACAGTGTGTTAGCCAATCAGAAAGCAGGGACATTATTTTGTTCTTTCATGCCATACCCAATTTATTGTCATAGTATTCATGTCTCTACTGTACTTTCTGGTATGATATTATTATTGAAATAATTTGTTACAGTATGTGTCTGTGTTTAGGTCAGGAAAATAAGAAATCCAGTAAAGAAGGCCATGATGCCAGCAGTACAGACTCTAAAAGCACAACAGAAACAGTCTTATCCATTGGTGATTCATCAAGCAGTCCACCTCAGAGTGATGTAGATTTTCACACTAACAAACTGCCACAAAACAATTCTGATACTACTACCACTACTGCCAATAACGATACCACTGAGACAAGTTCCATCCGCAATGAAGCTACAAACAAGCCGTCAAATACTGCACCTGTCAGCTTGTGGGCTGATTTGTTCCGAAAACCATCTTCTAAACAGCCAGCAAAAGTAGAAACTAACAATGTTGTCAGCACACAGAAGGAACCACTCAAAGATAATATGTGAAAAAAGTAGAAGAATCTGTGCCTATCGTCATCAATATAGCCGAGGACAAGAGGGCGATAAGGATTGCAGGTATTGATATAATTAGCTAAATAATAGATGAACAGCATTAATTATTTAAAACTTGTTCAAAAAGGCTGTTGTACGAATTAAAGTGTGGGTAAAAAATGGGTAATCTTTAATTAAATTTTCATAACTATATGATGATTTTTATGTGTGAGCATAGCACTTAATAGTCATAGTTTCTGATATCTGGACAAGATTTCATGAACCCCTCAATCACAGTTACAACAGCAAAATTACTCCATTCTGATTGGTTGAGAGGAGTGCAATTGTAGCAGTTAATTGTACTCTTTAGGAGTACTGAATTAAGTCGCTATGGCAACAACTGTCAAAACAATTTCTATCATTTTGAACTTAAAAACATATAAATAAAATTTGAAGCTTTAAGAACTAATCTTTTTAATGCATTCCAGTTGCGAGATGGACTGAAAATCGGCCGCCAAATAGACAAAGATGAAGGGCGTTGCCTCACATTTTTTACTGAAATTTTGTTGAGTGAACTATAAACAAACAATCGCATGATCTCGAGTGCAATTTGTAAATTAATAGACAGGAGGTAATGTTTTGAAAATTCTTGTAATTGCACGAGCCTTTATACTAATCATTATCATGCAAATGTTCAGTCGTCATACATTAGGGGCCACATAACTCATACAAATAGCATTGTTAAATTTAAATTTTGTGGTTGACTAGTCAATGTTTATTGGTACCAAATAGATTTTGAGGTCTTATTGTTTATTCAATGGCTTTCAGAGACACTAAAGAAGCTGAGCCTGGATTACAGTCACAAGCCACTGTTCCTCAGAGGACTTATAAACAAAGCTAACTGGTGTTACATCAATGCTGTATCCTTTAATTACCATACCTCATTTCACTTGTTCCTGAAACTATATCCATTACACTCTGGGAATTGAATGATGCTTCTTCTCAGACAGGGTGCATTGGTCTATGAGGTATTTAATATTTCTATTATTTCTTTATGAAGTATTTGATTTGTTATCAAATATGTTCATATGAAATGACTTCCTCTGGGGCATTCTACTGCCTCTGGTGGAAGGATAACTGGTATAGGTGTATGTGAACTACTTTGGCTTATGATATTTGCAACATCTTAGTTATGAAACAATAATTAGGGAGTCAGAGTTAATGCAGTCTGTATTGTTTATTGGAATAACGTTGGAGGGTGTTATCCTCTTCAGGGCCGTAACCAGGGGGAGCACAGAATGCTATAAAAGCTCAAGGTCTGCTGATCCATCTCCTTTTTTTTTTGGTTCTGCTTTCTTTTGGTTACCTTTTTTTTCTTTTTGGTTCTGCAAATTATTGCCTGTACACCTCCCTAGTTACCACACTGAGTTCTATTGGAAGGTATTGATATTTTAATTGTTCCCTTAATGAGTTTCTAAGACACTACAAGCTCTGCTCACCTGCCCTCCATTCTTTAATCTTCTAAGGCAACTGGAGCCTTTAAAAGATAAAGAGTCCACTTCTACTCCAATACTGGACAGCATGTAAGTGTGCTATAAAAAAGTTTTCTTATGTCATAATAATTACCCAAAATTAATTTTAAAGATGCTTACAAATGTTTTATAAAATTTGCTACTGTCAAAATGCATGGGCGAAATAGTCCTGAGGGCTAAAATACTGTAATTTTGAAAAAATGATGCGTAATACTCCAGTTTCAAGTTTTCTGTTGCTCTGGGTTAGCCTAGATTTTGGGCAAAATGTCTTACATGTTCCAGTGACGGTCAACGGAATTTTAAATAAATGTTTTTGCATTGTTGAAGTTGTGCCTTCATTTTATGACTGTTGTATTTGAATGATTTCTGTAATCAAGTGTGAATTTGAAATTGGTCTATTGCATACTTTATTATGTTAGGGTATTAATTTTGGTTTAAGATGCAAAAGGACCATACTCTTATAATTTATCTGATTGACAATAGTCTACTGTAACTTTTGTCTCAATCAAAAACAATTAATTTAATAACAAAAGTAAGCCTTATTAAGGTATAAGTAAAGTATTGGTCAAGTATTGAGCTGGTCATAAAGTGAAAACTGCTGTCATAATAGTTGACTATAACTTAATTAGCTGGAGCTAATTAAGAGTTGAAATTTAATTATCATGTTAATTTGTTTAATTCCTGCAGGGTGAAGTTTTCCCATGAATTTAACATTCTTCCAAAGCCAGGTACTAAGCATAAACTGATTGATTTTTGTTTAAGTGTATGTAATACTGTACTTAACTTATATAATAAACTTGTTTTCTTAAATCCCATGTTGTTCCTCAAAATGTACAGACTGTAGATTTTTCAATTTTTACTATCAAGTACTGTAATGATGATAACCACAGCAACAGCAGTAAATTTGCAAATATGTAATAATGAAAAACAGCAACAACTACAGCAACCAAATGATACAGCAGCTATAACAACTAATTTAACCTTGTGTGTTTGATTTTTTGTTCAACAGCAAACCAGGGAAAGAATGGCAAAGTTGAATTCCGTAGTGGGTCTTCTTTTGAACCAAACTATGTTTACAAGATGCTATCAACCATCCAGAGCTCATTGTCTGCCAAGGTAAGGTTCCAGAAATTATCAAAAGTTGTCATGTCAATAAAAACATTAAGCAATTGGCATTTGATGGGAAAGGCATCTGCAGGTGTATGTGCTCAGGGTTTTCAGAATGTTTTGGAGTAGGTGGTCATAAGTCTGAAATAGCTGGCCATCATTGATATTTTTTTAATAGAAAAGGAAAAATAGCAGGCTGTGAACTTTAAGAGACTTTTGAGATCTCCAACACCTACTTGCTTATTCTGAACTAGCCCTGTGGCATTGCTTAAAGTTAAGAAAAACAACTAATAAACACATAAATAAATAAATGATAACTAAATAATAATAATTGATTTATAGGGCCGCCAAGAAGATGCAGAAGAATTCCTAAGTTGTGTCCTCAATGGAATCCATGAAGAAATGCTACAGCTGATGAAGCTGTTAGAGCCAACCAGAAAGGTAGAACCAGCAGACTCTGAGCAGACTGTTACAGATGATCCTAGTGTTGTGACAGTCAATGGACAAGATATTGACATAAATGATGATGATGACAATGGAGACTGGGAACAAGTGGGACCCAGGAACAAATCCAGCATTACCTAGGATGGTATGTATGAATTATTAAGAAGCTTAATTATGAAGCACTATTAAGCTGTTATTCTGTCTTTTATTTTTTAGTATTCACCAAATCAAGATATGGTGACCAATTTGAATAACTAATGTTCTGGACTGACCAGCAACTGACTAATCTCTCATGTACATGTGAAAACACCTTTACAAGAACACAAGGCTAGTCAGTTAGTACAAGTTAGTGAAGAATGATAGTTATTCAAACTGGTCGCCATATTTCAGAGTTTACCTAATAAAAATAAGTAATTTTGATTTAGGGATTTAATCTCAGTCCTATTTAGCTTACTACTAGCTATTTGATAGCATGTCACTATGGTTGGTGAATTGTGACGGTGCCTACTGTAAGCCATCCGCCTCTCACAAAACAAACCTACACATTAGGAAATAACTTCTTCCCATGATTATTGTGTTGGAGTGAAAAGGGGAAAATAGCATAAAATCTTAACATTTCAGCAACTAACATATCCCCTCCCCCCCCAAAAAAGTTTCTGCTTCTGCATAGTTTTATAATGCTACACTTCATAGGGCTAAGAATTATCATTGGTCAATAGTCAGACATAAACAATGACCTTATCAGACTGTTCAAAAAGTTGGACATCTTCATTGACTGGCTATTATTTTTAACCCTGCCTTTCAAAAATAGCAATGATCACAAATAAAGTCATTGTTTCTATAACTGTTTTCAGGCTATTTTCCCTCAATCTCTGGTGTCTGATATATTTGGTGGATATCTGAGGTCATCCCTTCACCAGGCTGGAGCTAAAGAGTCTGCTAATGTGGAACCCTTCTTTGATCTTCAGCTAGACATTCAGGTATTATAATCATAGTCTATAATTTATTGTTTGATGGTAAAATTCTGCAATGAAATATAAAACATTCTAAAAAATAAAATTATATATAGAATGTTTCATATTTTGTTGCAGAATTTTATCATAAAATATAAAAACAAGAAACTTTTTATTTGACTATGTCTGTCCTTAGATGAAATAAACCTCTCATTTCTGAGGTCTTGGATTTGATTCCACTTGTCATCACATGCGTAGTCAAGTTTGTTAAGGGTCACTCCCTTGATATCAGAATTCTTTAAGGGGAGTTCTTTGTTTTTCTTTTCTCTGCAAACCCCATTATAAATATATCCAATATTACCAAGCCATTGCATTTGCTAGCTGTGGGCCAATTCAGACTCTTATTAGGGCTTTTCAAAATGTCCAGCCAATGTTCGAAGTACTGCTGTGCTCAGGGCCCTGCCATTGAGCAGCCTTTATTTTCATTCCTGCTATATTGCATGATAGTTTAATAATTCATGCTCCATTTATTGTTTGGTGGATTAATAATGAATTCCTTTAGAATGTGAGTTGTATTGAGGATGCTTTAAACCACCTTGCTGTTAAAGAAGAACTTCAAGGTTACACATGCTCAAAGACCAATGCACAAGTAGTAGATGCATATTATAATACAACATGTCTAATAATCAATTCCAAGAAAATTACTTGATTGTTTTAAATTGAACCTCCTAGTAATTGTTTTTTGGTACAAAATGCACCAAGCTACCAACAAATATCTCAACTCACCTACAACACCGAGCTCAGGGAGGCTCAAACCCTGGCTCTCCTTTGTGAGAGGCGAGCGCTCTCACTGCCACGCCATTTGTGCCTCCCCCCCCAAATTAGTTTATACAGTCAATATTATTGTCTCAAAGAAAAAAAACACAGAAGTTTTGGATTTCCTTGTACTGAATTTTTTTCTGCATTGCTTTTCCCCAGGTTGACATATCAAAACGTGTCACATTTGAGAGTCTTCCAAAGATTCTCATTCTTCATTTAAAGCGATTTATTTACTCCAAGAGTGGGAGCCAAAAGCTTCTAAAACATGTGGACTACCCATTAGATCTCCCTATTGGCAAAGGTATTGCAATGTAATGTACACTCTTGATTTAAAGAGGGGAGCTAGAAGGCAGGGATATTTATATAGTGCTAACAGCTAACTTGTTGTATCACTAACATTCAATTCCTCAGATCTTTACAATTTATAGTTTACAAATTTTAGCATTGCTGCTGTTTTCATAAACACAGGAACTCAGTACAATACACTGTAGTTGTGAGTTGCACGCTGCATTTGGTTATTCACTGGTACCAGTCAATAATATTAGAGGTACTGACTGAGTACTTTTGATTGCAACAGCAAAAAACTATATTTCAGCATGCAGCTAACAGCTACAACGTTCACATGTTATGAAAATAGCAGTAATGTAAGATAGGGGTACTATGACTGATGGTAATGAGGTACTTTATGACCAGCTGACATGTTTTGACTGATCATGGCTTGACAATCATTGGACATTGGCTGTCCATCAGCACTCAGTTGGCTGACTGTCAACCAATATCTATTTACCAACAACTGTTGGCTAGTCTTACTAACTGCTCTTGTTTCTAACAGAATTGTTGTCACCAAATGTGAAGAATAAATATTCCATTGCTCAGAAGAGCTACAAGCTTATAGCAGGTAAGTTATGTCTTTACCATCCCCTTTTTATTTTGTTCTTTTTCCTCCTGGTGTGTGTGTGTGTATCCAGCCAAAGAATTCATTGGTGAATCCATTAATTCTGATAATAAGATGGAGGGGGGGGGGGGGCCTTCAAACAACCCTGAAAGTCTCAAAGTTGCTATGATCATTGCTATGTCATAAGCCAAAGTTGACTTAAGCATATTAGATTTAGAGGGAAACTGGAGAATTCAAGTAGAAACCTCACCAAATGTGTGAATTCATTGCTTTTCAGTTGTCTATCATCATGGTAAGACAGCATGCGGAGGGCACTACACCACAGACATGTGCCACCCTATCCATGGATGGGTACGTGCTGATGACACTAAACTCAAAAGTGTTCCTGTCAATCATGTACTCAAGCCAATACAAGGCAAGGATCCTTATCTGTTGTACTACTGCAGGACAGATCAGATGGCCTAAAGATGTTGCATGCCAATGACAGTCTATCAATGGACTGCTACTGTTTTTACTATTTGGTGTGCATTATAGAAAGAATATGTATTAACAGGTAATGTCATGAATCCTCACCCATGCAGATGGCTAACAGATCCAAAGATTAAGCCTTCGTAATTATCCTCTTGGCCCGGTGGCAGTATGCTTGCAAGATTGCCAACATAAAGACATATGTAGCACCATAGTTAATTGATCAATCAACTATGGTAGCACCAACATCATGGCATTGTTATGGTGTCTCATTACAGTATGTTGTTATATATTGCTGCAAGCCAAAAATTGTTTGGGAAAACCTGTACAGCCACATACACATAGCCAAATTCCCTTCAAAATTCAATACACTAAAGGTGTAATTTTTGTGAAAAATATTTTCTAGTTTTTCATTGCCATATCCCTTATTCTGACCTTGTGGCTTAAATCTAAATTGGATTGAGTTTGCGATCCTAAATAACAGTATCTGCTGCCAAAAAGGTGGACATATATTTACTATACACTGCTGTATTTTCCATCCAGCATGGCATAAAAAGTATTTCACATAGCCTGTTGATGCATGTTGCTATTAGAGTAAGAGTTGAAACTAGTTGAATCTCATTTCAAAATTTCCACACTGACCTGAGCTAGTTTCAAAACATAGAATATTACGAGCAATTGGTGTCAAAGGACCTAATTTATTTAACAATGGACTGTCATCGTCCCTCAGTAACTAGTACAGGTCTGTGTGTGAGACTCAAACAGAAAGGATATACCAAAACCTATGAAAAATATCTTAGTTTAATAGTTATAGTTTTTGGACACATTCTATTGGTTATTTACTTCATAGTAAATAATACCAGCAGCAAACAATACAAATTTTACTATTACAAGATGTCACAGTCATTTTTGAATCTCACCTATCCTGTATAGGGAGAGTAAAGTAAAAATGAAAAAGTACTTGATTAAATATTGTATTCATACCTGGAACTATCTGGAAAATGGGAAAGGGGGTCTATGCAAAGACTTTTGCAAGGTTTTCCTTTGTATGACATAGGGATTGGAAGGTGGAAATGAGTGGGGGAGGGGGAGATAAAGTTTGAAATTTATCTAAGATTATCCGATCCCTCAGGATATAATAATGACCAATTACAAACCTGGTTACGTAGGCTAATACATTCAAGTATTCCTATAAATTTAATGTCCGTTTATGTTGTTTGCTGCTGGAGAGATACATAGAGCATTGAATTGTACCCGGACAATTTGTGTTATTTAGTATAAATAACTTGTCAAAATTCCTGTGGTTTTATCACAGGCAACTCATACAGAGAAATGTATGATTAGTAAGAAAGTGTAAAGGACTATTTACGCGGTACAATTTTTCTTCGCGCGCAACATGCCGAAGACACAAATTACTCGGTGTAAAGAGATCGTAAAATCTGCTTAAAATACGGCTGTAAATGGCTAATGGCGTAAGCATGTTGCGCGCGACAGTTGTGAGAAAAGATTGTATGTGTAAATCGGTTATAAGGATATTAGAAAATGTAAAAACTCGAAAGTTACAAAGTAAGAGTCAAGAGTATGGTTTAAATTGGGGATGACCCACTTTGAAATCTTACTTTAGGGCAGGGAGCACCTCCCTGCTTAGAGCATCCATTCACATCCGTGTAGGACTGTTATGAAAGAAATTGGTGTAAACGTGTGAAGTAATTTAAAAAGAGTGCTACTTGGTAAATCTTAGTAAAGATAAAAGACAAAAAAACACCGGTGATCCACCGGTTGATAAATGTTTCAACTCACCTATAAAAATAATCTGTTGGGCTACCTGTGCTGGAATGAATTATCCATTACCGTTCGCAGACTGGATGTTTTTGAAAGAAGTTGCACGATTATATGCAAGTCGTTATCAGGAACGAACATACGTTCCGGTGGAAAATGTTTGAGTCCTCGGCACATAAATTACCACCGGCATCAGACCATTTCATCTACACTGTCTATTCTAATGTAGAGTACAAGCTATGTTGTTAAAAAAAATTAGAACAATGGAACGCGTGCTTTGATAAACTTTGAACTTTTTCTACCAAAACGAACAGAAACGACAAAAATAAACGTTGAAAACCCATGTTGCCTTTATATTTGCTTATTTGTGAAAGTAACTGGTGACGTCGTGTACAAACGAAAATAACAATTTTAACCTATTAACCAAAATCAAGAAAGAAATACCGGTACTTGATACAGTATCCGGTTTCTATTTTAAATTGCTACAATCACCCAAGACTGGGAAAATAAGAACATATTCGGGTCTCAAAGCATAGGAAGAACCGTTGAAATCAGCTAGAAAAAACGATTTGCTTCTAGGAAAATCCTCTTAATAAAACGTATAGGAAATTGACTGATCTGAGCACACCACAACGCGTGAAATAACATTTCACGTGTGGAAAACCATAAGAGTGCAAGAACACTGTTGAAGTGCAAAAAACCATTAAAGTGCAAGAAAACCATCAAAGTGCCAGAAAACCATTATAAAGTGCACATGGTGCAAAAAAGTATTAGCGCGCAGAAATAACCCGCAGTTTCTTCATTCAAAAGCCACGATTAAGAGCTTGTTTAACGCTATAATCCTTTTTAAACCATTAATAAATTGGGGGCGGTTATCTTTCAGTTCAAAACGTCTGGATGTTTCTCTAATAACCTGTACAAGTACGTATACGTACAAGCCATTATGTTATTTCTCGGCGCGCCAACTATTCTTTCGAATGAATGACCCATTTAGCTTTTGTCACCTTTATTCATTAAAATTTGATGGACTTTCTTTTCGAAGGTGATTTAAAGTGATCTCCATTGTCTTCCATTTTCGAATAAGAAAAGAGAACAAATGGCACCATATGAAAGAAAATTTTCGCGGGAATTCTAGTTGTCGAGACAACCTTTTTTCCGATCGACCAAGCTAGTGGATACTAGCAGAAACTGTCCAAATACAGCCCATTTTCCAAGATCAACAACTGATACAGACTCGAATGTCTTTCTTCTTACATAGAGATTAGTGTACGATTTCTTACGGTATTTAACCAGTATTTCCAGTGTTCCGTTCAACAGGTTTTTTTGCGTTGACAGCTTCCGTTCTGGTCTTGTGGCAAATCCACCAGCAAAACAGACAGTTAACAGCACTTTATAGAATTAAACATTTGCTTTTGACGCGCGCAGTTTATTTTCTGTCATATATCTCATGTCAGAACAATAATGACTTTCAATATTTACTTCAAATGATCAAAGTGAATCCATCAATAAATCAAAAGCCATAAAACGCAGTGAATGAAACTTTTGAAAGCTACGATTGGAGTCAGAAGTAAACAGTCCTCAGTAATTGTATACCCGATTGACCAAAAAAAGAGTTATTTTTCAATGTATATTTAATTTTTTATAGCGAGATATACGGCAATCTTCTATCTCATATTAAGAAACCCATGCAATTTACAGCTTACTAGTGCTTTAAATAGACCCATAAGTGAAAAGCTTAGACCAACGCAATGAGAACAGACAGCTGCAACTAAAGTTTCAAATATATGTATATATAATGTATCAAATATTGATCAAATAGCTTCTCAACAAGAATTTTCACTAATAAAACTGCTTTTTGGACACTTAATTAAGATTTAAATTTGTAATAATTTCATTTTCTATACAGCTTATTGACCATGACGAAGATATATAGTTAACACACAACCGGATTTCCCCCACGATGTTTATCAATTTACGCTTTTTACCCATTATAGGTCATTATTTTATATATTTTAAAAGTCAAGCATCTAGTTTACTATGGTGACGGCCTGATGATGAAAATCGTGAAAATCGCATACATACCCGATAATAATACTTTGAAATTATCCTCATCCTTTTCATTTAATTCTATAGACTTTAGACTACAGCTAAAGATAGGACACTTTTTGAATTTGAAATTGGTTGCGGTTCAGAATTGGAGGTTGTAGATTGAAGGATCTGTTTATCCCAGAGGTACTTCTGACCTCGTAGCTTTAAAATTGTATCAATGAAGTGTCGGCGAACGGAGATGGGGTCGTATTCATGTCGGCCGTGTGGGTTATGGCATTCATCCCGTACACAGCCACAAGGAAAATTATCTCTATCAACTTGGCAATTGATTCCATTCAAAGAGCAACTACATGTCTGAGGATCACAATATTCCTTACAATCACATCCACATATCTGGCGAGAGAATCGAATTTGCATACACTCCATCGCTTCTTGTTTATCAATTTTTTTAACACCAGCATCTTTTAATATAGCTTTCCGAGTTTTTTGTGGGATGGGCATAAATAAGCTCGAGTCTTCATCCTCATCTTCATCCTCGTCGTCTTCCTCGCTGTCACTCGAACAACAGAATTCTAAACTGTCTTCTTGGTCGCTGAACTTCAAGTGTTCAACATAGGTGTGTTTTCTCTTCATCCCTAGGGTATATCCACCGTTCGAAGGCACACAACTGCTTCCCTGTGTACGCGGGAAATGAAATACAATTCTTTTGTCAAACCGAACACGTTTCCCTGCTTTAGATGAAGTCGAATCGCCGCTATCTGAACTTTCTGTACTGTCTACGCTGTGAGAATCATCCTCGAATTTCCGCTTCGACATTTTCGACTTTTTTCTCCTTTGCGTCCAGCTTTTCTTGTCTTGTAGCGGTATTATTATAATCATTCGCTATAAACAGGTGCAAAGAAAGAGCCGCTTTTTGATTGGCTTAAGAACAGCTTTGTTTTCCAATGCAATGATTGGTTTAAAGACAAAAGCTACATATCTTATTCATTGGAGATTGGCTAATAGATGAAAGGGAATTGATGATCATTGGGCAATTTATCTAGATTATTTGATATAAGCATTAAGAATAAATTGCCACGTTGGAACACGTGGTTTACATATGTAATCGTTTGACTAGACTGACTTGACTGGTCTGTGTTTTTTATTATTACGCAGTGAATATACCTTGCACAATATTTTAAATATATACAACTAAATCTTCAGTTGTACGAAAAAAATCCTCTTATGGCTATAAATCTTAAATAAATAACCTTAAAAAAAATAATAAATAGGAGAAAAAAGCTGGAAAAACCAAATTTTCTTTCCTTGTAAACATTTCATTATATCGGGCTTAGACCTCGTGTTTTGCACAATGAACGTGTTTTGAGATGACGTCAAGTTTAAAGAACTTGCCAGAACCACAGGTAACCCAACATTAGAAAATAGTTAAATGTTTACTGAAAACTGTTTAGAGTAAATTTTAGTCATATAACCGCAAAGTAACATCAGTATATACTTCTATAAAATATCTTCAGATTCAATTGAAAAGGCGAGTATTCTGACACCTCCGAATATGTATTTTTTTTAGTGTAGAATCTCTGACCATTTTTTAGCCATCAATCTAGGTCTTTACTAATGCATATGATTATTACCTATTTTGGTTTGATGACTTTAAGCTGGCTTTTGATACCATCGTCATTGCCCACGATTAATTGACGACATAAGGATAGAGGTATAAATAAAAATAACCATAAATAACCATTTCTCATCTTGGAAACCGCGCCGCAGCATCATCATGAGCAGTCCGGCGCCATTCGCCGCCCAAACATACATCGCAAATCTAGCGTATTTCAACTGTTGCTGAAAATTTATCTAAGTGAGCCACGTTTCCTTTCCTCATTACATTTTCATAAATTCCTTTTTTCCCTTTCTTTCCTTTTTCCTTTTTCAATCAACTTTCCTCTCGAAATTTGTACAGATTCTACTTTGCCAACGTTTTGTCCTGACCAACCGGAACCGCCCATTTAATTTCACACATAGTCGCACTTATTACAACCATGAAGCCGTAAAAAAACATTTTATTTAGTATTAAGCAAAACGAATTCAATTTATATCTAAAACACCTATCGTAGCACTCAAAAATATACACTAATTTGTTTATATCAAAATGAAATATTTATAAATATCAAGTTACATTCTTATTTACAATGCAGAGTTCAGATCTTGTCCTATTAATTTGATCTCCTACTTCAATCCATCATTAGAGATTCCACACGATGGACGTGATTGCTAATTTGGCATTGCAGTCATAGCTAGTCCCATTGCCAATCCGAAAGCGAGACCAAATCCATATCTTACAACTTTCTTGATCATCACCATTGTTCTACTGTACATGGGTGTGCTACAAGGCGGGTCTTGGATGTCAAGCTTATCTTTCAAGTAATTAACTTGCTCGTTTAACCTACTTAACGTCTTTTCTGTTGGAATCATTCCAGCTCATTAACGTGTTCTTCCATCCGTATTCTCTCTGTTCTCTGCTGATTTTGTTATCACGTTCTTTGAGAACCTCATCAATGTTGTCCATGGCTCTTTCATAGACATCTTTTGCTTCTTTAATTTGGTTCGCCAGACCGTAGGTTTTTTCTTGAGCAATAACCAGGTCGTTTTCAATCTTACGCAGTTTAGCGTTAAGTCGTTCCTTTGAATCTTTACGAGCAGATGCCATTGTTTTCAGTTTGAAAAGGGAATGTACTTCGAGTGTCTTTCTCTCACTTTTTGTAGTCTGAATGAAAGAGATTTTTGCGAATGTTCATTGTGACATCAGAGTGCGCACTCGCTGTTGTTGATGTAAGATCGCGCGCATTTACTATCGATGAGGACAGCAATACCGGAGCGCGCGCACTTTCCAGAAATAAAGAGTGGCCTGGATAAATACAAAAGTGGGTGCACTCAACTCAACTGGAACATGATTGCGCGGCAATATCGTACTACCAGTTGAGTGTGCGAAATTGCGCCCCTTAAGATCAAAACCGCGCAATTATCTTGAAACTAATAATGAATTTATTTGAACAGTTTTATTATCTAAATACATTTGCTTACATATCGAAGTCCTTTTAAATAATCTGTCGTGTATATTTTTTGTTTGCACATTAGCTCCTCGATAACTAATTCTATAACTTGCCCTATTTACATTCTTTATAAAATACTCTTTCTTTTGTTTCGTTTTTTCCTTCTATCGAATATGCGATATACTAGTGTTCCTACATGGAATTTTCCATGTTGGAATATTAAATGGTGTGCTACTGACGAGAAGGCACTGCTCATCTATTTTACCTCACACCATATACAACGGTTTAGAATATATACAACTGATTGGCTGTATTTTCTATGGCGTTCGATAACAATGATTATGTTGTATCTCTTGCTGAACAGTGAGCTGAAAATTTATATAGGTGAAGTATTAATTTAATATCTCGTGTGACAAGAAAAGCAAATGAAATGGATAGGGGGAAAATTATAGTGAGACAGACAGACAGAACCTTCAAGTGAGTTCTGATAACCAGCTAAAGGGTACCCACATAGAACTGAATTTTTTCACTTACCAATAAAAGATGACACGTCATCAGAGCCTTTGTTTTTCCTTAGCTTTCCTGTGATTTCTTTATTTTGGACGATTGGTAAGAAAAGCTGAATAAATTCAGGTGAATACGGCGGGGCTATCATTTCAAGTACCTGAAAAAAGATAATTTAATCATGTTGATAGTAATCAGAATGTTGTGAAACTGCAGTAAAGTAACAAACTATTTGTACAAATGAGTGCAAATATTTGTAGGTTTACAGTTGACTGAACTTCCAAATTTGTTCAAATTTGTGCATTTTCTTACAAAGTGCACTCTATGAAATTAGAAATACAGTTAGATCCATAACCTAAAGCTCATTCATGCGGGTTGGTATAAAAAAGCGAAACGATTTTCTTTACTGGAGGCCACACTTGTCACTTGTAGAATTGTAGTAGAATCAAAGAGCGTTTTCCTTATGCATTGAGCAAAAAACATATAGTTTGCCTTACAGCACGTACACAGTAAGACATGCCGTAATATCAATTAGTCATTCATTTAAACACAAAGCGTAGTTACAATTACGGTAAGATATGGTAGTAATACCTACAGTACTACAAATTTTCCGTATCGTTTCCTACTCATACGTAAACCGCTCTAACATTATTGATAATCGTTACTCATAGCAGCCATACAGTTTTCTTCTTAAAAAAACCTTGGTAAGGTTTCTAGCTAACTATTTCTAGCTGGATTCATACCTCTGTGACAAAATGCCTAATGAGGGAGTTGTCTACGATTTGTCCTTTCATGCACTTGTGTATGTAGCTTAATACAGGAATGACATAACCACGGCTAAGCATGTGTACCATTCGATCAAGGACTGTCTTCTTGAACTCCAGCTAAAATATCAATTTATAATCAGTTGAGTAAATGCCTTTATCATATGACCCGTACGGCCCTGCTCGCGCGCTCTATTGAAACCATTGGAAAATGTCACGTGATAGGGGCCGGACGGGTTGACGTAAGCGGGCCGGAAAAACCCGTCCGGCCCTACTCGAATCCGCGTGCTTTCTCTTTTTTAATTATTTAATTATTTTCATTATTTTTCGTGAGGGTCATATGATAAAATGCTTATTGACTGAGTTAGGTCGGGCCGTACGGGAAAATATTTGGCTCTCGGTCATTTGTACGGCATTACCTTAAGCCAAATATTTCCCGTATGGCCCTCCCACTCAGTCAATAAGTACATAGTATGTGCCTGCCCAAATCTCATAATGCCTCAAATAAGATATTCAGTATATTTTTCATAAGCAACACTCCTCATAAGGGGCTTTTGAGTGAAGTTTTTTTCCACACACAATTGTTGGTTTTTACAGAGGGAAGAAAATTGGATTCATTAGTGACAAAGGAGAGACCACTTCAAGCAATTTAGTCAAGTCAGGAGTGAGCACATGCCACCCAATTATGCCACTAAGTGTAACCCAATGTAACCCATGCTACTCATTTAACGAAACCATCCCGCCTTACCTCAACTAGAGTATCCAAAGGGGTTGGAGACTCAAATAAACGAATCAATAAATTAAGCACCAAACGATGCTGAGGAGGATGGCAAGTGACGAGCTGCAAAATTGAAATAGCAGATTTGAGAATCAAACCTCGCAGTCCACTTACCTGAAGTAAGATAGAACCTCTGGAGCCCAGGGTAACCTAGATATTACAGAACATTCCTACCATTTAAAAAACAGTCACATACCTCATCAAGCATGGAGAGATGAACTGGGGTTGAGTCTGTCATAAGCTTGAAGAATGATGGATCATTAACAGTGCAGTCGACCCACTTTAGTATTCCCATAGCAACCACTGGATATCTGGAAAACATAGCAACTTTATTAAATAAACAAAAACGTTTCAAGATCACAAATTATTTATTGTTGAATTGGGTGGAACAGTGACCAACTGGGTAAGAGCTGCCTTATGTATACACCTAATTGAAAAAATGTTGTAGGGTTTAAATAAAAGTTATGTCATCAAAGCTAAGACCAAAGGGGAGCATGGGAAGACAAAATACTGCAGCCAAACAGCTCTCCAGAGAATGGCTTTGCCATGTTAATCTAGGTCAACTGACTTTGCTCTACTGTGCATTTTTACAGGTCTATAAGAAAATATAATACACGTTTGGGATTACCCTCAAAATCCTTTTCGGTCTTAGCTTTGATGATATGACCTTCAGGAACCTGACAACGTTTTTTCAGTTAGGTGTATTTGATTTAGCAGTTGCTTACCGAATGCACTGGAAGAGAGTGCCCACTTCAGAGGATAAGTGAGACGAACCACTGCTTTCTTGCATACACATGTTATGTACTTTATCTATTGCCTGTGATGTTGCCTTTAGTTCATCTATGTTGAGTGACACTCTTTCATTCTTTAGAAGATAAAAAAATTGTGATTTTCTAATTTTCCGATAGACGAATAAGATAGTGGTTGCCATTTACTTAAAAATAAGTATAATTATCACACTTTTGCACACTTTTTCACTTGACATAAATTTATTTTGAGCTACAATTATTTCTCATGGTGTAGTGTTTCACTATGGACATAAATTTATGTTGAGCTACAAATATTTCTCAAGGTGCATCAGTTTCATACTTGGCCATAAATTTATGTCAATCAATAAAGCTTAAAAGCATCTCAAACATATATATTTGAAACAGCCATGATGTCATTGAGTTCATGAAACTGTACTGTCCCTAGTTACTTTTACTTTGAAATCCAACCTGAAATTCTCCTAAAAATCCATCACAATTTAATCATAAATAAGAGATAGTGCAAAAGATCATATTATTATAACTTTAAACTTGTTTTTATGTATTTTATTGGAAAGTCTTATGCATTCATTATATTCAAACAATTCAGTCACTAAAAACTGGAGTAAATTCTACACACCCCAGTTTGATAATCTTACCTCCTGCCATGTTTCATGAACACATACAGCGTAGGCAAGTAAATAAATGTATTTAAACTTGTGCTCTCTGTTGATTTGCTGGTTTGGCTTAAAGAGTGCATCAATTAGAAGATCTGAAATAAATGAAATTAGCAGGTCAAGAGGGAAAGAAAATAATACAAAATACAGTTAACATCTTAAATTAAAAAATAAAGAAATTCTCACCTAGAAATTGTGGGATTCTTAAAAGTTCAGCAAGGAGGGGGTTGTTCATTATTGTAAAGCTTGTATAGCTAAATTTTAGGGTAGAAAAAAATAAAATGGCAAGTTAGACAAGTGGAAGACAGTCAAGTACTGCATTTTATAAGGCATTGGTGGCTAGTTGGAAAACATAGTTAAGACTGAACTTGGTAGTAATCACAAAGCCACCAATAGTAAACCCGCTTAATTATTCAATGGTGACTCCAAATTGTAGTAAGTTTTGTATAGCAATTCTCCTATGGTGTGGTAATTCTGAGCTTACAATACTCATTAGTGATTCTCTTTCAAACAAACTTAGAATTGAGATAAAGAATAAATTACAACATAAATTTTGGAAAATATAAATGTGATCCTTATCAGTATTCATAGGGATAATCATGTTTAATGTCCTCCTATATATGTCAACATCTTACCACTGTTATGTCGCCGGGATTAAGAGTATTCTTCCCCAACATTGATGACAGAGCTGAACACACCCTTGGGAATGAAGGAGCCCCATTGAGACATAATGTAATCTGTGTAACATCTCGACCACTATATGATATAAAAGAAAATTAAGGAATTAATTAACTCTCTCCAAATAGTTAGTCAATTAACAATAAGGCTGTAACAAAACACCTTGAAATTGCAGTCAAAGTCTTGTTTACAAATCTTTTTGTACTAAAAATACTTTTAAATGTTCCTATAGCTCTTTAATTTTAAAATTCTTACCTTTCAATTGCCTTCTTTCTTACTTCTTGGCAAATTCTTTTGACCATTACCCCTCCATGCTCTTCCTGTGCTACAGCATTCAACAGACATTGTGCATACAAGTATGTGTGCTGACCATGGTTAACCATTTTCTGGTTTAAGGATAGAAAGCAACTGTTAGTTATCTTCATTGTAAATGACTCCATAATTAACTTAAATTCCAATTGGTATTCATTGGTTGAAAATTAAGCTGTTCCTGTTAAAAAAATCTCATATTTATTTACGTGCATTTTAGTAGTATTTACTAGGTATGATCATATAACAAGAGCAAAGCCTTACTGCAAATTCAGGCATATTTGTTTCCATAGCCATTTCTCCTTCCTCAATAAATCCATTAACTGATGTCTTTAGAACCCTTGAGAATACTTCAATTTGATGGCAAGCTGTAGAAACACTGGTGATTTCTCCTTGATATCCAGCATCAGATATGAGCTGAGAAGATTGCATTGAAAGACTGAGCACAACATATTTTCATATTTGGTATTTTCTAGTTAGTATTGCACATATTTAGACAAGAAAAAAAGAATAAGGAGGATTATGAAACAATTGTATGAGATATCATGCTAGATAAATAATTCTTGAGAAATCTCATTGATGGCCTTCGCACCAATCAACAGGAACATATTATGTAGCCCAAATTGGAATTCAAAATGCACTAGTTGTACAAGCAAATGGGTCTATTTATTATCTGTATGAGGACATGGTACAGCATGGTTTGAAACTGCTATAAAATAATGCAATGGTAAATAGACAGGGATCAAAAGAGACAATTTAGCAGATGGAGAATGATTTCAAAAACAAGATTGATCTAATTTCAATTGGTTATAGCATACTATGAACAAGGGAACACATAGCCCATCTCATTAAATCCATCCCAAATACTCACCTTGATTGTAAAGTTAAGCATAAGACAGTCAGGATAATGTTCAGCCAATTTATAAAACATTGATCTCCATGTGGGATGAACAATCATACTTTCTAGCCATGGTGGGGTCTGGAAAATTAATGATTCAAAATAAAATGCACATAGTAATTCAAACCTGTACTTTCCTGTAAACATTCAATATTTATTATGCAATATTTTCTTAACCACAAATTAAAGATTGTTGAAACATTAAGAAAGAAATGCAGTCTAAAAGTTTGATGTTTGTCTGCAAAGTTGTAGACATTGGAGGCATGTTTTTCTGGCATGAAACCCAGATTGATGACATGAGTAATAATATTCTTAATTTTCCAGTAAAGATATAAAAAACCTTTAAACAGTAATCTGGCAAACATATATACATTACCTCTCCTGCCTCAGTAAAAATAGAATCTGCTCTTTTTGGATCAAAATGTTTGATAATGAGCATCTTAAGATGATCTTCTACCATTTGCTCCACCTCATGCACATCAGCACCTATCAAAATTGGAATATATTAATCATCATTAATAATATCTTACTGTTCTAAATTTTGCGTTCTTATTAATTGGTTGGAAGCGTCTGCTTAATGAGAGCACACAGCATGTGTGGCCAATTTGGGTTTTGTCATTCCTGTAATTCGTATTTATAAAAGAAAAATATATGTTTGCTATGCTGTGTGGAGGTATAAAGCATTGATCTAGAACACTAGAGAAATGTTGAGAAGCTCTCCCCTACTCATCGTGCTTCTCCTAAATCTCACTTCTCTCATGTTCTACCAACCCCTGTGTTCTTTAACTGCACACAGCTTGCATGCACGTTTTTTATTTCTTCAGTGCATATCAACAAAAGTGACCTTTTGCAAATTAATGTAGTGTAATAAAAAACAGTAGCAGTTTTCTTTTGCTTGTAATGTCTGATCATGGCCATGATGGTGGTGACTATTAAACTATTACAAAGCATTTCTCATCAATACACCAAAACATGGCTACCATAAGTTTGTCATTTGACTGTTTTGAGATATTGTATATACTAGATTTTACCTGTAAGAATTAACCAATTGGCTAAAAGATTTGCACTCTGTGCAATCCCTCTGTAATTTTCTGATAAAAGCTTGATAAGCTCTTCATGAGATCCAGCATTTAATAGGTACCTAACAAATACAACAGCACTCGGTTGGTTCACTAGATAATACTAGTATCTACACTATATTAACTACCATTTCAGTAGAATCCCTATATTGTACTGTACCTTCTGATGTGGGAAAACACATCAGGCTCCATGACAAAATCCTTGGTGGCAAATATATGCTCCAAGTCCTGAAACGTTGTATCATGGTCTCGCCTTTCGTCTGTTGGACTGAGAGGCTAAGAATGAGGAAATAAAAACATCGTTGTACAAAAAGATTAAGTTCAATGATCATATTTCTCAAAGTCAACTATCTATTCATAAAACAAATTAGAAATGATCGTATTTGACTCACTGCAGCCTCTTCCCAGCAATTTTCTGCACCATAATCATCCATGTTATTAAATAAACGATCAGCTTATAATAATGTCCTCGATCACAGTACAGATTTTGTTTTTTTCTAGTTCAAAACATTTTCTTTTCATCTTTTCGAACCAGCTCTTTTGCTACTAGCGCCCGCGATACTAAGTGTTCAGCGTAATGGTATGGAGTTATGGGAAATATTACCCAGCTTTCATCGCGAGTGAAGCAAAGTTCTGTGACGTCATCTTGGTATGCTAAATGACGTAAACTAGAGGAGGTGTTGACCAATCAGAGGGGGCTTTAAGGTGACGTAGAAGGAAGGCGCGAAGTATTGCATAAGATGGAGTGGACTTTGATCCCACCATTACGTCGCATACATGAGTTACACACTCTAAACTAACGTGCAATCTGCTAAAAGTTTATCTAAGATCCAGGAAAAAAAGGGTTTTAAAGGGGTGTGGAATATCAGAATGAAGCTCTGGTCATCACAACATGTTTTCCAGTAAGTAAAAAATGAATTTTCTCCGCAAATAATTGCGATCTGTCATAGACAGGGCTATATACTGTGCATATATGGCTGAATACATCGATCTGTTGCGAGCAAACCAGACTTTTTATTCCTTTATCTCAATTCACACTTTATCATCATTGTTGTCTTATTTTCTACTTTTACACTTAACAATTTCTAATTCAAAATGGCTATTTTTAATCGTGGGCTTGTGATAAATACGCACAATTATCAAGCGTAACGAATATGGCCCTTGTCTATTTCACGTGCACCTTCATGGTTTCAACATGCAATTCCAGACTTCTTTAGTTACTTAATAACGAGATCTTCTTTTTTGAGTAAAAGTTATATGGTTTAATTGCTATCTGGGAAATATTACAGTAGTATTGCTAAAGTTTTTGGCCTTTGACTTCGTTCATCTGCTTTTACATCCGTTGCAGGGCAATATACTTTAGTCCTTGGGTCAAACATCCTTCGTTACGTATCACATCTAAACTTCTGAAACCATTTAGTCCAAGAGTTATTTCTTATATTCTTGATACGATGTCACAAATTATATTTGTTGATATTTTAAAAGTGAATAGTACACTTTCTATTGACTTCCCCATCACTTCAACTAATAATCATTATTTATTGACTCATATTAGAGAAGGTTTGTTGAGGATACTTATATAGAAATGTCTAATTTTATTTATACAGACATTGCTGGGAAAAGGTTACCCAAGCAGCATGGCGGAAGTACCCAAACGAACTTAACCCAGGTGTCAAAACTATAGACATACTGGACAGATATGTTGACAGCGAAGGAAATCTACATACTAAGCGTTTAATAGGCACAGATGGTTTTCTACCTGGCTGGGTAAATAGAATGTTTGGTTTAGACGACCTGGCTTATGCAGTAGAGGAATCTGTGGTGGATCCTAATAACAAGACCATGTCATTACACAGTAAAAATTGGTCGTTGTCAAATTGGTGTACAGTAGAGGAAACATTAGTGTATTCTCAACATCCTGAAAAGACGGACGTGTAAGTATACTTTACTCATTTTTTGACTTCATATAGAGTGGCAAAGCAAGAATTCTCATTATACTTCACACTGAATTTTTTAACGAAATCAGACCTTCACAGACCTATCATGTATAACACATAATGTCGCAATGTGCAATCACACATCACACAGCTTATTGAGAATGTAATCACAAATGCTGCAGCTAAGTTTGGTGCTACTATGCATCATTTAGAAACTCTTTGCCACTTTATTCATGCTGCATTGAAAATTGATAGCAAAAAGGGGTTTCATGTCAGTTTTATTATGGAAAATGATAAACGTTTTTTGGGCAAGTAAAATTCTTGTCATGCATGGAAAAAACCTTACTTTTTTAAAAGACTAATCAGTGGAGATAAAAATGGTAAAAAAACTTGATTCAAGTGGCAAAGGTTCCACATGTAGCGACCTTGAGTTAACTTGACAAGACAAATCTTTTATCTGCAATTTGTTTTGTGCAATTTGATTTATCTGGGTGAGTTCAGTGCTATTGAAAGATTATTGTCTGATGTTTTCAGTCAATCAGAATTGAAATAGTGAGTGAAATGTATAATAACAATAGATATATATATATTATTATGAATTGAATTGGAGCTTCTTCTATTGCAGAACGAATCTTGATCAAGAAGCTGTAATCAAAGTCTTTGGAATCAGTTTTGGAGATCACTTTGAAAGCTTGATCAAGACTGCTATGGCTAACAATGCTGGAAAGGTAAAAATACAGACAAATCATTCATTAATTATAGGTATTATCCACCAAACATGCATTTTAAAATACTGTATGTCATTGTCCAGTCAAAGAAAGATGAAGTTAATCGTGCAGCAGTGCTGCAATACATTTAGTGTTTCCAAGTTTTCTTTGTATGATGTTGAAATTGTTTTTTGTTTGTTTAATCTAGGGAAGACAAGCAATGGAGAATGTTATTGCTTTGATTAACAAAGAAGTCCAAGATATTGCAACAAACTTGGAACAAGCTACAGTACGGATCAACTCAGAGTTAGAGCAAGCAAAACAAGGACTTGAACAAGCAGCTAGAATACCTCAGGCTATGTGTGAAGGGAAATCATGATAGTTGTGGTACAGCAAAGCAATAATCTGGTAATGATGTAAGGGTGGTTAATAATGGTAGTACTATCAATGAATTGATGGAAGCATGACATTGGAGTGGCTGATAATGGTCAAGCAAATGGGTCAAGGAAGATAAAAGATAAAACAAGGAAAATGTGAAGTTCAAGGAATGTAGACGATGAAATGTGAAGATATTGGTGATGGATCTTGCACAAGATGAATTTCATGGGAAAATCTTGATTTTAATATACCCAAGTTTTCCCATAAGATGTCAAATTGCACATCAGTTAAATTGATGTAGTAAGAACCTTACATTGTCAGTTCATTGACAAGGTTGAAGTTTGAAAGAAGGAAATTAAATAAATTTAAAACTTAGTCAGCTTGTATGAAATTAAATACAATTTGTTTTTGGTGGTTTGAAACCTCTTCAACAATCCCTGTAGTGTTCTTACATTACATATAATACACTCGACAAAATTACTCGGTTCTGATTGGAGAAGAGGAGTACAATTAAATCCCAAAGTTACTCAATCTTGTTGAGTGTGTCATAAACAAAAAATGGCCTCAATTATCTCGTACGGTTCGGAATTTATAGATGCTCATGATGTTTTGAGAGTTCTCAAAGTGGCGTTCAATTTTGAAAAACTTTCAAAACATCACTTGTACCCATGAATTCCAAATTGTACTTAAGATTGTGCGACTTCCTATACAAATTTGACTATTGAATTAAGCATCAATATTGATATTCTTTTGTGAGTTAAATAGTCAAGAGGTTTCAAAGCTACCATGTTCACAAGTGGCTGTCATGAAACCGTTTACACGGTTTACATGGTGCAAGACCTTGTGGTACATTCTGGAAATGATTTTAAATTTTGTGACAAATATCTGATATATTTGATAAATGAAAATATGAATCTACTGCCTTGTGCCCCACATAGTTTGCATCTTGGCAGTTTATACAATAGACCTATCCCGAATTTGCTTGACTGGACACAAAACAATGGTTTCAAGTAGAGGTTGAACTTTATGAATAAAAGAATCCGGTTCAATCTCGACTTCAAACCATTTTTATAGTCAGTCAAGCAAATCCTGGATAGGTCATAGTTAAAATCATAATCATATAGGCAGACCACCATAAACATAATTATAAAATTGTTATAGTACTGTTTGAATAGAAACACACACTAAATGGTATATCATATCAGTACTTGGTGTTACGCCGTTTGTATGAATTTGCATTATTGTCACAGCATTTTAAAATTAGGTATTTAAAAATACTATTTATTGTTGTAAACACTGTTTTTATATTGAATAAAAGAATTGGAAGTTTTATGGGGAGTGCATTAATTTAATAGTCATGGGTGCAATTTTGACCAATGTATCTCAAGACCCCGGGGGGGGGGGGGGGTACTCCCATATATGGACTATACGGAGATGATTCACTGAACAGGGTATGGTTTTTCAAGCTTCATGTCATAAACAGGGTATGCAATTTCACTCAAGTTCCAAGTTCTTCCTGAGGTTCCTGTCATATTCAGGGTTTCTATTTTCATATTGACTGAAACTGGTTATTATGGTCGTAAAAAAACGATATGCGACATGACATGATAATTGAAATGGGAACTCAGTGCAATTAATTATATTATTTGTCATGAACGGCGTCTACAAATTATTATTTTTTGTCATAAACATGGTACCCCGTTCAGAATCCCAGTGGAACACCCCTACCCAAATTCTGGTGGAGTACCCCCCCAGGCTCAAGACTTACTACACTGGTGTTGCGAAAGGCTTCATAAATGTTCAATGGCACCCACAACACAATGCTTGGGACCTGAATGCATGTGAGCAGCAACAACAATAATACTTATATTTAGCACCTGATTTTGCAAAATGAAATCAGGAGGAGGCATAAATATAATATGACTAATTAAAAGGTGGCAGGATCACAGGATTAAATTATTGACCAAAGTAATTAGTTACTACCTTAAGGTATCTATTTTTCAGGATCCTGACTGATAATGCATAGTACAAATTAGTCCCGCCACCCGGTTAGCTCAGTTAGTAAGAGCATCAGTCTGTTGTGCCGGAGGTCGTGGTTCAAGCCTCGGCCGAAACAACACTCAGGGTCTTTAAAATAACTGAGGAGAAGGTGCTGCCTTTGTAATAATATCTGCAAATGGTTAGACTTTCAAGTCTTCCCGGATAAGGACTCTAAACCATAGGCCCTGGCTCCCAACCCTTCCTAACCTACAGTAAAGGAGGGCCATAAAAGAACTGTTGAATTATTCGTGAAATAGTAGGGGATTGTCCTCCCGGTTCAACAGCCTATCCCAATTTGGAGGCATAACACTAACGTACTAATGAATCACTCATGATTGTAAGCTGCACAGCTGCTAATAGCGCCTTAATATGCAGCCCGTAAAGTCCTCCACTGCAATGTAAAAGCTCATTGAGACCATGTGAAATGTGAAATATAAGCACCTCCATTTAATATAGAGTTCCACTTCTTCCTGCAGTCTTTTCAAGAGGGGGAAATAGCAAGTGAGAGCAATTTTGAAGCAGCAAAATGAGCAAGAAACTAAACTTAGTTCTGTAGTTGCCTTATCGATTCACCCTTGTTCAGCCTCTCCTCTTATGAAGAAAAAGAAAACATGTGCACGTGATGTGTGCACTAATATAGCACAGTAGACATGGGTAGATTTCAGGATGGGGCCCATGGTACTGTCCCCCTTTTTGTTTAATTTACCTTTGTTGTCCATAATATGCCCAGAATGCGGGAAATGGCATTTCTGGGAACCATATTTCAAGAATATTAAAGAAGGAAGGCCTCTTGGTTTCATTTTGCATAGTCAGAGGTGACTGATTTGTCTTTTTCCTATATTTTTCGATCCTCGATTATCAGATTCCATGATCTGCCCCTGGTAGCAGCTAGTGGTGTTTCTCAACACTTCTCCAGTGTTGTGCCAGTCCCGATTGCATGGCTTTATAACAACACAGTAAGCAAGTGTTATGGAATACAAATCATTGGATATTGGAATAAAAAGTGATTGGCAAGTGCACCAAAAATTAAAGAAAAACAGAGCAAAGAAGTACTGAGTTGTTTTTTAAATATTTGTTTTTAGTAGAGAATGTTTATTTACAATAATGTTAAATATGTATAAGGAATTATTATTTATTTCATTTCATGTGCCTTGGCTGTCTTTTGCACATTGGTATTTATCCATTTCTTTTGGAAAGGATTTTGTCAGTTCAGATGTCAACAGAGACTTGAAATTCTGAAATACAAAATTATTACATTTTATCAAGCATCGAATATATATGTAAGTAGTGGGCAACTATTAATTTTTGACTCTTTTTGCCATTTAATGTCTCAAAATGAGTCTGGATAGTCATTTCATGTGGTTATCACATGCAGCGGTGGTCTAACCAATATTAACATATAAAGCAAAGTCAGTATACCACACCAACAGACTTGTTGCCCAACTAACTGAGCCAACTTGGTCACGGTGAGACTTTCATCTCATCCTTGAGGTCACACTTTCATTAGTTGTGTTCATGGGTAAATGGGTAAAAACAACTGAAGACATTTCTAGAAAATTAAGCAGGTGAAATACAAATTTTATCACCTTGAGAGAGTCTATTTTTCCCTTTACTTGCTCATTTTTCACTAGTGCTTTTTCTAGACAGTCCTTTGTGTATAACTGTGGATTGCGACCTTGATCAATGTATCTATGTAGATGAGAAGATATAGAAATATAGATAAGTTATAGTGCTTGGGAACGAGGTTATTCCGGGTGAAAGACCCTTTGAATTAAATTTGGAAAAATTAATTTCCAACCTCGCTGGGAATCTAAGCAATGACCTTCGGAATTGTACTACCAATGCTCTTCCAGCTGAGCTAGAGGTCAGACTGAGAGCAGGCCGGGGTGAAATAGATGTAGGGTAACGGTAACAATGAAGATGAGTATTTGTAAGTTTAAAAAAATGCCTGTTCAAATTAAAAGTTTACAGCAAACAAAGACTTAAAACATCAATGTTGGCACTTCTATCATTATGGAATTCGTAGGGACCAATATTCCTTCAGCATACATGTAGATGGGATTTTTAATCCATTGCAGATAACCCTCTCAACAATTTACTATGCTATTGAAGGTTAATTACCTATTAAGAAAGCAGTGATCAAACTGCTTAGCCCTACAATTCTCAAGTACAACTCACTACACTATATCTCACTGGGCCTCCGGTGGCAGATCCAGGGGTGGTTCCATGGGTTCTTTATGCTCAGTAGAATGATATTGGAACCCCCCTTTGTGAAGCCGATTGCACCAGCTTTTTCATTGTGGCTGCCCTTTTGGGAACCCCCTCTTAACATTTTGGATACGCTACTGGCATCTTATGTGAAGTACACAATACTCCATTTTACAGTTCCTTTCAATGACCATGAATAATAGTTCCAAGTCAATAAGGTTGGAGTTTGGAGGTTGGAGTTGGATAAAAAAACTATCTTTTTATCATGCGCTACAACTCCACCCACGGCTTGGAACTGTTGGTAATTGAACAGAACGGTAAAATGAAGTATTGAATTAGAATTTGAACCATATTTTTAAAGGGGAGGGGAGGGGAGGGATGATAATCAAAGTATTGCTTTGATGAAATAGACTTTCACTTCTCCAGATCTAGATTTTAGCAACAAAAAAAACATTATGAATCTTAAGTTGATGACAAAATTATGCAATGGTGAATGAGATCCATGTTACTGAATTACAATACTTACTCAAAAACTTCCAGAGGCACTTCAACATCTTTAACTAGGGCTTTACATTTTTCTATTTCCCTCATATTGTCGACCATCATGTTACTGAAAAAGATCAGTAAGAAGACTTCAACATCAACCTTCTGAATTATGATTCTCATTCAGAAACTGAAAATTTTGTCAATACTTTAGGTTCTTATGCCTTCCATCCCCAAATTTTGAAACCAACTAGAATAACCAGTCACTCTGCTACCCTAATTGACAATATCTTTTTTAACTCTTTAGAACATCATGTCTTAAGTGGTAATTTAATTTCGAGCATTTCAGACCATTTGCCGAATTTTTTGATTATTAACAAAATATCAAGTCTTCCAAAAAATGTCAAAATATACAAAAGAGACTATTCTAATCTTGATAGTGAGGTTCTTATTTCTGAATTTAAAAATGTGGATTGGTCAAAAGTCTTAGAGGGGGACTCTGAAGTGACTCATGTCAATACAACATTTCAGAATTTTTATGACTGTACGACTGAATTAATTAATAAGCATGCCCCCATTCGTAAACTTTCTAGAAAAGAAACTAAGTCTTTATTGAAACCATGGATAACTCCAGGAATTAAGATATCTATAAAAGCTAAAGAGAAGTTTTACAAGAAATATCTGAAAACCAGGAATTCATATTTTTTTATCAAGTTTAAATATTACCGTAATAAGATTACACACTTATTAAGAATTAGTAAACAAAATTATTACCATGAGTATTTCCTTAAAAACAGTAAAAATATTAAAAATACATGGGCGGGAATAAAGGAGCTTATTACTTTGAAGCCAAAGGGTTTTTCTGTACCATCAAAAATTATTTCTGGTAATGCAGAACTGAAAGACTCTAAAGCCATAGCCTCTGCTTTTAACAAATATTTCTCACAAATTGGCAGTAGATTGGCAAATGAAATTCCTCATGTTGACTTAGATGCTTTATCTTTTCTTCCACCTTCTCAGTTGAATAGTTTCCTGCTATTTCCTGTTTCTATTAAGGATATAGAAGATGAGATTTATCATTTAAATCCATCTAAAGCCAGTGGTCCTTTCAGTATCCCCATAGACTTGTTTATCTTTCCCTTTACAAATTATTTATAATTATTCTTTCAGTAGTGGGCAAGTACCAGATCAACTTAAACTAGCCAATGTGATACCTATACATAAGAAGGACTCTGTTACTTGTATGAACAACTACAGACCTATTTCTTTACTCTCAATATTCAACAAAATAATGGAAAAACTTGTGTATAAGAGATTGATTTCCTTTATTGACAAGCATAATATCTTGTATGAAAATCAATATGGCTTTAGGGAAAACCATTCTACATTACACACTACACTTTTGATAACAGATAAAATACAGCAAGCAATAGAGGATGGCCACTTCTCCTGTGGGATTTTCCTAGACTTCTCAAAAGCCTTTGATACTGTTGATCATGGAATTTTATTAAAAAAGCTAAGCAATTATGGAGTTAGAGGAGTAGTGCATGATTGGTTCACCTCCTATCTTAATAATAGAAGGCAGTTTGTTTCGATTGGTAATATCAAATCTGAAGAGGAAATTATCACCCATGGAGTCCCTCAGGGGTCAGTGCTAGGTCCACTTTTGTTTCTTTTATATATCAATGACTTTAGCAATTGCTGTAGTTTATTTGACTTCCATATTTTTGCAGACGATACTAATTTATCTTACTCAAATTTCAGTATTACTAAACTTGAATGTGTGATTAATGCTAATCTGAAACTTATCTCTTGCTGGCTTATGGCAAACAAACTATCATTGAATATCGATAAGACAAACTTCATCATATTTCACCCTCCACAAAAACCAATAACTTACAAAGTTAGATTAATGATCAACAGCAAGATGATAAAACAAGAGAAATATATCAAATATCTAGGTCTACACATTGACTCCAACTTAAGCTGGAAATTCCACATCTTACACATAACAAAAAAAATTAAACGCAGTATCGGAATCCTCTCAAAGATTAGACATTATGTAAGCCGGCAAGTACTCGTTCAGCTTTATTATACTTTGATTTACCCTTTTTTATCTTATAGCTGCATCACCTGGGGAAATACTTATAAAACTTCTCTTCAGCCTCTTATAACTTTACAAAAAAAGATAGTGAGAATAATTACCTTTTCAGATTATAACTCTCATTCTAGTCCACTCTTTTTCAGTCTAGGAATACTCAAATTGGAAGACTTGATATACTCAAATAGTGCTCTTTTTATGTATGACTATAATTCAAACAGACTACCAAATACGTTCATCCACTTTTTTAAGAACATACATGAAGTACATCAATACAACACTAGATTGGCATCTAAAAAGACATATTATCTTCCCAAAATAAGAACTAACTATGGAAAATTCAATATTCGTTTTAATGGTACTAAAATATGGAATGACATTGGAGAATCTCTCAAATCTATGACTCGCAACCTTTTTAAAAAAAATCTTAAAGCCTCTATAATATCAAATTATTGATAGTTCTATGATGCACTTCTGGTCCAGCTGATAGGAGCACAGCCCATTTTGTCTTGTCTAATATCTTGTCTTGTCTAATATCTTGTTTTGTCACCAACCTTGTCTTGTCTTAATCCATTGCTTTAGTCAATCAGCAACAAATACATTTTCTCCGCATGGCCCAGCCACTTAGCTCGACTAGCTATTGCTATTTCTAATTGGCTGTGCTCTTATCAACTGCAATCTCAACTATTACAATTTTTTATATGTAAACTATTGAGCACAATAAAGATTGATTGATTGATTGATTGATTGATTGAAGGTTATCTTCCCCTCTATCCCAAATTTCCTTGTAACAATTTCATTTTAAAGAATATGAAGATAGATATATATAAACAATATCCTATGATAATAATTGAAAAATATCTTAACGCAGCAACGAACAAATATACAAAATAAGTCGACATATTTGCTAACAATCAACTATTTTTGGTTTTTGCATTTTTGAAAAATTAAAAAAAATAGTCAAACTCACATCTTTTGATTCAATACCCCTTGACTTCCTGGTTGAAAATCACTGACGATGATGCCAATCTGTCGCGTTGATTCGACAAATTGCTCTATAGTTTGTTCAAGAAGATCAAAAGGTTCAGCTGGCTTGTCGTCCGCCATTTTGTACTAAAGCGGCAAGTCCTCTGGGGGTATAGGAAGGTTCCTTTTGTCATCCACAGGAACCCCAAGGTTTCGAGTCTTGTGACCTGATATTCTGTACCAGACGAAAATGGCGTCGCCTGTCTTTCTTGGTTTTGACTTAAGCACGCAGCAACTAAAGGCTTTAGCCATCGATAACGACCTGAATATAATACACGAGACGTCTGTGCACTTTGATAATGATTTCCCAGAGTATAAGACGCAAGGAGGAGTGCACAAACATGAAGATAACTTGACTGTGACTGCTCCTTGTTTGCTGTGGGTCCAAGCTTGGGACCTGTTGTTCGATAGAATGAAGTGTAAAGGGTTTGATTTTAAGTCTGTTGTATGTATGTCAGGCACGGGACAACAGCATGGGAGTGTTTATTGGAAGAAAGGAGCTAAGGAAGTGTTGAAGCTTCTCAAAAGTGGAGACTCTTTTTATGACCAATTGAAGGTAAAAAATTGATTAATAAATGATTGATGATGAATGAATTACTTATTCTCTATTTGGTTTTATCGATAAGGGCTTTTAGACTCCAGTTGAACTGAATTCTTATTTATATTAGGGACATCATTTGATGGTGGGAGGATCGATCGAAGCCTAGGGATATTTTATCTCATGATCAGGGTTGGGGGCCCAGGGGAAGGAGAATGGAGGGGTAAATCACTACCAACACCCCCAAAACAGTATGCAATGTAGTTAATACTGGTTCGTAAAATATATCTCTTGTTTATTTTAGATTTTTATGTACTGTACTTGTTGAATTACATGTAGGTGATTTTATTGTTTTTAAAGGATTGTTTTGCAGTCCTAGACTCTCCTATCTGGATGGACTCTAGTACCAGTACTCAGTGTCACTCACTCGAAAAAGCTGTGGGGGGTCCCAAGAGGCTCGCTGAGATAACTGGCTCCAGAGCATATGAACGTTTCACCGGCAACCAGGTGGCAAAGATTTTCCAAACTCAGCCTAAGGTTTACGACCAGTGTGAAAGGATATCTTTGGTTAGCAGTTTTGCTCCTAGCCTTCTGATTGGTGAATATGCACCTATCGATTACAGTGATGGGTCAGGAATGAACCTTATGAATATTGAAACTAAAGACTGGGAGGATAAATGTTTAGAGGTAAGGCAATGGAATTTTGTAAGGTTTTTTGCCTGAGCATTGATCATATATAATATCAACATCTATCCTGGAAAAAGAGTTTTCAGTTGCACCCTAGCACCAACTAATGTTTCCATTTTCTGTGGATACCTCACTAATTAATACCATTTGCGCCAGGAGGTGGTCGTATGAAGCCCAAATAAGTTATCCACTGGATAAGCACAATTCAGTAAATAAAAGCACTATCCAGCGAATATTTATCCTTAGCTTTATCTAGTAGATAAAGGTCTCCTATTAGGAGCTATATACTACAAGATCACGCCTTTGCATTGTTTTATCTGCTTGATACTGTCTATTCAGACTTTAATACGACCAACTCTAAACATCATTCCAACATCACAGAGCTTATGTTAGGACATCACATTATAGAAACACCAAAACAAAATTCTGATTAGATTTATAATTATTATCTTTTCAAGGCCTGTGCCCCACATCTAAGACAAAAACTTGGCCCTCTTACTTCTCCCTGTTCACAAGTAGGAAATGTCTCCAAATACCTTGTGGATCGTTTTGGATTTTCTCCTGATTGTAAAGTTGTTGCTTTCACTGGTGATAACCCAGCATCCCTTGCAGGCATGAGGCTTGACGAAGGAGACATTGCTGTTAGTCTGGGCACCAGTGATACTCTGATGTTGTGGCTGAAGACTCCTCAACCTGCTCTTGAAGGGCATATATTTGTCAACCCAGTTGATAGTAAGTGCCATGTTTAATTTAAGGCTTGAACATTTATAAGTCATTACATGCTTTATAGTACACTCAACAAAATTACTCGACTCTGATTGGTTGAGAGGAGTACAATTATAGCATTAATTGTACTCCGTAGGAGTACCGAATTAAGCCGCTATTGCAATACGGCCAAAACAATTTCATTTTGCACTTAAAAAACATATTTAAAATTTTTTAAAGCCGTAAGAACTAATCTTTTTTATGCATTTCAGTTGCGAGATGGACTGAAAATCGGCCACCAAATAGACAAAGATGAACGGCATCTCTTCACATTTTTTACTGATTCTGAAATTTTGTTGAGTGAACTATAAACAAAAAATTGCATGATCTTCTCGTACAATTTGGAATTAATAGACACTTGTAAAGTTCTTTAATTGCACTCGCCTTTGTGTGATTTCCTATACAAATGGAAACATCACACACTGACACATGAGACATAAATATAATTATGTCTTCAGATATATCTCTTAAAATGAATAATGTAGTGTGCAAGATTGCATATATTTATCATAAATTATAAAAACAAGCTATCATCAGTTGAGAGTACACAGCACTGATATCTTTGTTTAAATCAATCTGAATTATTCATTACAAGATGCCTAAAAGTGCTGATTAGGTTTGAATTCTGGCATGACATGCCACTGATATGCATATCCAAGGCAGGACTTATTTACAAAAATAGGAAATAATAAAGACATGGTTATTCTCTCTCACAGCCATTCTTAGTGTCATCATGCAAGGTTGTGTGACGGCACTAAGAGGGAGACTGCAGGGGAGACCAAGATTTGATGTGCAATTATACATTATATAATAAATTGCATATCTAATGCTTTCTTCATAGCAAATGCATACATGGCTCTACTTTGCTTCAAGAATGGCTCACTCACCAGAGAATCTATCAGAAATTCATGCTCCAATGGATCTTGGAAACAATTTGATGAGGCTCTCAACTCTACCACAACCGGTAACCATGGAAACATTGGCATATATTTTGAAGTGAAAGAAATTACTCCATTTGCTGATGGGATTCACAGGTTGTCAGAAAACAATGACAAGGTAGAGTCATTTCCAAAGGATGTGGAGATAAGAGCACTGATTGAAGGACAATTTATGGCTAAGAGAGCACATGCTGAACTTCTTGGCTATAGTATTGGTAAGTCATATATGTTCCATTTGGGAAGCACAGGTGGCGTAAGCGCTCATCTCTCATCAATGCAACCTGAGTCCCACGGGGTTGAGTAGAGTTATTCATTGGTTCTCTCCTGTGCTTTGAGGGTTTTCCAGGTTCTCCGGTTTCCTCCCTCCACAAAAATCAACTCCTAAATTCCAATTTGATCATAGAATGAGGGCCACAGGTTTGTTAGCCACTGGCTATTAAGTGCTACCTTCCTGAAAAAAAGAACGTTATTCCTATACCTTCAAAAATTGCAGTCAGGATTCATGATTCATTATAAATATTAAAGTTGTCTTCCTATACCTTGTTGGTTCCTATTATGATATTCTTATGAAAACAACATTAAACTTAAAAGTATTCTGTTTTTAACACCACAAAAAACTTATACCATTCCTTGTCCATCATGATGTCTTGGCCTAGCATTTCACTTTGAAAATGCAGTGAGGTCATGAATTCATCATACCATGATCATATGTCACCTGTCCTGCCATTTCACTGTTATATGAATTCTACTCTAAAGCACATATAAGATGTGCTGTCATGGACCATGGTACAGCATGGCACCCTTGTGAAAATGGGTGGAGTTTCTATAGCTAACAGTACCATCCTTGACAACCAGTCACTGATTCGAGCATGGGAATATATGTGAAATATATATTTGTTCTGTGGTTCTAATGTATCAAATTGCGCTGATCCTTGCCGTGTATGAAGCAACTTATGCAGCGTCAAATAAATTGAAAGACTCAGAAATAATTCTGATTTGTAACCTTGTTTTTCAAAGGTCCTGGATCAAGAGTTCTTGCAACAGGAGGGGCATCTTCAAACATGTCCATCCTTCAAGTGCTTGCTGATGTGTTCAATGCCCCTGTTTACACCATTAAAGACACGGCTAATTCAGCTTGCTTGGGGTGTGCATACCGTGCCAAACATGGATGGCTTGGACCTGATCACTCCTTCAAGGAAGCAGTCTCTAATGCACCAGCCTACCAACTGACAGTCAAGCCACAAGCAAACGCGCATGAGATATACACTCCTTTAACTTCTAGATACATTGCCTTGGAAAGAAGTATTACTACAACATCGTAGATTAAGGATCGCATCAGAAGTTATTCAAAAAATTGGAAAGCTTTAAATGATAGATAGATAATTTATATTTTAACATACAATACATATACAATACATATACCAGTATTTCAAAAATATTTTTTCTTGTTAAGCAATCTTGTGCAAGATTGCGCAAGAAATGTCTTGCAACTCCTGATTTTCACGATAATAAATCATGGTGCGCGACGTTGCGCGCAATACAATTCTTTTGTGCAAGATTGCTTCCAGTTCATGTTATATCTCTACACCTGACGTACAACGAATCGGGAGCTCGAAAATTTATCTTTTTCGTATCATGGGCAAGCACATGCGTTGACGTTGAGAAAGAAGCACCAGGACTAGGAAACTATGACTTGTACTTCAACTATATCGCGAGAGATAACTGCGTGCGTCTACGCAAAGAGATTAATCAAATCTGTGCAAAGTTGCGCAAAGCAATTGTTTTGGCACCCAATTGTTTTCAATTGCCCAAATCAGAAAAAACTTCATATCCAACAGCGTTGTGCGCGACAAATTCAAAGAGCAATTTCTGTGATATATCTCTTCGACCAGCATACACGCAATTTATTTTTTGATCTTTAAGTGTAAGAAAAGTAAGAAAAATAAATTATTGTAAGTAATATAGCGAAATGAGTTTTCGTTAATTAAATAATAATTAAATAATTTTAAGAAATCGATTTTGTTAATTTGTGACAAGTCGGTTTGAGAATTTTTGAATAAAATAGAAGATTTCAGTGTCAAAATCTTTATTTGTAGTGACCTGCGCAAAACTTTAGTGACTTGTTATTCACTTCACATGCACATTTAAAATATAGTGTTCTTTCTAGTTTGCTTGTGAAATGACTGCAAGTGAAGGCGGGTTTGCTGCAAGATCTTGCAAAACGTTCCGCCCCTTCAAACAGAGGTTAATATTTATCTTCTACTCCGTAGAGCTGAGAGTCAGGCAGATCAGGCAATCAAAAAAAATGCGTTTTTTCAGTCCCTCGACGTAAATCCAGAATGGAAGGCAAAATGGATCGCGCAAGCAGAGTACCAAACGTGCATAACAATGATTCCCCTTTCCAGAGGGATCTATTCCAGAGTTTTTCTCTGTAGTGGAAACTGTTTTTAGCATTATTTATTGAGAGATTGAACTATTCTGGTCCTGCCTATACTAGCCTCTCTCGTTGGTCTTTCTTGGGGTCCGTTTCTGCAACCCGCATTTTTTTCTCCCCGAAAAGGAGTCATTGTGTCGGAGAGACGGAGGAAAGGATCTCTATGACTGATTTCCGCGGATCTCCGCGTATCAGTAGATTTGCTGGGTTTCCTGTGGTAACGCGTTATATCCCATAATATTCTTAGCGTACCACATGTGTCTGTCTTCTGTCTGTCTGGAAAGTCTCGAAATCTGTAAAAATATCATAAATTCTAACCTGAAAAACCAAGAAAATTACAGTAAAAGACGTTCTCAAGGTTAGTAAAGTAATTCGGCAATAATTTAAAAACGAGAATTTATAGTTTTTGCTTAAAAAAGGCTTCTTTTATCCGCAAATGCTGATACGGTTCTCGCAAAATGTTCTATCCGTTCAATGTGTTTCTGCTGTTTCGTATAAGTTCGTTTCCTTTTTTAGATTATTCATAGCTATTTTCATTTGTTATGTACCATAAATGTCATATGAAGATTATGTGTTATTTGGAGAGCATTTTTTGGAAGTGTAGCTGTGAATATTATTGTGAAAGCTTGCTTTGAAAGCACATAACTTATTAAGCTTTCTGTAATGTTGAGTTGTTTCTGTGTTCTTTATGCTCGAGGCTCCGAACCTATAATTTCTTAAGCAAGCTCCAGGTAAAAACTATCTTCTGGTAAACGAACTCGAAGTTGTTTTGTTTTTGGTTTTAGTGTACATATTATTTTTTCAGCGACATTTTCTGTCCAAACTTAATATTCGTTATTCACAATTTTTAATATTTAATCACAAGCAGCCCAATCAGTTGTCCTTTGCTGTCTTACTTTGGCCTATCTATTTTGTAAAAAGTTTACCAAGGAGACCTGAGACAACTCTCCCCCATGAGACAACTTTACAGAGCATTTACATTGAGTTTTACTTCATCTCCAGTATAAGCATGGGGTCTCAAGGACTTGCACAGCGAGCCCAATTGGAATTTTTCTTTAGGACAGGTTAAATGTTAGTGTGTGCACCCATTTCATGTTTGAGCTGTCTTGCCCTGAGTTAATAAGTGTCTTATGGGAAAAAGTTGTCTCGTTTTGTCTCAACCTAAAGAGTTGACCCTCCAGCCAAGATGAGATGACTAACTCCCCCACCCCTACCCCCATGAGTTGTTAAAACACGTTTTTTTCCTCAAGGTTTTTTAAATGTCCATTATTTAGGATATATACAGTACAGCTCAGATGTATTGTAACATTTTCCGCGCAATTTTCGTCGTTCTCGCGCGTGTAACATTCTTCCAATTACACTCATTTGCGTGTAAAAAAAATCACACGCTTCTCCACGCATATGAACGATATTTGCTTAGCTCATTAACTAATATCTATTGTTGAACAAGACAAAAGCGTTGTTCAAAAGTGAATGTTTTTTCTTTCAAAGAATGAAATATTTTTGATTTTATTTCGGTAGTATTTGAATCTTTGGCTTTACAATGCGACGCTCAAAGTTTAATCGGCGATAATCGTTGTCATACATCTATGCTCGGGCTCTTGTATCTTACCACTGTTTTCAGCGCTACACGATGATCGAGACAACAGTCGCGACAGGTTCGACAGGTTCACGTGAAAATGCGGGCTTTTGAGGCATGGGAATCATTTTAACGCTCGATCGGAATGTACTTGACACTGCACATTAAGCCGAAATTCCAATTTTCTAAAATCATCTGGTCGCAGAATTGTGAAGCGGACTGTACATTAGTAAACTGGTAAATATATAATTGAGATGAGTAATACCAAAGCCTTACATTTTTCTTCTGAATCATATTTTGTTTGTTTCTTCGTTATTTTGTTGAGTTTTATAGCGAATCCTGTAATAAACATGCGAGTCTTCAATAACATATAAAAGAAGAAATAATCCGTCAGTGAACTAATTAAAATCTCGGTAACACTGAAAATATAAAACGTTTTACGATAATTACGATACGATGCTACTGTATAACCGATTTCGGTTTGCTTTTTTATAAAGACTTAATGTACAGTTGGCTAGATTTTAGACAAAAGAATATAATCCGTGCATAACAAAGGGAATTACATACGTATGAAGATTTTACACGCAGTTTCGCGCTTTTTCGTTCGCTCAGCGTTTGGACGAAAGTGAGTGTAATACACGCGAATTACACGCGTGTATATGTTACAATACATCTGAGCTGTACTGTATATATCAAGTTGTTCCCTAAAGGTTTAACAGTTTTCCTTTTTTCTCTGCCTAGAATATCTTTATTAAGGTTCTTATTGAAGAGAGAGAGCTAACCTGATGGCAGCCAAGCCTCCTGGTCTAGACAAAAAGGACGATCGACCAATAAGAGGAAAATCACCTGATAGAGACAGAAGAAGGTTGGCAGAAGTGAGATATGAAACCAACAGAATGGACCCACACTCTGTGCGTTGCAGAATATTCATAGGGAATTTGGCTGGAGAAAGGATGTCTCGCCAAGATCTAGAGGACATATTTATCAAATATGGTCACATTAGTGGGTGCTCAGTGCATACAAATTTTGGGTTTATACAGTTTGAAACTGAAAAGGCTGCTGATGAGGCAGTGGCCAAGGAAGATGGAAGAATTTTCCATGGAAAAAAACTTGGTAAGTGGATTCCATCCTTCAATTTCAAGAGAAGAATAAAATAATCTTTTGAAATACGAATGCTTGTTGATGCTTTTTGGTTCAGGTTTATGATCAGAGCTTACTTGGGAGCATCTAATAAAGCCTATTGTATGTATTGCATTCTGTTGTACTTGACATTTCAATTCATAAATCATGAAGATTCCCTTTTCTTCCTATTTTCAGATGTTCATTTGGTATCTGACAAGAGAAGGAGGGGTCCCCCTCCTCCAGATGTTGGTAGAGGTGGAGGAAGAGGAGGAAGAGGAGGAAGAAGCAGACATTCACCCCCACGAGATAGAGGTAGAGATGATTTTGGGAGGTATCCATCAAGGTTCGATCATCCAGAGCCTGAACGCTATGGCCGTCCAGTGTCTCCACCTAGACATGCTCCATTTCGAGAACCATTTGATCGTCCTGATGACTACCACAGAGACCGATACAGGGATGAACACCCAAGAGATTCTTATGATAGACGTGACCTTCCACCTCCCCCAAGGGGCCCATATGATGACAGAAGAGATCCATTTGATTATCCACCACGAGGGGATCCTTACTATGATCGTTATGGTGATGTGCCTAGGGATGTAGCACGCAGGGATGACTTTCCTCGACATGAAGGTCCCAACAGAGAAGATGTCAGAAGAGATGATTTACGGCGAGATGCTCCACGACGAGATGATCCTCGCCGTGACGACACCTATGACCGTTACGATAGTTACAGTAGGAATTATCAAGATGAATATGGTCCACCTTCAAAAAAATCTCGTCCAGAGTATGATGATCCCTATAGTAAGCCTATTCAAGCTCCAACTGATTGTGTTGTTATTGTGGTGAACAAAGTACTGCTGTAAGTTAACTGACTTTACTGACTGTTATTTTAATGCAATGCAACTCAAGTGCTATTTGACTTACTGCAGTTTCCTGCTTACAGATTGTAACAGTACAGGGGGTAGTTTAACAGCAGTATCTTACTATGGGGCCCCAGACAATTATTTCAACTGTAAAACATTGACTTTGAGAGTCCTAGCAAGGAGACTATTAAAATTTTATTTTGATCTTTCTATTATGGGGAGTAGGCCTTTTATGGATTTAGTGTTTTCCCATTTTAGATAATATTATGTCATTCGCCATGGTAGAATTTATATTTTATTAGTCAAATTCAACTAGTGGTCTATGCTGTATTCTGATTGGATAAGCTACCACTAGGCTATAAGTAATAGGCAAGTAGCACCAGCTTTAAAAACTGAAATACTAAATTTAACTTTAATTTAAAAATTGTTTGCATACATGATATATATTTAACTGACTCAAACAATATTCCTCGCGCCCTCATGGCCTATGAGTCAATAGCTTATTTGGTCTTTGGATTCACAGGCTATTGACTCATAACCCATTCGGGTAATTGCCAAATAGTAGTGCATCACTGAGAAAAAGACATAAATATGCATTTGATCTGAAATGAGAAACTATTACACCCAACCTAAAGGTTTATTGAAGCACCTTATAGACAAGCAAATGTTGCTGAAAATTATGGTCAAAAACACGCTTATTGTGAAACCATGTTTGAACTGAAATGTCCTTAGTAACACCCTATTGTCCTTGTTACACAGTGATTATGGTATGTTGGTTGAGAGAAAGTTCAAGGATTCTGGTCTAGTGACGGATCTACAGTTTCTTGGGATGAGGTCAATGACAGAGTTGTTAGACAGTGTGACCCGCCATGGGGTACTCTATGCAGTTGTTATCACCAGTCAACATGAAGTACATCGATCAGTGACAGTCAATATTCTTCATGGTACTCCTCAAGGTAAATTTTGTTGGTTAATGTGTGATGTTTGTTATGTTTAATGAATTTGCTTGAGCGACATAAAACCAAGGATCCAAGTTGAGGTTGAACTGGATGTTCAACCAGTTCATACAGTTACTGTCTTTATCAATTCCAATATCAACAGAAAGCCATCGTTTCGCGGTAACTCTTGCAAACTAAGAAAATATCTATTATATTGTTGCGTGGTGTTATATACATGTCAAGTATTAATAAGGAAATGAGTTTACTAATGGGTATTATATGTAAACTAAGGGTTTACATGTACTGCTAGTAAAGTTATTGCTATGAATTTTAGCTGCCTGTGTTCACCAATAAAGGTGGTCATTTAGCAGACGGTGGTATGGATAAAATACAGGAATGGAGTGAGATTACTAATCATGCAGAAAAACTTAAAAGAGGCTTTTTTTCAGCATTTCTGCCTGCAATACCAATATAGGTATCCCGAAAATATAAAGTTGACTGTCTGCAATTAAGACTTTCATTTTTACAGAGAGTATTTCTCTAGGATGGTATTCATAGTAAGGTACAATATGACATTGAAATGAGTTCTTTCTTCAGGGATTATTATTACAGGATAACAAGTTATATTTTGGATTCGATATTTCACTTGTCTGGCTATAATACTAACCTTTTCATCAGCATCCTTCATTTTGTTATTCTTTTCAAATCTTGGATTCCATGATTGTTGGTTCCTTGTGGTATCAGAGAGTGGAATAAGCATTTATACTTGCCAGTAACATGGATTTTGGTGTTCATTTGTTTGTATCATGATGGTCTATTATGTAATATTTGTGCATCTTTTTAAATACTGCGCCTAACAGAGCCATCTGACATTTGGACTAATTGGAATGTTTTTGGGCCTATGTTTTATACACAATTGAGTGTGTGATGATAAGAATCAAGACCTTAACATTTTTATACCTCATTATTATGATGTAATACTTCTTATATTTCAGTTTTACCTAAACTCTCCATATTCAAAATTAGTGAATATGATATAACAAGACGCTCTAAGAGTGTATACTGGGTTGCCTTGTTATGACGTCATTCCAATGCTTAGATAAGCAAAATGTCATAAGAATTAAAGTCTGTAATCTCCGTGCATGAATAAAGGAAGTCGTCCACCCTCCAAAGACAAAATCAACTTAGCACTTACTCTCAGAAATTTTTATTTACTCTCCGAAATAAGATGAGTTTTTCTACAAATTCTTTTACTCATTTTATTCTGGACATCAAAGCTCTGAGTTTTAGCTTCTGGTTTGACGGATTTGATATCAATCAAGCCGTGGAACGCAAATAAACAATTTTGCGTTATGCATGTCACACTACTTAATTAGCTTGCCACGACCAGACAATATGAAATTGTCCATACTTGCCCGCTGTAAATGAATCCGATGGAAGAAGTTACAGTATGTCAGCATTTCACTCATAAAACATTCATTTGCTCACTCAATAAGCCAACTTTTTCTAGAAATTTCCTTAGAAATATCATTCAGCTTGTCTCTATTGGGGTTTGTATATCACTGTCTTGTTGTTTTTTAGAGCAAATCTTTGATTTGTTGACCAAGACAGCCTTAAGGTCTAATATCGATCAAAGTCTAGTTATGAGTTTATTGAGAAACACTTGATTTATATGGTAAGTTAGGCTGATTTTCCTCAAGATTCCATCGGAATTGGTATTTTTTTTGTTCTTTAGTATATTTTCAAGTTCTTCTTTTGTCGCTTATTATTTCATTAAAGAAATCATTGCAGAAAGTTGACATTTATTAAAAGTGTTTGCAGTGGCATTGAAGCTTGTTGATTACACTTGCAAAATCATTTTAGTATTCATTCAAATCAAAAGTAAAACTCGAACAAACCTTTTTACACTTTCTATGTTTGTTTATAGCATTTTAATAATCTCACTGAATCAGTGAACATGAATGAGAATATTAAATGACTTACTAGTAAAACTCCGTGATGAAAGTCTACCGCATGAAATTGAAGGTCGCCAACTTTATTTTTTGATTGACTTTGCTCATGTCCCGATAAAAAGCTAAAGATATAAATTTTTGGCCACATATATTCTCAAAGAACATGCACATTCGATTCCATACTAGCCTACATGTGAACTCGCACATGAAGTTATCGACACGTATATGGGTAATATTGCGCAATTTTTCCATTTTGTTGAGGAGGGAAAAAACCAGACGCGTTTTAAGACTGATTTGCCACAGGCAACCCAGTAATTATAATATGATAATCACAATGCCAACATCGTTATCCTTATATGAAACAGCTTTTGGTTTTTTGTTCATAAAACTATCCATTTTTAAAATAAGTTATCGTAGATTTATAAGTTTAACACCGTAGTGAAAATAGAAAACTGACGTTTCGGACGTTAGTCCTTCGTCGGAGTCAATGACTCCGACGAAGGACTAACGTCCGAAACGTCAGTTTTCTATTTTCACTACGGTGTTAAACTTATAAATCTACGATAACTTGTTCATTAGAAACACCGACGCAGTCCACGCTAGTTTCACTAGCCATCATCTACATTTTTAAAATAGGTCAACATGATATGAAGTTATACATTTTTGAACATTAGAACTATCGAGAAAGTACTTCCTGAACAAGTATTGTTTTCATGCTTACTAAAAGAGAATCATTTCAGCACTAGCATGTCTGTTTCCTTGTCTGCATTTTTGTAATCATACTGGGTGACATTTTCAACCAATTTTAGCTGTGCAAATATTATCCAGGAGTTAAACATACAACAGAAAGGGTTGACCGCTCAAAAAATTGCATACATGTATATTCTCATCTATTGCATATATAAGTATGCATATCTTGCTTTAACATAAATAATTAGGTCAAATTATGTGTCTTTGATAGGCTTTCCAGCAGAAAATGCTTAAGTATCATGGATTTTTTTTGCACAGCATGTCCTTGTTGTCTGGTACTTTAAGGAGAGCATGCTTATGTTCCGGGCTTTTACATTTGACCTGCGTAACTCTGGATTTGTATTGACATTCTGGATTTTCACTGACACTTGTTATAAGCTATCTTTAAACCTGTCTAGTCATATATTGAATCTTAGCATTGGAAAACGTTTTTATGAACAAGGATGTGCAATGTATACCACAGTTTTCTCACTAACTTGTTATTATTTTAAAGTTTTTAAATGCAGCCAATATCTTTTGGTATGAAATGATTCTGAGATTTCTGAAGCATCATTAACAGGGTTGTAAAAATTAGTATTAGAAGAGATAATAATAGCTAGCTGACACCTTTTAGCTTATGGAAAAACTCCTTGATTACTCTTAATTTACTGAGTAATTAATATAGTTAATACTTGATATAAGTATTAGAAGAGATATTCATAGCAAGCTGAGTTAACTGGTATTATAATCATCATAATAATATCTTGTGGAAAACGTTTTCAGATTTACTGTAAGGTCTTCACTTTTTTCATAGAATTTTCAAAATCTTTTGTGGTTTGTTATCTTCTTTGTTCTTCTTTTTTCTCTGTTGTGATTTAATTTTTAATCTTCCATATTCAAACATATTTGCACTTTATTCTTTAACTGTGATTTTTTTGTTTTCTCAGGACTTTACAAACAATTCTTTTAAATTTTCTGCATTTTATATAGTGATAATTACAGCTTATTCAGACTTTGGTGAAATACTTTTAATTTTCCTTCTGGTGTCTTCAGAAATACTGCTTTGAAGATCAGGTATCACAAACATGATGGAGACAGAATTATGGACTCATAAATGTTCAGTAATTCCGATATTCCCATTAGACCAAGATTATGATTTTTTATTTCTCCACTTCAAATATTTTGCTTCAAACTTTTCAAGTTCTATCTTTTCTGAGACTCATTGGGCTTCTTCTCAGACAAGTCCAATATTATAATCCTTTTATCAACGTTTTGAACTTTGTATGGCTTTTCCCCAGTGGTATGTTGTTATATCAATGCTGCAAGACCACACGTTTGAACTATCTGTACAGATTTATAGTCAAAGCCCCTTCAAAAACTAATACACTAAGGTATAACTTACTTGTTGCAAAAGTAAGTTGAATTTTATTTTTGCATTCACAATTCCCTGATTGTGATTCCCTGATTGAGTAATAGGTTGTTCCTTTTGTTTTACATTTCAAAATGTCTTATGAAAAGATTGTAATTCACACTGATCAAATGGTCAGTGGGAGATGATATGGTTTTCATCAGTTTGGTTTGGTTCTTTTAGAATTGCCTCAACTACTTGTTTTACTTTGTAATATCTGACTTGAAAAACAAAATGACAACAATGTGAGTTTCTTCCCATAAAAAGGTTTCTAGGAGCATTTTATTAGATACATTACAATGAGGTATCTCATCTTTCTGAAGAGTGAAAGAAATGATGAGTGATGTTTAAGATATTGGTTTATGCAAATGTTCTAACACTATTGCAATTGTAATCTTGTGGCTCAGATACTAGAACTAATATTGTTTATAAGCAGCTTAGGTTTGAAATTATTTCTGCTCATGTGTGATGGACCGGAGAGGGGCTACACCCATAACCAATACAGGGACATATCATGGGATAGTGTTACAGGACTTACTTGTAGTGATGTGTGATGGACCAGAGAGGGGCTACACCCATAACCAATACAGGGACATATCTTGGGATAGTGTTACAGGACTTACTTGTAGTGATGTGTGATGGACCAGAGAGGGGCTGCACCCATAACCAATACAGGGACATATCATGGGATAGTGTTACAGGACTTACTTGTAGTGATGTTTCATAGACCAGGGAGGGGTTGCACCCATAACCAATACAGGGACATATCATGGGATAGTGTTACAGGACTTACTTGTAGTGATGTGTGATTGACCAGGGAGGGGCTGCACACATAACTAATACAGGAATGTATCATGGTATAGTGTTACAGGACTTACTTGTAGTGATGTGTGATGGACCAGAGAGGGGCTGCACCCATAACCAATACAGGGACATATCATGGGATAGTGTTACAGGACTTACTTGTAGTGATGTGTGATTGACCAGGGAGGGGCTGCACCCGTAACCAATACAGGGACATATCATGGGATAGTGTTACAGTACTTACGGTACTTGTAGTGATGTGTGATGGACCAGGGAGGAGCTGCACACATAACTAATACAGGAATGTATCATGGTATAGTGTTACAGGACTTACTTGTAGTGATGTGTGATTGACCAGAGAGGGGCTGCACCTATAACCAATACAGGGACATATCATGGGATAGTGTTACAGGACTTACTTGTAGTGATGTTTCATAGACCAGGGAGGGGTTGCACCCATAACCAATACAGGGACATATCATGGGATAGTGTTACAGGACTTACTTGTAGTGATGTGTGATTGACCAGGGAGGGGCTGCACACATAACCAATACAGGAATGTATCATGGTATAGTGTTACAGGACTTACTTGTAGTGATGTGTGATGGATCAGGGAGGAGCTGCACACATAACTAATACAGGAATGTATCATGGTATAGTGTTACAGGACTTACTTGTAGTGATGTGTGATGGACCAGGGAGGGGCTGCACACATAACTATTAGAGGGACATATCATGGGATAGTGTTACAAGGATTATTTATAGTGATGTGTAAAAAGATCATGATGCATCAAGCATTTGTATTAGAAAGTTACATATTTGCACTTCATATTTAATAATGTAGTATTTGTGGTAAACTATTTATGCCTGAGAGAAAATCTTGTAATTAGGGTATCAAGCTAAAATGTGGTATCATTTCATATATCCTTTCCAGTTGATGGAGGATTTTTCTTTCTACTGGCACTTCTGTAGAATGTAGAATTTTATATCCAGTTGATGGAGAATTTTTCTTTCTACTGGCACTTCCGTAGAATGTAGAACTTTATATCCAGTTGATGGAGAATTTTTCTTTCTATTGGCACTTTTGTAGAATGTAGAAGTTTATATCCAGTTGATGGATAATTTTTCTTTCTACTGGCACTTTTTTAGAATGTAGAATTTTATATCCAGTTGATGGAGAATTTTTCTTTCTACTGGCACTTCTGTAGAATGTAGAATTTTATATCCATTCCAGTTGATGGAGAATTTTTCTTTCTACTGGTACTTCTGTAGAATGTAGAATTTTATATCCATTCCAGTTGATGGAGAATTTTTCTTTCCTACTGGTACTTCTGTAGAATGTAGAATTTTATATCCAGTTGATGGAGATTTTTTTCTTCTACTGGCACTTCTGTAGAATGTAGAATTTTATATCCATTCCAGTTGATGGAGAATTTTTCTTTCTACTGGCACTTCTGTAGAATGTAAAATCTTGGTAGACTATAATCATCTTGTTGGACAAGACATATAATGTTTTAAAATCCTGCTTTGGTTTTTTCTACATCTTGACTTCCTTCACAAATTTGGTTTTATCAACAGGTGTTGTGCTTGGAATAGTTCAATGCCTTTTGCTATACTTATGACAATTATTATTTCTACACAGAGCACAGGAATATGCCCCTCGAAGATGCTTTGAGACTGGTCTCACAAAATTTTGAACAGTACATGCAAGACCTTCGTAAGCGAGCTGGTGAACTTGATAAGGATAACACTAAAGATAAAGAACTGGAGAGAGAACGGCAGAAAGAAAAAGAGGAGAAAGAAAGGGAAAGGGAAAGAGAAAGAGAAAGGGATAGGGAAAGGGAGAAAGAAAAGGAGAGAGAGCATGAAAAGAGTTTCAGCAGAAGTTCATATTCAGCCCCAACACCTCCTAAACCTGTGAGTCAGGACGGGGATGACATGAAAAAATTGCTCGGCAAAGCTGCTGCTGGTGCTCAACTTTCTTCTAATGAGCTGTCTAAGCTCATTGAGAACTTATCAAAACAACAAAAGAAAGCTTCTGAAAGTCAAGGACCATCAACTAGTGTGGGAGGTAATACCTTTGGTTTTCTGTCATGCCATATTGTTCTTGGTTAAACTTTACAAATGGGAAGTGGAATTTTTCTTCGGTTTGAAATTGAAAAAAACTATCATTTTTATTACAGATTTCATTCTTGACTTGTCTGGTCACCGACATTCAATATTTTGAGACATTTCTGAAGGTGGTTTACAACAATATTGGGAATCATAATTTCTTTGAGTTGTTCAAATATTTTAGAGTTTTTCAAATGAAATTATTTTTGGGTATAAAATTGAAATATTCAAACTTTCTTCGAGTTCTGACTTTGTCTTGTCATCAGCTTTCAAGATTTGGAGATACTACTACCAACCATTACTGTTCTGACTTTAAGTTGAACGCTTTTATCATCAAGACTATTTGGAAAGTAATATATGATTTTTCTTTGACGGCTTGATGGAAGTATTTTATTGTCCACTGAAATCATATAATGTGCATCATGACCCAATATAAATACAACAATTTTTTTTCTGATGAGCACTTATCCTTGAACATTCATCTGAAATGCTAGTGCACCACAAGTGTTGTTTTTTTTTCGAGACTCCAGCTAAGGTCAGCTCGGCGATCAGTTTCATTATTCATTCTAAAGTTGACCTTTTTTAATCAAATTTTTCATTTTGCTATCAAACTCCTTGAATTAACTGATTTTTCTTAAATTTGCTGTTATTTAATTAATGGGTAAATGGTTTTTAAATTTGTTTCTTTAGTTTCCATTGATGCTTTAATTAATTAATTTTTTATTTTTACGATTTGTTTCCTTCCGATTATCACAAATAAGATTTGCCTGTTCATAAAAGAAATATGCTTATAGATTGGTTGAATGAAATTTTATTTGGAAGCAAACATTTTCCAGCTTTAGGTCAGACTGCTTTGATAACTTGATTTTTGTGTAGTTTAGTACTTAATTTGGTAACAATTCAGTATGTTGCATTAGCATATTGCATTCTACAGTTACATTTTTTACAAGTTGCTAAATTGTGGCAAGAGCTTTTGGCTGTAATTTCCTCATTCGATGTGCCTTATTTTTACTTTTTTCTGCTTGATTTAGTCTGTACTTTTCACCTCTTATTTTATTATGTCGGTGAACATTTTCATTTTTAACTATTTCAAGGTACTACCTTGTTTGCCATCAAAAGACTGAAAGAAAATTCAAGTTATCAAAGTTAGACTGCCTATCACATTTCTTAGTCAACATTGACTAGTAACTTTTCACGTGGTCAACTGTCACAAGTATAAAAACTTGCGGAGCATGCTTAAGCCTTGTAACATTGTCATACTGAGCATCTTTGTTTTCATTTTTCATTTCAAACTGATTTTTCATCAGGCGCTTCCACATCCAGTCAACCACAACCTTCTTCTGATGCTCAGTCTATTGCAAAACAACAAGCTGATCTGCAAGCTAAGATTCTTAGTATTTTGAATCCCAGTACATTGTCCAAGGTGTCTATTGCTGGGCTGACATCAGTTGCACAATCAATTTCTGGTACATCTTCTGTTTCTTCTGCACAAAAAAAGTCTGCTGGGTCAGTATGGGGTGCCTTCATCCAAGCCTTCAGCCCCTCTGTTTCCTGCAGCTAAAGCAATATCTGGGTCAACATCCTCAAACAATATGTCTGGTGGTGCGTCCTCTGCTGGAGCTGTATCTGGTTATGGTTCAGCAGCTGCTGCTCCTGCCACCAATCAGTATACCAAACCTGGAGCTTCTGAATCAGCAGGGTATGGAGTCACTAAGTCAACACCAGCATGGTATAGCGGCAGCCAGACAACCACTCAACAAAAAACATTTAATAAACCAACTGCGACTCAAGACACAACATCAGCAAGCTATGCTACAGGACCTGTCTCTTCCAGCTATGGTGTTCCAAAGGCATCTCCAAGCAGCTACGCTGTTCCAAAGGCATCTCCAAGCAGCTATGGTGTTCCAAAGGCATCTCCAACAAGCTACGGTGTTCCAAAGGCATCCCCAACTAGCTATGGTGTTCCCAAAGCATCTCCTACTAGTTATGGGGTTCCTAAAGCATCACCTGTGGTTAGGACACCATCACCTGCAGGTAGAGGTTCTCTTCCAAACAATAGAGGACGTGCACCTACAGCTCGGGGATCATCAATGGCAGCATCTCAATCTGGTTCAGCCTCCAGGCCACCGCCTTATGGACCATCTTCTGGTAGAGGAGGACCACCACCTTCCTCCAGAGGTGGGATCTTGGGTGCAGGACCTAGCAGAGGAGGAATGCCACCATCACAGCAAGGTAATACAGCATCAAGAGGTCCTCCATCAGGATTAACAGCAGTCCGTGGAGGCCCACCAGTCTCACGGGGAGGCCCACCAAACTCCCAAGGTGGTCCACCAAACTTGCGTGGTGCTCCACATGCAGCTTCTAGAGGAGGCCATCTCCAATCCAGAGGACCTGCACCGGGAGGACCTTATGGCAGAGCTGGGATGCCTCCAAGTGGTGGCCCTCCACCACGTTATGGAGTACCAGCATTCAGAGGAGGTGGCCCTCCTCATCCCAGAGGTGCACCTATAACTACCGTTCAAGGAAGGGGCAGACCCCCACCAAGGCCTTATTAAACCTAATAACATCATCTGTACTAGGGGTAGTGATGACTATAAATATTATAAATCTATAGAAAGATTTTTACAAGAATACTTGTCTTAAGTTTGAATAGCACAGTACATTTGGAAAAACTGTTATAAATGCTTGAATCACATTAAAACTTGCCAAGGTACACTAGGTATATTTCTGGCTTTTGCCATATTTTTAGGTTAAAGACTATTTTCCTTGCTTTAGTTGAGGTCCATTATTAATAAATGTCCTTTGATACGGTCAGCAATTCCTGGACAATCACTGTAAACAGTTTTTCATGTTTGGTTTAAAATTCTTACCTACTTGTACTCATGCCAGAACACACCAACAGCATGTTATTTAAACTCTGAAAAACTTTATCTTCTTGTTAACTTGTTATGATTAGAAATTTATTAGAAATTTCAAGTATTACCTGTAATAGTTGCTAGTTTTATTCTTATTAGAAGTGACTTTTACTTTTATTATGTTAATTAAATCATTAAAGATTGTAAAATTCTTAGTAAAATTTCTATTATTTCTTCTATAAATGGGGTTTAAATGTTATAAATGGGTAAAAATATTGTTCTTAATGGTTATAGAAGTGTGTGAAAATGCAGTTTCACAAAGAAAAAGATAATATGTAGTTTATAAATTCCATTACAAGCCCAGTAACTAACATTAATTTTAATACAGCCTAAGATTGCAATTCAATATGTAAAAATACCCTGCAATTATAGTAAACCTTTTGCAGATATGGCTAGCATTTAGGGCACTAACATTTTGCAAACTCTCCTGACATTTTAAAAGTTACCTTCTGGTGCAGTAAAACTTAAATTTAATAAAAACGCATAACTCATCCAGTTATTGAAAACATTACATATCCTAGCTGAACATCATAAAAATGTGAAATACGGTCTAGATTCCTTTGTATTCTGTGGCAAATACTGCTAGCTGGATAAATGCTATTCATTTGGAAAACAAAATTTATTAAAATTATCACTTTTATCTGGAAATCTAAATAACTAATGCTAGAAGCACAGTCATTATACCAGTGCAACAAAATACAAAAAATTGTTATCTAATTATTGTTTTAATGATATCTCGACAAATAGTTAATATCACTCAACCAGAACAATATCATTTTTATTGCTTGCGTGGAGGTATCGGACCAGCACCTAATACCTTTATCAACTTCATTTTCATGGGAACTTATCAAAGTTTATTCAGGCGTGATTTAACAGGAACACATTGATTATGATATTCAAGCTTAAGGTGTGTTCTGACCCAGGATTACAAGTACACCAGTCCTAATAAGGTTACCTGGTAAATATTCATTTGATGTGTTAATTCCAAATCAGCAATTTTTTATTTAATGTTTACTAAGTTTGCACTTGTTGCTGATATTTTGGTGGTGTTACTGTAAGTCCTATCTAATTTGCATTTTGTTTCAATGAGTTAGTAATGGCACTCTAAAACTACTCAGAATGATAATAATAATAAATTTATTGTTATTAATTGGACAAGTCACAAGGTGAGTATACAGGAGGTTGGCAATTGTTGCAATAATGCTGCCTTTGATTTTTCCTTGCCTGTCCTGTAGGCTTGAATGATTTTGATTGCTACAGGGGAAAACATTGTAATATGTAAGCAAAGCTGCACAAGTTGAATAATTATGATTAAGAGATAGATAACGTGAAAGCTGAAGTTTTTTTTAAAAGTAACATGTTCTATTGGGCAATTGAATGAATGCAAATGAGGACGATTCAGACAGTACTGATCAGACATCTTTTCCTGGGTCACTGATTTTAATTGTCTTCCCTCTGAGTCAATAATATTATCATTATTAAAATATGATAATTAAATGCAGCCAATGTTTTTATATGATTCAAGAAGTTTCTATCCTCCGATTGAGTTTCACAGCAGGAACCGATAAAATTCATACAGTATAATGGTTTTCCAGTTGCCCAGATAATCTCGATTACAACTTATCAAATTCAATGTCAATATTGTGTCTGCAATGAAGATGTTTTACAACCATGCAGTCTGACAGTGCATTTTCTATAATTTTTTTCTTTTACCACATGCCAATATGACCTTGGTCATGCATCAGAATTTATTCAGTAGCATAGGCACTCCTGCCTCTCATAGTCCCTGAACTGTCTATTGGCCACACCCACTTTAGTGTGCAAACTGATGATATTATCTTCAAGCACAGAAAAATCCATTTAGTATTGAAACATCTAGAAGTTAGTAGTGGGAAAATTGAAAGCAGAGCTGCAATTTGCTGGTGATCAAAACATTTTCCACTCCATCTGATAACTTTCTACTTCCCTCTAGTCAGAATAATGTTAATTTTTTGCAATTTTATGGCACTATCGTAGTAAGACCTATTAAGTGAATTCCTTTTTTCGTCTACAAGTCTATGTACTATGTCTAATTAAGTTTCACTTCTTTCAACTAAAACTGAGAAGTTTATTAGATCCCTGAAAGGGAGGTTGCATTCTGAGCTTTCATTCTTGCCTAGTTTGCAAAGAGGGGGAACAAAACAACAGTTAACAGTTTTTATTTCCACAAAAAAATAAATGCATACATAAATCGAATAATTTGTAATTATTGTGGGGGAGGGGAGGGGGTGCAAGAGAACAACCTCGGAGGTTAAACAAGCTCTTACACCCTTAAAACGAAAGTGAGTAATACTGACATGTGTAAGCCAATCATATGGCTAAGTACTGACAGTAGTTTTCATAGTTAAGCCTTGGCTCTATTACCTTATATATACACTTCCCCCTCTTCAATCAAAATATCAAGCTATGAAAATAAAATGAAGGAGATGGGGGGGTTGAAAAATCTGCAGAAGAAAAATGACAAGAATGTAATCCAAAAACCTCGTGACGTAAAAAAAATATTGATACAATAACTCATTCCAAAAGGTATAAACACAAAACGACAAAACTACTGATGGGGTAACTGACACAAAGGGGTGGGTAAGGAACATTTCATATGTTAATTAACACATTAAACCCAGAATACACAAATCAGTATTAGTTTATTATTATAAGTATATTTAAATGTCCAAGAAAGGCGTGGGAGAATTTGTTGGAGTCTAGACGGCGTAGGCGGAGGGACTTAATCTAAAATTCCTGAGGTTTGAGGGGATGTCACATTTTAATCGGTAATCACTCAATGATCGGGCATGCTATTACTTTGTAATATAGTTGACTTTGGTTAAACAATTAAGAGCCGAATTAAATTACTGTCTTTTTTAAATGGTCTTGATTATCATGTCCTCTAGGGAATTGTGAGCATGCATTTTCTTTGTTAACTGAATACAATGAGCAATTTCGGAAATAGTGTTTACCTGCACAAAAACACTTTGCACAGTTCAGTTATTCACAAGATAGAGTGATCACTGTTGAACGCATATACATAACGACTACTGTCTGGGTCTCACAAGTGCTAGGGTCTTTAACACTGAGTGTAGTAGAGTCATTAGGACCTGTATACGATTTCTACTGGCATGGGTCAATGTGACCAGGTGTTATGAGGGACCGTGCCTAATGAATGGTGAGGAGGGACATAAGGAGACTAATTGTCTCTCATGATTATATTCATAAGGGACAATTAGTCAAATCGCCCCTTATGTTTAAATTCATGAGGGTTATTTAGACAGTTTATATTATTTACCTTGCTATTCATCCAGAGAGATGTTGGCGATTAAATGTCACTACAGGGGGCTAGATGGATAGGGGGCATGATGGATGCGGAGCTAGATGGGTAGGGGGATGATGACTGTACATAAACTATGCTATACATTTAGCTATTTTCACAGTATCACTTATTTTAGCCCGAGTCACAGATAACCCCTGTGCGGCTACCCTGTACTTATTGGTAAAATAAATATGGAAAAAGATATTGGATCCTATAGAGATGTCGATCCCATTACCTTGCAAACTATCAAATATCTGCTTATACTGGTAACTTTGATATACCTGGATCTGATTATTGGTTGTAAACCAAAATGGAATTGTGTAGTTCCAGAAATCATCCATGCCCACCCCACAGAGGAATTTGGAATTTCCAAAGAGTAGGGGGGTCAGAGAAAGAACAAAAATTACAGAGTTTGTATGGACGAAAATTGGAATTTCTGGGGGGTATGGGGTGTCTTAAAAAATTCCCCAGTGAGGGGGGTTTGGAACTACACAATCATTATGAACACCTATTAGAAATTAAACGGGTCAAAATTTTTATTTGTCTTTTTGTATCTAGGTTGGTCCGAGAGAACTGGAAGAATATAATATATAATCCACCAACTGAAATTGGTTGGTCCAGTCAACAAAAACTGCATAGTTACGTAATAACTGGTCTAGTATTATCAAATAGTCATAATGGAGTGAAGTAACACTTAAACAGGTTTGTTGAGATTTATATTGTGTAATTCAAGAAAAAATTGTTTCAATTCATGAAAAAATTGTTTCAATGGATCTGGAAACTTGAGCCTGGTTCACATGAGCAATATTGCAAACAAAAGGTGAAAATTTATGTGTACACTACTGCAATTCAAATGCAAGGAATGGAAACTTTTTCATTTAATTTATTATTGCTGCCTTTGTATTTGCATTTTTAACTTGTGGAACAATGAAAACACAAGCAAAAGTACTTGTAAACTACTAACTGAACAGTAACTCAAGGGCAAAACCAAAAACGTTTTAAACATTCAAGTACTAAACTGCACTTGCTGCTGCCCTGACAGAGTAAGTGCTTCTTCCCTTATCATTCCCTTGAGCATCATTTCTTTGTTTTCTAACTATACTACTTGAAAATTCACTGAATTCATTGAATTAGCTGCCAACTTGAACAATAAATCGTAGTCTCAAGAGAATAACTCACATAATGCTTAAAATGAGAAAACGTTTATTACACAAACCAGCTTTATTTCATCTACTTACAGCTGCAGTGTCAAATGAAGTCCAGTCTTCCATTGTTCTATCATCAAGTTTGAATTGAGCACAATTTTTAGGACAGTGTTCCAAGCAATGAGAGTTTCAAGCAATAAATATGAGCGACCAAATGGGTTTTTTACAATGTTTTCTCCCCACACATGTAAAGTCTGGTGCTAATGGTAAGTCAATTAACTACTTTTTATTAGGTATACCTATGCATATTATTGTTCTTATTGTTCTATTATCATTTAGGATAAGGATTCCTGTGGTAATGGTTCTGTTTGGGTAAACAAGCCTTGTACCTTATTTCTGCACACCACCATTGGACTCCCAATATCCCTGCATCCCCGTCCCAATCCCATCCAAATACTAACTGGGACAGTTGAACAAAATTGAAGATAAAACAGATTTAAGCCAATCAGGAGAGTAGAATCAGTATCACATTGCCTCAGCCAATCACAATCACTCATTCCCAAAGCTGATGATATTTTCCCTAAGAAATCTAGGCTTTGTTGTATGCCCCTGATTGGTTCAAGTTTGATTGCTTTGTTTTCACTCTGTTGTCACAGTGATTGTTTAACTTTCTTCAAGTGGTTGACGTCCCAGTTAGCATGTCAACACAGTAATGTTACATGCTGTAGACTAGTAACTCTAGTGCCTCCTTACTTTTATTATCTGTATGGGTCTTTGACACACACCTTGGACTTCTGTGATGCTGATAAATCACCATTGCCAGTAGTATCAACTTGCTTATTCATATTGTCTTTTGTCTCACTAATACAATTGCTTATATTTTCAGGTTGAGTATTGTTCACTTCACTGGCTGTTGAGACCAGACAGTAATTGCTTGTATCTTTGGCTGAATCCATTGTTCTAAAAACTCTTTCCAGGCGAGAACAATCATCATATGCATCTTGGAAAGCTTGAGTCTGTAAAAAAACATAATCAAAAGCTCAATCATAGTATATCTGTCTACCTCAATCCAAAATTAATGCACAAATTGAGGGGTGGAGTAAAGTAGTGCACTAGGGTCTCAGGTTTGAATCCTGAACTCAGCATTACATTTGAGCAGAGTTTGTTAAGTGTCTCCCTTGATTGAAGGGTTTTCCTTGGTTCTCCAGGTTTTCTCCTTCAACAAACCTAGCACAATAAATTTCAATGTCTTCTGTGAGTTCACCATGAACTGACTTGGATCAGCCCAAAGGTTGTTTCAATGTTCAATAAAATTTATGCACTATGTTAAAGTCTTCCCCCATTTATTAAGATCCTACCCCTTATGTTAAGGAGAAAAGAATGTCTCAGATGTTTTTTACCTGTTCAATGTGTTGCTGTGTCATCGACCCAGTAGACTCTATCTGTGCCGTACCACTAGTATGTTGTGGATAATCATAACTTGTGGTATTAGTAGTACCCATGGTTTGCTGGTACCATGTCCAGTATTCATGTTCAGAGTATTGATGGTCTGTGTTGGGGTACGGAGCTGTTATCCCTTCACCTCTTACAGGCTGTTCCCGAGACTCTAATTCCTGAATAATTCCTCTGTCATATGCTGCTTCTAATAATTTGTTTTGGGCTCTCTCTTGTTCCTGGTAAAAAAAAAGAGTTTATATCAAAGAGGAATATATTATAAAATAATAACATATCATAATCATTAAATTAATAAATGCATGCAGCCCACTAGAAGGTGAAAGGAAGGGAATGATACATTAAAGCTGTCCTTCTACAATCTATCATGAAAACCACTCTACAAACATACTAACTCTTGGGAAGGGAGACATAATAGGGCCATTTATACTGAGGAAAATATGACGCATCTTACATGAGGTGTGTCTTACATAAGATGTAAATTGACCGAATAAATGGTATTTATTGTGTTCGTGTCTTAATTCTGATGCATGTTATTCACAAAGAGGGTAAGATGTTCTAAGTTACTGCAGTTTTCAATATTCTGTAGTTAAAAGCTGCATGTGGAAATTTGTTTTTTTGGTTCTGGACTCAATCAAAAATAATTAGTTGGTACCTCTTATGTTCTTGACTGGTGGCAGTGAAAAACCAAATTCACAATGAGCAGATGGAATATCAGAGTTTGCAGAATATGGAAAACTGCAGTAAGATGCATTATTTTCCCCTGCGTATAAATGGCCTTGTGTTCATAAACATTGCCATTGTGATGTTGATGTACCATAATCAATCAAAACAATTTTATCATCATACACCTGTATGTACATGTATCCATACCATACCAATGCATACCTTTATACAAGCCCTTGGGTTTGGATCATCATTAGCCCATCTCACATTCAATAAATCTTTATTAGATAATTTTTGATCTGCCATAGCAACCTAAAACCAAAAGAGATGCATTTTTAGGTAAGGAATTAACACTTCTACACAATTGGATTTCATAATAGGAATGTGTAGTTCCAAAAATTATCCATACCCGCCTCACAGAAGACACCCCCCTACCCCCCAGAAATTCCAATTTTCTTCCATACAAACTCTGTAATTTTTATTCTTTCACTGACCCCCCCTACTCTTCAGAAATTCCAAATTCCTCTGTGCAGTGGGTATGGATGATTTCTGGAACTACGCAATAGCAAAAAAAGCAGTACCAGGTACAATACCTTTGCAAACTCAGCATTGACTCTATTCTTGTATCTTACAAATGCAATTTTAAGTTTTGTGATGACTCTAATATCCTATAGTCAGAGAAAAACTCATAAGTAAAAAGAGTAGAGAAATAAGAGAAAAATATCATATGCCCTTGGCAGGATTTGAACCCACGTCAAGGGCATATGATATTTTTCTCTTATTTCTCTACTTCATTATATACACACCGAACGCATAATTCCTACTTTACTAAGTAAAAAGAGGTTAACTTGGCAGTATTTGACAAAAACCAGGAGAGATTTTGATATGATTGATAAGTAATTAATTTTATTCTACCAGCTATCCCATCCTTCAAAATGTAACAAACATTAATACTAATGCAAAGCTCAATTTTTTAAAGAGTTTTCTCAGTATTTAAATGAAAGTCTTGAAAATTTTTGATAGTAATATTACCTCTATTTCTCCCCATTCACCAAACTCTTCCCACAGATCTTCTTCAACTGATTTCCGGTTTCCCAGACCACCAACATAAAGGGTTGTACATTCCTTTTCAAATGATCCTGCTCCACCTAGGTTTTCCTTGTGGTTCAGATGCCGATCACGACCAAAGCAATCAAGTGCCAAACCAATTCTGAAATTTGAAGAGAAAAGAGGATTTACTTCCCCATTAATTCATTATAGATCGTGCTTTCCAACCACATGCACGAAATCATATGATTTGCCTTTGTAACACGTTATGTAACTTTGAAAGCTGTTTTTCTGACATTTTCAATAGACGATAGACACCCAACAAATCAGAACGCTATTTTGTCATCAAGGAAAATTGTTTACTTTTGTGCATGTGAATGGGAATGGTGCTGTAGTAGAACAGTTCTCAAGGATGGGAACTTGTTTATTGTCTTGTCCTAAACAGACATCATTAGGAATTTCTGCAATTGCTTGATAGTGCTTTTCACAGATCAAGTTAATACTCCTTACAAGTGGCTTGAGATACCCTACTAATTTTAATGTCAGAAAAAAAACCTGTGCAGCATACCTTTTTTCATCCTTGGTTACAGGTAGGGAATGAAGATACCCGCATTCACTACCCAAATGACAGCATCCTTTGGCGAAGTATAAACAAAAATAATGTTTGTTTGTCTTTGGGTCCAAGACATTTGCTTTGGTATAACCAGCATCATCGTCAATGCAACAGCGGGTCTCGGCAGGTCCTAAAAAGAGAAAAGTCCAATATAATCAAATATTATGATGAGGGTCTTTAAAATGGACCCTGGGGTCCACAAGTTTGATGTAATTAGGGTCCAATTAATTCTAAACCTTTTTGGGGTCACGATTCTGGGGCAACTGTAACACAGAATTAACGATATCAATCATAGCAGTATTTTTACTATTGTATCCAAACCAAAATGTCCAGACATTGAGTGGTGTTGTTACAGCACTCCACAAAGTCACACATCTGCTCTGGACTATGGTTCATATTGTAATTTATAAAAAACCACTTCAAAACCAAAGCCCTACCTCCATCAGGCCTCCAGTGTTCTCCAACCCATTTATCATACCATATATTATATTCAGTAGTTCCCTCTGGTATCCAATGTACTTTCTTCTTCTCGTCCAAGTCCACTTGTCTTCTAGCTGGCCTTTTCATCAAAAGCTCTAGCTTGTCTTCAATGTCTTTACCTGTTAACCTAGGTTTACTAGTCTCATTTTTTTCTTCCGTAACAGTCTGAGGTAACTGATAATTCACCTGAGGTTGTTTCATTTTGATCCAAGGGTTAAAAACCGGCGGTAAGTTGTCCCAATTTGTTGGTTTTTCCCATTGAGTTGTAAAAGTTTTGGTATTTTGGTAATAAAAGCATCCACTTGTAGTGTCGTATAACGACATCCAGTTTCCTCTTGCCTCGCATACCTGATATGAATAATCTGAGTCATCAGTTTGCTGGCCTTGTAAAGGATCGGATCGGTGTCTTTTTGTTGTTATCTCGTCGTTTTCTATTCTGTTTTCTTCTTGGCGTTTGTCCGCCATCTTGAAACCAGAAAAATACAACCGCTGTCTAAATAATCTGAGGACTCAAAATCTAACCCAGGCTTCCCTCTGTAAATAAATTGACCGGAAGCGGAAGCGCAAAGCAACAACAGTAAACACAGGGCGCCCACGCAATTTTGTCGTTCGGAATTCTCATGAAATTTTGAATAACACTCTAAAGGAACTTTGACAATGTCTTGATCCTTGCTTTGCCCATGCCCTGTACTTTTTGGTTATAATAATATAGCACACCTATCCTATGGAACGATACAAACATACTGTAACTTTTATTTCAGGTTCACCATGTCTCTCTCTAGACTCTCTCAAGCCATCAGGGTTTCATGCACCCGCTGTTGGGGATTCATGTACCAACAGCTGGAGACTGACCCTACTCTCCCTCATGCAGGGCTACAAATTACAGCTGCCCAGTGGTCAGACAATGTCTATTAGCCATGCCAAAAAAATCCATTGACTGGCCTTATTTTTAGCCATGCCAAAAAGTCAATAGATTGCATTTTGCCAGATAACAATGAGTGTGGCCAGGACCAACAGGGGCCCATCAAGGTTATGGTTGCTGCTTGACTGATTGCTTGCAGTCATTAGTTTTATTTACTTCTTGTTAACTACTTGATTTACAATCTTGTAATAGGTTCATCATTCCTCAGAGTCACTAGATTCTTTCTCATCATTTCTAACAACAGATTTTACACCAATAATTCTTTCTACTCTTAGAATCATTGACAAACACTGCAAAATGTGACTGATCCAAAGCATTTTCCCATTCAAAGGTTCAAAGATGCCTTTTCTGTAAGGGTCAATAACACACCCTGTTGTTCCATTCACACCTAATACACTTCCATCGACTCTAAATGAAAATTCAACTTCTTTCTGTACTCTTAAAAAGTTTTTGTCTCTAGAAGTACAAGAATGGGAATTTTTATGCAAAATATGAGGAACCTGAATTAGAGACTTGCTTAAAACTGAATATGCTAATGAAAGGTTCTTGTCTTTTGTAGCTTTATCCAATTTTCCAAACTCATTAGCAAGAAGAAATTCTACTGATCCACAACCAGGAAGCATAATTAGATGCAACCTGTTATCTGAAAATGACATTTTAATACTTTTTAATGCATTATGAAGTGCAATATAGTATTGCTGGCAAAGTCCTTGAGTTGGTGCACAGAGTAAAATTAGGTATGGAGCAATATGATCATTGTCAACTTGCTTATCAATCTCCAAATGAACAAACTTGTGCACCCCGAGAGTTTTTTCTTTACACAACTTGCCTTTTCCCAAAAAAATATGGGACAGCTTTTTTAGTTCAAAAAGATCATGATAGCACAGTGGTTGCATATTTCCATACTTGCACAGATGGCTTACTGTCTCCATGGGGACCATTTGAATGACAGCTATATTAAATTGCTGACACAAGTGCAAGACCATGTCTGAAACTCCTTCTGATGAAATAATAAGCTGTATGTCTTGCTCTTTGAGTGACTGCAATATGGAAAACGCAATGTTTCTTTTATGGCTGAGAGCTTTACCAACCATGGTTTCATTCTTTATGTTAAATGTTACGACATCTGCAGTAAGTTTAAGATCATCCAATGAACAATGAATGATCAGAAATGTGAAACCGTTTTTTTCCAGATTTAGGGAGGACTTGTTTATCATTTGTAGCAAACTGTCTTGGGATTGCAAATCCTTTGATCACAAATGAGTTCTGCACAGGAGTACCGTGAAACTCAGTACAAAAGTGAGAGAAGTCATCTAATGCCTGTATGATACCTTGGTAAAGTTCATGTCCAAGTTTGCATGCATTTGATATAAAATCTATTAAGAGTGATGTGAACAGATCTTGACAACGAACAGAAAACTTCCCAGTTAAGGTAGTTTTTATAAATTGCGTTAACTTTTGCTTGATTTCATCCTTGTTTTGAGGGTCCAAATTAGTGTGTATGGCAACCTTATTTAACACTGGTGATATGTTGCCAGTGGCTACATCATTGGCAATCTCGTAAAAAGCTTTTGACAACGAAATAATTGTCTGCCAGGACTGCGGTTTTAATTCTAGCGCCCCTATACCCTCTTTCATCCCTATAAGTCCAATAATCTCCTTCAATGCTTGTGTCACGACAATAATAAACGAAGTAACACCATCTCCTGTTACAAGACTGTGTGACTTCATCTTGTCAACAATCACTCTCCCCAAAGGATTTTCAATATTTAGCGAGTTAAGCACAACGCCGCCACTATTTGTGATTAGGATACTCCCAGATGATGAATTCAGCATAACATCAAGACCGCAAGGTCCAAAGGAATCTCTCAAAACTGACTCCAAATATTCACAACTGTTTAAAGCTTCCAATATGGTCGCCATATTTATTGAGTTATGACAACAATGTTTGTGCCCAGCGGGTATATAAATGCTTTTTAGACGGTTCCCGGATAACGACAAAATGGCGGTCGCTGTTGTGTAATGAAAGAAAAAAACGATCATATTTTCTGTCTTTTATGTGCCTTACAGCAATAATATCAAGCTATCAACAATATTTACACAGAGGACATCATACATACTACCATCAAGAGAAATTTTATGGCATAAAAGTTTGAAAATTGGGTCAAACTCTATTATGAACTGGTAATGTTTTGAAAAGAAAAGAAAAACAGAATGAGATAGTTCGTGACATTTGTCTGGCTTGAACAATGACCAGTCACGTCGTGCTCAAAGATGAAATATTCAGGACGGTAGGATATTGTCATTGCAAGATCTAGAGAAATATTATTGTTTTTAAAGATTCATTAAAGAACTGTGAAATTGGACACCATTTTGGGCTCGTCCCTCTTGTCAGACTAGGACAGTGTTTTTGGTGTCAAGCATCTCGTGAGATGCACGAGCCACTTGCCGAAGTTCTTTTAGAAAAGCTTTGCACGGCTGTTCAAAAGGTGAGTTTCTCGAACGGCGTTTCGATCTAAGTAAATTCTGGATTTAAGATATTAAAAGGCTATCTGAAAATTTGTAATACGACCAAACGAGTTTCCTCAGTTGCATTTTATCGAGAATAGCAAAATAAAACTGAAATCGCAATTTTTATGCTTCGATCCTCGTTCTCTCATCTTTTACTTCTTTATTATGACATCATTCTATAAGTGACGCACTTTTTCTTATAGAGTTAGATATCGCTTTAGTATATAAATTAATGTGTTGTAATCTTTCTAGAAATTTAATATTATATATTTTTCTCAATTTCCTTGTAAATCAAAATGCTCTAATAAATGCAGTTTTTGGCCATCAGTTTTTGTGTGACCCCATTTCAAATAATTGTGGTGTCATAAATGGAGTAAGGATGTCTTAATTTATATCAGTCCTACTACAATTTTTTTTTCACAGGTTCAGGAAGAGTTTGCGTCAGGACAAGGAATCATTAAAGATGGAGATGCAGTCAGTCAACTCTGTCAAAGTGTTGATGGCATCTTTAGTCATGGTCTAAAGGAAGGGTAAGTGCTAATGGTATACAAAAATCAACATGTTTAGATTTGTCATATTAAATACCTATTTATAAAATAGAGAGGAGGCTTAATCTTGCACTGCATGCATTATGGTTATGGAGCTCCATAACCCTATGAGCTTCAATATGAATCAAAATCTCTTTTTTGGTGTGTCTAGTCGTTCTAGCACTTTCGCACTAATTGAGGACACTTTTTGCTCTCACGCACTACCACTACATTAAATGTTCCATGCACACAACGCTCAACTCACATGTTGATTTTTACTGAGGGAGGAAACCGGAGAACCCAGAGAAAACCCTCATAGTACAAGAGAAAACAACACATTGATCAAACTCAATTCACATGTGGCGACTGCAGGGCTTGAACCAGCGACTCGACTCGAATGAAGTATAACTATTAAATAATTAACAATAATTAATAGGATGGATAATCACTTATTCTACATTTTAATCTCCCACAAAGGTTTGTTGTGAACTTCATAAAGATCAGCTTATGTTAGAATTCGCAGTTCTATTTCTTTGGTGGGGTTAATAATTGTTAGTAACCAGATCACTTTTCCTTTGAGTATGATAGATGAACTGTCTAATCAGGGTAATTCCCTTATTTTTGAAAAATGTTATCATACGATGTTTTATTGCCTTAAATATTTATTTATTTTCTCTATTGTTAGATATGTCTCAGGCCTTACTATTTGAAGAAAGAAATAATACTCAATAAGTGTGGGACACAAGAATATATATACACTTAAATAACCTAAATGATATAAAATTTTGAAATTATTTCTTGTTTTCAAGGTTGCATATTACTTTGATTTAGTTATTATCAATAACATCATATTCTAAGTTGTTTTAATTCTGTGATTTTATCAAATACCTAGACGTTTTGACTTTTAAAGCATATTACAATAAATCATTCGTGTTTACTGGTAACAGTCTAACCCCTCTGCAGACATCTCCTTGGCTTTCCTTTTTGCTCCTTCCTGTGGTGGGACAAATAAAAATTGAACCCAGGGATCCCAACAGAGAATATATGGGGTAGCCTGCGGAGGAGGCAAGAAATTGGCCATTTAAGATAAGAGTGAAGGACTGAGAATGAGTATATAGAAGGTATAATATTGATAATTAATCTTTTTAAAAAACTATTTCCATGACGAGAAAGGGCCCATCAAGATTAACAAGTTTCTGCAGTTTGGCTTAGCTAAGTAAGAGCTAAATTATAAGTAATCAAAAACATCAAAAATGACAAAGAAATGTATACATGAAACTTGGTAGCTCAGTGGTCAGAGCAAAGCACATGGCAAATCCCGTTCAAGACTCAGAATTTGTTTTTAGTCTTTCATATACTGCAAGGATCAGCTCAATTTGATATTACAACTGCAGTACAAATATATAAGTATTTCATATATATATATATATTCCGGTACACATATATATAACATGATTGGCTTCATTGCTCAGTTGGCAGAGCATCGCACCGGCATCGCGGAGGTCATGGGTTCGATTCCCGTTGAAGCTTGAAATCACTTTTTCAAGTCTTTCTTTACAGCGTTCGCTTAGATCGCTCATTCACTGCGATGATCAACACATCTATCATTATTCCACCACAGTTCTGCCCATTCAATTTCCACACTTATTATCAATGGGGGCTTGAAGAACCCAACAAAAATGACCGCTCGCCAACATGATTGGCTTCATAGCTCAGTCGGCAGAGCATCGCACCGGCATCGCGGAGGTCATGGGTTGGATTCCCGTTGAAGCTTGAAATCACTTTTTCAAGTCTTTCTTTACAGCGTTCGCTTAGATCGCTCATTCACTGTGATGATCAACACATCTATCACACATATATATCTCTCCTATCGGGCCAATAAACCCACTTAATGTGTCCTTGAAGAATCATATGTCTTGAGACTTGGTAGCTCAGTGGTTAGAGCTTGGCACCAGAATCGCCAGGGCACAGCTTCAAATCCCATTTTAGAGTTTCAATTTGCATATGCCTAAGTTGCTTCTAACTTGTTCTTAGTTGTCAACTCATTTCTAAAGTGGGCAATAGTCAATCAGTCAGAAATTCTTTTTTTTAAATTCAAAAATCATAAAAATTGTTGCAAAAATTAAGTGTACTTATAATAAGGTAAATTGCATTATTATAAATATTACTGATGTCTTATCATAGTTACCAGTGTTAATTACTCTCACTTGCATTTGTTATTCTACTTGGTCAACTGCTTTTTTTAATCTCGGCCTATATATTCATCAAGTCAGTCTTGAATCTCTTGAACAGGATTCTCAGCTGGGCTTCAGGAACAGAAACAACCTACTGGCCGCTAGTTGTGAAAATCACCTATAAGAGGTCATTCAAGATATTGAAAGACGCACATCACTCAAGAATGACAAGGAAAGATGTCAAGTGTGGATACGTGTTGCTGCACAAGAAAATGCTTTAGGAAGTTACCTCAATATTGTCACTCAAGATGACAAATTGCTCAGGTAGGTCAAGATTTTCATAGCTTTTCAATTCAAAGAAATTTAAAGTATCATTTATGTCACTGAATGAATCTGGTGATTCTTGTTATCAGCAAAAAACTAGGGTCTGAAACAAGTGAGAAGTGTAAACAAATTACAGCCATTCTCAATTACACGCTCCCTCTATAGCGATTGTTTCTGCCATGACAAAAAGGTTTTGGTAGATGTTAATCGCAAGGCCTTTCCATACATTGTCAGAAAACACAAAGCTATAAAGGCATGTGCCTATGGAATATCATGGAAACCCTTTGATTGATGTCCACCAAAAGCTTCATCATTGCTATAGAAACAATGGTTAGAGTGGCACGTGTAATTGAGAATGGCTTTAAGGTGATCTTTCCATTTCTGAGCTCCATTTTGAGACAACTGATATATTTTTTAAGGGAAAGGGCGGTCAGATAAACTTAAATAATGCAAATAGGCTATTGCCTTTAGTATATAAATATATTTCTTTTTCTAAGCTTTCTCTTTGATTGCTGATAAGAAACAAGTGTACTTAATAAAAAACATTGGAAACATAGAAGGTAATAAATCGTGTATAATCTTTTTTCACTTACAGGGAGTTTTATCATCCTCATGCATTTGTGTTTGATGGAGTAAAGGTTGACACAGCCAAAACAGCACTATTGTATGGTCTATCCCATCTAGACTTTAATATGTAAGTTTTGCTGTTAATAGGGTTAATGTTTTTTCATTTCCCCAACCACATGTCATTCTCTAGAGTATCATTTCTTTGTTTAACAGTTGTGTGTGAGAACGCACATGAATATAGATACAACCCAAACAAAGAATCTTATTCTAAAGAGAGTGACATGCGGTCTGAAATGGAAAAACATTACGCCCAAGGTAAAGGGGCCTATTTCAATTTTATTTATAATTTATTAGGAACAAGCCATATGGGGAGCAGATATTAACATTCAGACTACAGTACTTTTAGTAGAATGACATATTATTCACAGTTATACCATGAGGGGGTCACTCCCCACAAACCTCAGCAAATCAATTGTCCTTAGATCCAATAAATGCATATTACAATATTAATATGCCCATGATAAAAAATGTTGTCTTTGCCAAAGGTGATAGATGATGGTCAATAGGCAAAATGCGACAGGAGTTACTGTATCTGACTTGTGTTTCTGCTTCTTATTCTCATTAAGAACATGGATCTTGGTGTTGAGACTGATTCAATGTTCTTCATATTCAACGAAACCATCTCTGTCTCAGAATGACATATTGCCTATCATGTTTGGTGTCCATTGACAGTGGTTTTTGAAATGGGGGGGGGGGGGGTATAGATAATTTCTGGACTAAATAATTTTAAGGATGTGTGATGTTAAAGTGAAATGATATTTTCCAGTTCTTTAGATATCCCACATCAAATACCCATAAAGAATGTCCTGAAACAGGAATTTACAGGTAAGGGACATTTGATGTTTAGAACTTATTTTACACGGTGTCATTTAAAATAGATGTGTGGATTGCTTGAAAGTAAACACAGACAGAGAAATGCTATCCTATATGGATGAGTGTGTAGGTATACAGCTGTAAATCCATGGGAGGGGAAAGCTAGCTGCTAAGATGTATGCATCTACCGTGTATAGGAGGAGGATGGGTGTGTAGGTATACAGCTGTAGATCCATGGGAGGGGAGAGCTAGCTGCTTAGATGTATGCATCTACCATGTATAGGAGGAGGATGGGTGTGGCATAATATTGTTTTCATGAGATATGTTGGTTGTGATACCTAAATCCATCCTTTTAATTCCCTCCTATTTACACTACAGCATCTGTGGCAGCTCTGGATTCAGACAAGTCTCTCACAACAAATGGCTATCACTCTTCCTACTCCTCTTCTATGGCATACCCTGAAAGCCTCTCGCAATCGCCTCACAACAGCTTAACAAAGCCCAAGAAGAAAAAGAAGAAAATTAAGTCATCAGTAGCTGAGATAGCTGACAGCTTAGATGAAAGTGATGGCGGCAGACTGACTTCAGTGGAGCAGTACATGTCGTCATCAATGACTGACTCTAAAAAGGACCTTCAAAGCAACTCTCTTCATGAAGTAGATACTAATATGGAGTCATTATCTAACATTCGATTAGCACGGACTATTTCTGGTGGGTTTGAGGCCACGAAAAACAAAGAAACATATGAGACTAGGAATATGGAAAAAGGAAAAAGTGCGAGCTCTCTAGAAGGTATAAATGATACCAAAGAGAGCAAAGATACAGAAAGCTTGCAAAAAACGTTAGATAATTTATGTTTAGAACTAGATGGTGTGTCGTTAGGCGATGTTCAGCAAAACAAAGGAAAACAAAGCAAACTTGATAATATTTTAGATGAGAAAGACGTAATAGGAAAAGGAAGTTATTTGAACCAGGAAGAATTGTCTGAAAATATAACAAACTTGGCAAATATAGATTCTGCGGTAGAGAATGAGACTCTCGACAATTTAAGTGACTTTTCTGGGAAAATTGAGGAATTGCATGGAAATACGGGGACAGAAACTTCTGATAACAGCACAATAGAGAGTACTCGAATTGAGGAAGAAATATTATGCGAAAAAGAAGTTCAAGATGTATCAACACCTTGTTATCAATCTGAAGCAGATGAAGAACAAATGTCTGAAATTTCAAAGAAAGGAAAAAACAGTTTTGATACTGGATTGAAGGAGATAAAAGATGAAGTTGAGTATAAAGTATCTTGTGCACGGTATGAGTTTGGTACTCCTACTGAAACATCTTTCGACGACGAAAGAGAGCAAAATGAAAATCACCTCAGTCCAGAAGAGGATGAGGATCTGAACTTTGTACCAGGAATACATAAAGTTGATGACTGGCGCTCTCGAAGCAGTAGCATTAATAGTTTTACAGGTTCTGGTTCGTTTTCCCATACAAAACCGGTTGTAGAGAAAGTACAAAGAACTTCGACGCTGGATTCAATTAAATCTTCGATGAGTGGCAGCGTGCAGAATGATTTATGGAGGTTCGTGGATGATGAAGTTGAGAGGAGAAAGGACTCCAGGGCTGATGACATGAGTGTTGCTACGGAAGACAGTTTCAGTGATCTTGGAATATTTGAAGAACTTCTTGGCATGGAAGAGGATCACTTTTCTACTCCAGATGTAAGTCGTTTAGTTCTTATCTCTAAATTGAATAATCTCCTCTCCTCTCCTCTCCTCTCCTCTCCTCTCCTCTCCTCTCCTCTCCTCTCCTCTCCTCTCCTCTCCTCTCCTCTCCTCTCCTCTCCTCTCCTCTCCTCTCCTCTCCTCTCCTCTCCTCTCCTCTCCTGCTCTTCCCCATTCAGTGAAGTACATGTAGCATATTGCAAGCTAAAAAAAAGTCAAGGTTTGAGCTAAAAGCACAACTTCGTCGTTAAAAACTTAATGTCGAAGACATGTTCCGCACTTATTAGAATTGTTGCGCGCGATTTCTCAAAACTATAACTCAATGCCTCTTTTGTATCATTCTTAAAAGTATGCGCATGATAACTTTAGATGCTCAAAGGTAACTGAGATCAATACATCCCTCAAGCAAATGAGTCTGTCTAACCAAGGAGCACGGAGAGATTTACGAATTCGAAAAAAGCCGGCCTATAAACGCCTTTCTCCAAGGTGAGATTCAGCAGTCATTGCAAAAGTTCTGCTCTAACGCCTCTGTTCTCCTTTTTAGAATTTTATGGGTTTTTCGACATCAGAAGAACTTGAACACGCTATTCGTTCATGTAAAGACATGATTAGAGCAGCTACACCTAACTCACTGGAAAGGAGACAACTTGTAGAGAGATTGATCCAACTGAGAGTCAAGCTACAAGAAAACAAGGTAATTTCTTACTCTTATGACTGACCCTGGCATAAAAAGTGCACTTAATCTATTATTGAATAAAACGGTCCCAACATATGACTTACATTTGACCTAAGATTTAGTCCAAACACTTAACCCAAGTTTTGACCCAACATTTGACCTAACATTTGACCCAAACATTTAACCCACCATTTTACTCAACATTTGAACCAACTTTTGACCTAACATTTGACCCAACATTTGACCCAACATTTGACCCAACATTTAACCCAACATTTAACCCAACATTTGACCCAACATTTAATCTAACACTGATTTGACCCAAACTTTAACCCAACATTTGGCCTAACATTTGACCTAGCATTTGTTGTCAAAGTGTTGGCTAAGATGTTCGCTAAATCTTGAGTCAACTTTCTAGTCAAATCTTGAGTCAAACGTTAGTTCCTTTTGTTAGGGCCTTTAGATGCTGTCTGTGCTCAAGAAATATCTTTGAGTTGGGCCTTTTTAGGTTCTTGCGCAACCACATAAAACGGGATATTAAACCTAAAAGAGCTAAAGTTATAATATTATCTTGGTTTAATAATTCAGGAAGAATCGACATTTGTCAAAATACCTGACGCCAAGAAGATCTTAGGCCATCAGTTCGTCAAAGAACAAGGTGCTCGTACTACTGACAGTCGCCTGTGTGATCGCTGTGGTAAATGGATATGGACCATGTGGCAATCGTTATTCGTATGTAAAGGTATACCTTGAGATTGTTCTTGTCTTTCACTGACCAAACGATCAAAGAGCTCAATCGACTCCTTCGCATTTGCACATAAAAATAACTTTTGAGTAACCAATTCTCTTTTCAACTTGCTTTCCTTTTTCGCCGGCATATTAAATATTTGTGGAAATTGAATGGGCAGAACTGTGGTGGAATAATGATAGATGTGTTGATCATCACAGTGAATGAGCGATCTAAGCGAACGCTGTAAAGAAAGACTTGAAAAAGTGATTTCAAGCTTCAACGGGAATCGAACCCATGACCTCCGCGATGCCGGTGCGATGCTCTGCCAACTGAGCTATGAAGCCAATCATGTTGGCGAGCGGTCATTAAATATTTCTAGAAAGCCATATGAGTGCTATAATTGAATACAAAACCCACTTAGTTTGCATTACGCATGAATGTTCCGCCTACTCCACAGTGGTGGATTCAGGATTTTTCGAAAGGGGTTCCGTTCCTTAAACAGTGTATAATTTTTTTTTTGTTTAGGTTAGTCGATGTTTGACAAAAAAAATGGCTCTAATCACCTATTTTACTATCTAGTAACGGACCGAGCTATAATGACACGACCCAACACAAAACTGATAATATTTATTTATTAGAATTTATATAAGACATATTTCTATTACCTAAAAGATCAAATGTTCAAGGGGGTTATGTGGACCCCTTCGACTTCCTTTGCTTCTTGCACTAGCGGAATCGCCATAAGGAATCTAGTGAGTTAGTGTCACAACACTTATATTTGGATTTTTCTCTTCCAGCTTGTTCGTTTTGTTCTCACCGTAAATGTCTGGAGCTGATCAGAAGACCGTGTGCCAGTCGTAAGGTAACTAGACGCGTACTGTGCCGTCATTATAAAGAATAAAGCGAATAACTCAAAGTATGGACGTGACCGTGACCGTGACCGTGCCTTTTCGAAACACTTTTCTTTTATTATAGATAAATAACTTCGTTTATAAAAGATGACACTTAACAGTAATTCAACTGATAAACTCGTGGTCTTCTTTTCACGTCTCTTAATAATTAGAGACGAGATCACCATTGACATCATTATCTGAGCCACGTAAAGGCCTAACCATTTTAAGATATTATTACGAAGGCAGCACCTTCTCCTCAGTTATTTTAATACCCTGGGCCCGGTTGTACGATGGACAGATAGCGCTATCCGACGGATAAATCCTTATCCAGTGGATAAGTCGATGCTGTTATCCAATAAATTTATCCACTGGATAAGATTTATCCGTACAACCGGGCCATGATGATTTCGCGCGCTGTTTCGGTTTAAAGGTTGTCGTCCTTTACCTACCATAACATGACATGGCCGTGTGCCGCACCGTTTCACAGTTATATGCACTGAATCCACTCTAACTGACTATACAATCATTTGTCAATGCGCGCTTTTTATACTTCCAAGAAATTTCTTCAATTATTTCAAGTGCGTGTTCAGTTACTTTTCGTTGTTTCAGGTGTCAGTCGCGACGTACAATTTGAACATTTCTCCTGAAGGCGGTCTAAACGTGCAACAGTACAAGTGTGTGGAATGCCGCAAAAGAATATCATTAAATAGTAAGTAGTTTGTTTAGCATGTACTAGAGCATTTTATGCTTACAAAATAAAAGTTTTGTAGCAGTTGAAGAACTGAGTCATAAATAATACTCCATGCAGAGTACGTTGTGACCATATACTTTCTAACTTTGCTTTTTTGTGGTTGTCATCTTGTTGATTTTGGATATTCCATTCATCAAAACTTTTCATGAATTAATTCATCGTCATCGTAGGAGTCTTTAATATTATACTGACTATCACTATCATCATTACCATTATTACGATCATCATCACCATTATTATGATCATCATCATCGTCTGACCATCATGTTAATCATGTCATCATCATCATCATTATCATATTCATCCTTATTTTCTTTTCTTGCAGAAGGCGAACACAGTGAAGCCCGTCTGTGTGACTACAGTGGACAGTTCTTCTGTGAAGACTGTCACTGGAATGATCAAGTCATCATACCCGCTAGAGTGATACATAACTGGGACTTTTCTCTTTACAAGGTATGAATATTGATGATGTCCTTGAGCCGGTGAACTACGTTGTATTATATGAGCAAGAGACAAGGGTGGTAACAACAAAACATTATGATTATCGTCACCAACATCAACAAGAACAGTGACAACATCATCATTTACATCAAACGACGACGAAAACATAATCAAAGGTGTACCCCCCCACCCTCCCCCCCCCGAGAAACTGAACCTAGATAGATAGCGAAAGAAACATAACGGCATGATACACAAGCGAAAGACTTTTGTCTATGCACATCTTAAATTTCTAAGTACTTGAGTATTTAGTTGTTCCTACATTATTTGCATGATCTTACAGGTCTCTCGACAGACCAAGCAATTTTTGGATCTGATGATCAAGAAGCCATTACTGGACCTTGGACAACTTAATCCTGCTTTATTTAAGTTTGTAGGGGAGTTGAGAGAGATAAAGGTTAGTCAATGTAGTCAGTGATAATCAGAACAATATTTACAAGTAAGGGGACGCCTTGCTAATGCGCTAGAGGAAAACCCTGAAATCATGGAAAAGATTGTGTGTTATAGTTAACTCATTAGGACATTTTAAGTATATGATATACACCAAAAAACGTTGTCAATGCCAAAGGCATAAGGCAACAGGCGTTAGATGAAACGCAATAGGAGATAGTTCATTCCAAGATCAAAGAATAGCTTGAATGACTTGTGTTTCTGCTTTTTATTCTCGTCAAGAACATGGACTTTGGTGTTGAGACTGATTCAAGGTTCTTTGTATTCTATCGCCTACCACTTTTGGCAATGACAACGTTTTTTGAAATAGGTGTATACTTTACAAAGAAAAAAGTCAAGTATTATTATTATTTATATCCATCAGAGACTGAGGGAAGAAATCCTCATCATGAAGAAATACTTCATGAGTTGTCGAATGGCGCTTGAAACCAAGTTACTGCTACATGTAAGTAAATCACTTCACATGCAATGTTTTAAAAATGAATAAATAAAATAAAATGAATAAACAGGATCTTTCAGTGTCATTTCCACATAGTGGCTCTTCATCCACTGTAATTCCAATTGGAATTTAGAAGTTGAATTTTGCGGAGGGAGGAAAACCGGAGAACCTGGAAAACCCTCGAAGCACAGGAGAGAACCAATAAACAACCCTACTCACATACAACACCGAGATCGGCAGGACTCGAACTCGGAGAGCGATTTTTTTTCTTTTCCCATCTAATGTTTTGTTCATTTTTTCTTCATTTACCTATCATCCATATGCCCTTTTATTCCTTTCTCATTCTTTCATTCCATTCTTTTCTCCATCCATACACGTAATTGCGCAAATCACGCAGAAACCGTTTGTTGTCTACTTAAATCTTCGATTTTATTCAAATCTTTCCTTCCATTCTTTTCTCCATCGATTACTTCTTTGCGAATCGCACGCAAGTGAAGAAATTGTTTATTATTTGCTTCAGCTTTCAAATTTTAAGTGCGTCCGTGTACTCACACCAATTGAATATATCAATGTTTACAAAGGCCCTCACAATGTTGAGACATCAGAAGAAATGCCGTGAAGTCCAATTTGTGAGACAATCATCAGTGCCCGTTGAGCACACCTTCTAGCACCCTTAATTAATAATTAATACAGCCATCGTTGTTCTTCCAGCTTCAAGATCACCAACATTTTGTCGATAATTCCAATGTCTACTCGTTACAAGATATCTTAGAAGTAGAGAATGGATTCATGCTTCCTTTTGTCACAAGAGTGCATTCATTATTCTTGACGCACATTAAATCAGACTGTGAGGTGAGCTCATCACTTTATGAATTTTCTATTCCCAGCCCCCTCCGAATCCCAACCCCACCATTATTCGAGGACCGCTATGCAAGCTACCTGATCATGTAAAGTAATGTCAACCGACTGTAGCCCCTTGAAATGAGTTTTGTCAAAGGTTACTAGCGCATCTTGCACCATTTTTAAGACCAATTAGCAGTGGCGGATCTAGGGGTGGGTTTTGGGGGTTGCAACCTCCCCTCCCCCCCCCCCCCTTCCCTATGATCGTCTCCCTAACCCTTTGGTCTGCTATATCTCTCCACCACCTCAAATCAATGCTACAACCCCCCCCCCCCCTCCCCATTGACAAAATCCTGGATCCTCCCCTGATTAGGTATGGGTTGATACTCCAAATAGCAGAGAGTCCTTGCGATCCAATACTGTCGACCTAAGTACTAACATTTACGACTTGTCAGCGAAAGTCCCTCTGGAACATGAGTGTTGTTTTGGGAAAAAGGCTTTTGCAATACTCAATACTCAGCTTTTCACTCGATGTAGGCATGTAGAACAGTTGTAATCGTGATATTTTATGAATCAACAGCTGTGTCAAGCTAAAGGCTTTGTCTGTGAGATATGCAAAGCGAATGAAATCATCTTTGCCTTCGATCCACATGCTATACAATGCACCAAGTGCAGGACAGTATTCCACAAGTAAGACCTTTTTCTTTATATCAATACTAGTGTAGTCAGTAGTATAGGTAAATCTCATACATACAATACAACACTATTACTCTTGTTTTCTTGTGCATATATTCACTTTCAGTATACTTGTTCCACAAGAAAAATCGTCTATCTTCATTCTCTGTATGATAATGGCAGTGTATCAATTGAAAGCTCATGCGCATATATATATATACCTTCAATATGTGCTTTTTTAGTGTGAATACGGCGTCAAAACCACTATGTTGGTTGACTTTAACAAAGCATCGGGTCTTGGTTTCTTTTGTCATTTCAACCAGTGCCATATCTTCTCCCTTTTTCTGATGAAAAAGATACACGCTAATAAAATAGTTCTATTATCGAATAACCTATCTATACATTGTTTTTTTAATAAAAAAATAATGATAACGCTTGCAAGGCGCCACATGCAGCTGCAGCTTCAATCAGCTTCAGCGACTACTCGAGAATTCAGCGTTTAGTGGAGGGGATTTCTTACCTTTATAAATCAAGAAAGTGTGGGCAAACGTCTAGATTTTGCTCTTTTCTTTATTCTCATCTATTTTTTCATTCCCATTCTCATTAGATTGTGTTTCAAAAAGGATTCTTGTCCAAAATGTCAACGAATACGAAAGAGAACATCAAAGTAGATCCCAACAGATGACTTGCACCGTACACTTATTCTAGTTCTTTTATTCATCATTCCTATTCGACTCTATTTTATTTATTTATTTGATCATGCATGTATACAATATTCAGAAATTTCATATGTCATACATCAAATTTACATAGTTTGTATTGAAACTTTACATGGTTTTAACAAATCAGTATTGTGATGGAACTCGTTTGGGACGTAAGTCTAATATTCTCACATATCTCTCAGAAACACTTTCCACAATGATATTCAATCTAAATTGCTACTAAAAACGAGATAATTACTCAACGGAATAACAAGGGTTCTAAAATAGGAATTCGATATTACGCCCAAACAACTTGACATAGTCTAATGCGATACAAAAAGCTACGCACCCCTTCGACATAAATGGGTAGCTTACTCACTCTAACTCGGCAAATCAATTAATTTGAATCAGGGCCGGAATTTCGAGTCTAAATTCTTTCAAATTAACTTACATTTTTAGCAACAAGTGTATCAAGAGCTTTATCGCGCTTCTATTAAAAAGCGTTTTTTTGTTTTAGTTTTTTTCATCTTTTTTAAAATAATATTTAACAAAATCAGAGTATGGAAATATGAATATCTAATCGTTTGCGCGCTTTTACCAGTATTTTTAACTTAAATCCAGCTTGATCTCGTCTGCGATGGCAATTCTCTATAAAAAAAACCTTATCTTGCTTGGCTACAAACAAAAGCCTTAGCTACATTTTTATAGCAATAATTTTATTTTTAACTTCTTGACATAAGCCAAACGTGTGCTGACAATAAAGAATTTTTTAACATTGTTATTATTTTAAAATGGATAATTCTCCCATGATGTGTGCACCGCTTTCCCGGTAGAAGTCTCTTTTTACCGTCAACACTCGACAGTGTTTTCGTGATGGTGTTTCGAGTGCAGGACGTCGACCGTACTGGGATGATGTAAGTGTTGGTACGTCTTTTTTGCATTCCTATGGGTAACAGATACATGGTAAGCATCACTAGGCTCAAAAGTAGCATCATTTTGTTGTATTGCATAAAAGGAGCATCCCTCTTTTCCGAAAATCCAAGTTCCAATTCGTTGTTATCCAATTTACGGCATAAGAATTTCGATAAGAAGCTTATGATCTGCTCTTGACGCGTAAGGCGCGTTGCTAGTTTAACCTACCTCTGAAGAGATATCTAGTGCTATGCTGTGTTGTCGATCATCACGGCGCAGTTTACTACAATATCCTTCCTTGATGTGGAATGTCCTATCATAAATTGATAAGGCCTTGCTCTTAACAAAAAAGGAAATATGGGTCACTTATACTTGAGTTATTAAACTATAGAGGTCTGTCATGACTACGTGCAAGCAGCAATGTTAGATGGCAGAACAAGCATATCCCTTTACAATGGAAAGTTGAAATATTTCTAGTGAAATGATTGTATTGTTTCTACCATTCCACATGGTTGGCGTCATATAATCTTCTATGTATGTTAGATAGCTGTAATGTTGGTTGCTCACCTGATGGGTGTTATTCGTTAGTGGTAATGTAAGGTACCACAGTACGTGTTAGACAGCTGTAATGGTGGTTGCTCACCTGATGGGTGTTATTCGTTAGTGGTAATGTAAGGTACCACAGTACGTGTTAGACAGCTGTAATGGTGGTTGCGCTACTAATGATTCTTCAAGCTTTTGTTACGGCTCCTCGTGTTTCTTTGCACTTCTTTCGTGCGTTCAACGCTGCCGTCGTAGTTTTCAGTGCTTTTTTCTTACACAATGCATTTTTTTCTTTGCAAAACACTCTACGCGCGCGAATGGTTTCAGCTAACGTGCTCCGTTTTCTAATAAATCACAATTCTCGGCCAATCAAAGCGCGTATAGGAAGGTGACAACCATGGCGGAATATTGAAATAAACGACAAATCAAGTCATTATCTGATGCATAAGTCTTACCTTTTTTCCTGTATTGAAATAACTGATGCTTTGTAGAGGATGTTCACCCTTGAAATAACGACTAAAATTGACTTTCCATGTATTGCATACATCAGCACTCTTGCCTGAGGTGATAAAGTGGTTCTTGTTGATCCTAAACTCACGCTGTAATGACATTCAACACGAACGACAATAAGAGAATATCCTGAATTGTTGTGTCGTGGGGATACTCTTCTTCCACTGTAATTCCAATTGGAATTTTAGATTGTTGCGGAGGGAGGAAAGCCGGAGTATCCGGAAAACCCTCCAAGCACAGGGGAGTACCAACAAACAACTCTACGCACATACAATGCCGAGCTCTGGTTTGAAGCGAGCACTCTCACCTCTACGCCACATGTCACTCTTTTGGGGTTTTTCTCCGCTTGTCCTCCTTCCGCCAGTCCCAACAAGCTAAATCCTAACTCGATCTATGAGATAACCTTGCCCTGACTTTGATCAAACCAAAATATTGCAGCTTAACATGCAACCTACCCTGACATTCTCTCTCCACTGCTCCTTTTCCTGTTCAGCGGTGTATGTTTTTAATCCATATACAGACATCTGGATACCTTCCCCTGGATATGTGTTCCCATCTTTACCTCCCTTCCTCCCTCCTCCTCCTCCTTCATCCGGCTTTTCGTCTTCACTCATGGTCAATAAACGTTTCTGCTACTATTCCACTTCGTTTTTCTATTAACCAATTGAGTCTTTGAGTTTATTTACGTCACAACACACGATTTAATTTTCCAACATGCGCGAGCGCTTTCATAAATATCGCAGGCGCAGACATGAAAACGAGCGTTTTCAGGCAGTGTTAATTCCTAATCCTTTGGAAACCATTGAAACCATTGTTGTATGTTTTATAGTTGTAAAGTAGAATAACGTTTTGTATGTGTTTTCCATAGCGCGCGTAAGATCTTGCCCGAAAATACCGGCGTCTTTCTCGAATCTGAGCACGCGCTACAGGGCGCACTGAATTCTGGTTTGCGCGTTCTCACTTGAGTGCTGCTGTTCTTATTGCGAGGACTATTGCGAGTGCATAATTAAAGAAATAGAAATCGCGCGCGCTTGCTGTTTGCAGTTATATAACTGATCACAGCACAGCAAGCACGTCTTTTATTTCTTTTATAAAATACAAATTACATTTACCGTTATTTTATAGATAGAAAGGACGCTACTAAAAATGTGTGCTCGTGCTGTGTGATCATATAAAGCACGCGCTCCCAACCAATCAGACCGCGAGATTCATACAAGTTATTTTATAACAGTTGTTAAATAATCATTTGTCGTTTATGTAGAATGAACTTAACACCTGAAACAACGCTATCTAACCTATACAATATAGCACTTTAAACAGTTCACACCATTCACAGCGTTCAAGCTTTGTTTTTCAAATCGTCCATGCTAAATGAATTCAATTCTATTAATTTTGTAATCGTATTTTTTTAATACTGAACTACATTTAAATTAGCTTTAGGGTTAACGGGATCCTGTTAAACTGATAGAAATAAATAATAATTTAAATGTTAATGAACGATAAACTGGCCGATGTCACTCATTAACTTTTTAAAGAAAAGAAAAAGGTCTAAATGCATAAAATTAGGTTGATAATATCTTGGAAAGTAAGAGGGTCATCCTTTATGCCACAGCAGGTTGTTCTATTGTGTACGTGAAATTTTAAAAGAAGAACGCCTAACGAAGCCTGAATGTTGGTCTATCATCGCTCTCAATAAGACGGCGGGTGGCTATCTAGTTGAATCACAAACTTAGGTTTTTTCTCTATGATTATGAATTTGCTTATTGGTCGTTCCAAAGAAATATTTTCCACTGCATATGGAAAGGTAAGTCATCTTTTTCCTTATTTCAGTTTCCTGTTGTATTATAATGTCTTAATTCAATAAAAAAATTACCCAAAATCGACGATCTATATTAAACATTTTGAGTGAATCATAATAAGTGAACAAACTTGTCTCATTAATAATTCCCAATTTATGTTTATTCTACAGCTGGTACCATACTTAAGAGTTAATTGAAAAAAGAGCAGATGTCTTGCCGTTATTAGTGGGAAGTAACTAAGGCTAACTGCAAAAAGAGAAAGCAAAGAAACTTGTGGGCGAAGAAAAGGGGGAAAAGGAATGACTTAACAAAGGTAAAGAATTTGAAAAGATTTTGATTAGGGAAGATAATAACTTTTACAGTGTGTTTATAGATAAAGTTCAGTATTTTATAGCTTAATTTTTGTTTCGAAATTAGTCATTTAATCGTCTTCGTTTTCAATGAGGAAAAATTAGATGCAATTAAAGCTCTGTCGCTTACTATACTGATTTGAAGTTTAGCTATTTACGTACTTGATAGCTCTTCATGCATGTAAAAAAAAGTATTTGCCTTGAGATAAGAATGAAAGAAATTGTCAGATACTGAAATTATCCAGGTTTGAGTCTCGTTAATGTGCAAAAAGCACAAAAAACTAGACTTTTGATAGTTTTGATACCAGTCTTCGTTTTGGGTTAACACTCAAAACCTTTTTTAAACAGTTAGAAACTGAAGTACTATGATAAAATGCCTGTTTGAAGCGGTATTTTCAATTGTACAAGGATGTTTTGTTGCATTTGTGTTGCTTTGTTGCTTTGTCAGGCTTTTTTAATGAAAGGAAAATAAGCAAATGACAGGCCTAAACCTCATTTTCGAATAAAAGTTTTGCTTTGGGTTGACACTTTGATTCCACTTTCATCGGTCATCTCCACTTCCAAACAAGTTAAACTTTTTGAATAACAAGATTTTAGCCTTTTACAACAGCTTTTCTTCAAGAAATTAGTTTTTGGCGCACGTAACAATCGCATCCAAGAGTCTCAGTGTGTAGGGGGTCCGAACCATGTAGGGGAAGTATTGGGTTATGGGTTATGTGAAGTATGCACGCCGCAATTTGACCGTTGGTTCAAGATAATCAAGAGAAAGTATCAAGAACCTAGAGTATTATAACATAGAGGGTATTGAAATTTGACAGATTGATAGTAAAGGACTCGGGACCTGCGTAAGTTACTCCGTCGGGTATGTTTTTGCCAACTTTTCCCTCCAATTTTCCATCTACATTGCAGAAAGAATTTATTTCTATCTATTCATTAGCAAACGTTTCTCGTTATAGATGAACAAATCAACGATGCTGTCCATCTGGTTGCATGTGTTCATATGGATGCTGGTTAACGAATTTCCGCTGGTTGAAGTTTCAGCGTTAAAATCCTTAAATCTTAATACTTCTCCTCTTAACCCCTCAACTATTCAGCCGTATGCAGCAGCATTATCAATACAATCATCATCAGCCGCATCTTTAACGTCAATCGCTTTATCAAATGTGTCATCATTTTTATCTTCATCATCACCATCATTATCACCATCACCACCATCATCATCACCACCATCATCGTCACCACCATCATCGTCATCATTATCAGGAACGACATCACCATCATTATCATCATCATCAACACCGCCATCACCATCATGTCCTGATGACATAAGAGGAATCACGATAGCAGTGATGCACAGCCCCCCTTATGTCTTTCAAAACACTAATGGTCATGCCAAAGACAATCAAGGGAGTATCAGAGGGATTATAGTCGAGTGTCTGATATTCAGCTTCAAAATGTGCCACCATAGTTGTCCAAGTCCCTTGAATATAACATGGAAGGTATGTATTATTAATTAATGTATTGACGTGACGTAACGTGACGTGACGTGACGTAACGTGACGTGACGTGACGTGACGTGATGTGATGTGATTTCATCATGATGTAATGTGAAGTAACACGCACCTACGTAAAGGAGATAAGTTCATGTCCTCAAACATACCAAAATTTTGTATCTCAAAGATCTCTGTATTTTTTCCCAATGAGGTTGTCAACACTTCAAATGAGCTGGTACAAGAGATCACTTCAGGTCAAAGTGATATCATCTTGCCCATCACATCAAGATTATTGAACAGTTTGAGCTGGCCTGATTACACAGGAACACCGTTCAGCTTTAACTCCATCGTCAAAACAAGCAGTCGCGCCCTGATCATAAATAAAAATCATTTTAATCAGAAGTCAATGCAATTAATGCTGCAAGCATTATTGGATACTTGGCCGATATTCGTTTACACTCTTATATTGGCTGGCTTATCAGGAGTCTGTATCTGGATTTTGGTGAGTGCTTTTCACTTCCCTTGATGGTCCCTCACTTCCCTTTATGGTCTCTCACTTCCCTTGATGGTCCCTCACTTCCCTTGATGGTCCCTCACCACTTCTCTTGATGGTCCCTCACTTCCCTTTATGGTCCCTCACTTCCCTTGATGGTCCCTCACTTCCCTTGATGGTCCCCCACTTCCCTTGATGATCCCTCACTTCCCTTGATGGCCCCTCACTTCCCTTGATGGTCCCTCACTTTCCTTGATGGTCCCTCACTTCCCTTGATGGTGCCTCACTTCCTTGATGGTGCCTCACTTTCCTTGATGGTCCCTCACTTCCCTTGATGGTGCCTCACTTCCCTTGATGTTCATGCGTATCTAGTCGTGATAATGATTTATTTTCAAGGAATCGCGTGGTAACAGTGACGAATTTCAAAGAACCTTCTTAAAGGGTTGGTGGGAAGGCTTTTGGTGGGCATTTGTTTCCATGACAACAGTCGGGTAAGAGCACTTTACTCATTCACTATACTGTCAATAGTAATAGTAGTAAATAAATGAAATCTTATTTGAATTCACAAACAGGTATGGAGACAAGACCCCCAAGTCCATACTTGGCCGTGTATTTGGTGTGATCTGGATACTAGTCGGTATCGTGATTGTAGCCATGTTCACAGCCACAGCAACCAACGCCTTGACTTTGATTAACTCAGGCATTGAAAACAAAAAGGTATTCATATCTATGAGTGCCTATCCACTTAAAATACTCAACCAAATTAAACTGGGATTGGATTAGCTACGCACCATTTGCCTTGATCAGAGAAATGCATTTAAAATCTTTTTGAAGAACCCAACAAATAAATGACCGCTCGCCAACAGGATTGGCTTCATAGCTCAGTTGGTAGAGCATCGCACCGGCATCGCGGAGGTCATGGGTTCGTTTCCCGTTGAAGCTTGAAATCACTTTTTCAAGTCTTTCTTTTCAGCGTTCGCTTAGATCGCTCATTCACTGTGATGATCAACACATCTATCATTATTTCACCACAGTTCTGCCCATTCAATATCCACATTTAAAATCTTTGTGGAATGAACTAGAACTTAGTTCAAGACAGACGTATAGTATTGAAGAAATAAAAAAAGCGCGCGTGTGCTGTGTGCATTTATAAAACACGTGGTGATTGGCAGAACACGAGAGAAGTGTTAGGAGAAGCACGACATGGAGTTTTCTCTTTATAAGTGCTTTATAACTTCATGCAGCACAGATAGCAAGTTTTTAAAATTTCTTTTATGAATTACAAATTAGAGTACTCATTATTTTGGACACGAGCGACGAAATAGGAAGTGCGCGCTTTGTTGTTTGTTCTCAAAATGCACGCGCTTCCTAACCAATCATAACGCGAGATTTATAGCAGTTCCTTAATGTTTGGCTCTTAAATGGCTTCTCTACGTAAACTAATCACTAGAAGAAAACAAATATTGACACCCATTCACTATTATTGACATGGAAACCGTCTGTGATGTCACTTACAAGTTACTGTTAGACAATTCTAGGATATTTTCTCATCTAAGTAGTAATCAGTAGTAATTTGTTCTGTACGTAGATGTTAATCTGTTGATTTATTTACTGATGTAGCTTGCTGTCTTGTCATCTACTGGAGCATCAATTGACGCGATAAACAAAGGAGCTCGGCCCATAGGTATGCAGCATGTAATGACTACCTAAAGTGATAAATGGACCTTTCAAAACATTATCTTAAATGCGAGGTTAACATGGAAATACAAAAGAAATGCCACAAATTTCATCGAGAAAAAGTCTGATTCATTTGTATTTTCATTATATCCTCGCATTCACGATAAGTTTGAGAAGGGTCCACTTCCTTTCAGTCTGTGGCAACACAATGCACTCTAGAAGAATCGGACTACGAATGATTTTTGATTGGCTAACATGACAACCACGTGGATTTAATTTGCTCGTTCCCAGAAAAAAATTACAATTATCAATTTCACTTGTGCACAAATCTATAACTGATCGTTTGGGAATTCCGACCTGACGAACATTGGCTTTTGAACAAAACTGATAATGATGATAACGATAACGATAACGATAACGATAACGATAACGATAACGATAACGATAACGATAACGATAACGATAACGATAACGATAACGATGATGATGATGATGATGATGATGATGATGATGATAATGATAGTGATAATGATAATGATAATGATAATGATAATGATAGTGATAGTGATAGTGATAGTGATAGTGATGATGATGATGATGATGATGATGATGATGATGATCATGATGATCATGATCATGATCATGATCATGATAATATGACATTCTTAGTGCGTATTTAACAAAGCTCGATTTGCTGAAAATTTGAAGCAATGAACAGAAATTGCAGAACTTTCCCCACTTTGTTTTTTAACTTTGTTCCAATTTACAATTCGGATTTTTAAAGATTTATGACCTTTACTAGCCAACAGTACCTTGCATTTTACACATGAGATCTTAAAGTAGGTGCAAAAGATCATTTTATTTGAACTATGGCTTAACACTTTCCATGTGGGAATAACCCTAAGGAATAGATTGGCAATGCCAATGTTTATAAACACTACTGCGTCCACCTACATACATTTGAGGCCTTTAATCACTAAACTGTACGTGTAGTTGGTTTCCTTTACTTTATGGGATCATTAATAAACCTTTAACTGACTATTAACTTTGGATTATAGAATACGGCTCATTCCAAGAAATGTACGAAGCGCTGGAGTCACAACAAGTGGAGGGGATTTTCATTGATCAGTACGTGGGAGCCCATTATATGAAAGAGATCTCCGATGAGAATTTGCGAGTTTTGACCGTCATTGACACTGAGATCAACTATATATTAGCAGCAAATGCTAATACCTATAAAGAACTAACCAAGAACGCATGTGTACTAGAAGCTTTAGGACACTCTTCTTGTGATCGTCTATTACAGAAGTATTCATTACCAATCAAGGTATGAGGATTATTGATTGTGTAACTGGCTGGATTCAGTGGGAAATACTGTGAACAGTCGCGTGAGGGATATGCGCCATATTTTAAATTCAAATCTTGTCAATACCCTAAATAAAAAACCTCCAAGCTGACCAAAGCCAGGGTGTTGGATTTTGTGGAGGTGGAAACCAATAAAACCTGGAGAAAAATCTTCAAATGAAGGAAGAAGCCTAACAAACTTCACTAACGAGTCCAGGAACTCACTTCATCACATGAAGTGGCGAGTCTTATTCCAATACTACAAACATCAATTTCTTCCAACCCCAAGTCAAGGCACACTAGCTCACAAATCCAATTAAGTGGGAATTTATGGCGGGTAAACACTATAAAAGTAGTCTGAATTTTCTCCATTTTTTTCTCTCCAGAGTTTCAGCTTTAATGAAGACTACAAAGGTCTCTTATCCAGCAGTTCGGAGGACACTGTCAGTCCTCATGTACACTCTGCTTATCATTCTTTGTGCTGGGTTGGGGATTGGTTTTGGGATTGAACTCATTATTTACAGATGCCCACAGTTGATCAGCCACCTTTGTCGTAGTAACAAGCAACACCCAAGTGAATCCGCCGCAGAAATGAAAGCTTGGTCAACCGGGGCATCTTACCATGATGCATCGTTTGGTGCGTATGAATATACATTGTACTAGATTTTGCGCGTCAATAGGACTAGCTATTAAACCATCAACGATGCCACAAACCCAACCATTACTCCATCTAGCCATCCATCCATCCATCCATCCCTCCCTCCCTCCCTCCCTCCATCCATCCATCCATCCATCCATCCATCCATTCATCCATCCCTCAATCCATCCATCCATCCATCCATCCATCCATCCATCCATCCCTCAATCCATCCATCCATCCATCCATCCATCCATCCCTCCCTCCCTCCCTCCCTCCCTCCCTCCCTCCCTCCCTCCCTCCCTCCATCCTCCATCCATCCATCCATCCCCCAATCCATCCATCCATCCATCCATCCATCCATCCATCCATCCATCCATCCATCCATCCATCCACCTTATAATATTTTGGTTCTAATAATGCTTTATGTTGACGACATGTTTGGGTCTCTAGGCACCGGAAAACAAGATGAGATCAACCAGCTGACGAATACCAACGCACGCTTGAAAGAGCTGGGTGATGAGATTGAGTCTTTAAGGAATAAGATATCGCTTGTCGTCGAATTAAAACAAATGGAGGGATTTGTCGAACAAAGGGAGATGTCTCATGGGGTACCGTAGAAACGTTACATGCGTCGTTCGGTATAAAAATATGGCTGTGAATCAATAGGAGGATAGAGAGTAGAGGAGCAGAATAGTGATTGTGGTTGGAGACACGGCTACAACAAACTACTTTTGATCAAGAAAAGTTTTGCAAGCTCGCTTGAGTGACCAAAATTGCTCCAAGTAGAGGTTGTACTCGATAAAATTGAGTAAACGTATGAAAACATCAATTCCAATCTCGAGCTATTCTTTCTTTTACAGTCATTAGCTCAAGCAAAATCGGGAAGGTTTTTTATTACGCTACGGACACACATTGCAACATTGCACGCAACAACCGTTGAAGGCAATCATTGATGCTGCGAGCCATGTCACATGACGCAAATTTGTTGCACGCAGCGTTGCTGAAATAGAAAACTATCCTACTTCAGCAGCATTGCCTGCAATATTGCGCACAATGTTGCAAGGTGTATGAGGGTGTATAAAGATGACAATTGCAGCACAAAATTATACATATTTTATAACAAAGCCATTCAAGGAGAGTCACGAGGAATTCCTCAAACTGACATTTATCAGCTAAAGTGTTAAAGCTTTTCTAATACGCCTAAAGCTGAAGAGAAACCCCTCAGTCTCTCTCCTACGCCTATAACCAATGAATAAGTCCTCAGTGTTTTAGCGGAGCTCGGCTTACACCTTTGAGATGTTCGGCTCCGTCAATCAAGTGTAGTAACCTTAAAAGACGAAGGCTAAAGTACAGGTAAATGTGCTGTGTTAGAATTTTTCAGGGTTGCAGAACCATAGACTTTCTTCTTTGAATGCCCAAGGTAAACTGAATCAAGCTTTGTTGTGTGTATCCGCGCTATTTTGTCTATGAATATTTTTGGATGTAACCATATCATAAATAAAGTGCAGTGCACACCAATTACAAACTTAAGCTTGTTTTGTTCCTGTCTATCCTCGGGCTCCAAAGTCCCTTGAGCCATTTCATTGACCTCCAATACAAAGATCCCGATTTCCTTTGCGGCCTCAAATTAAAAAAGTGGCGTCCATCACAAGCGGGATAAGTTGATAGAACTTAGTAGTCGTATTATTTACGAGGTAAGCAATGTTTCAAGCAATGTTTGATTTTTTAAGCAATCCTGTCAATGTCTAGTTACAAGATCTTAAATGTTATTAATGTTTATGCCAAGATCTTGGAAAGATGACCCAAGATCCTGGCAATGTCCATCAAGATCTTCAAAGAATCTTGTGCAAGAGCTTGCAGGGTCTTCCAGGCTTAGGGAAGATCCTTATCAGGATCTTGGCAAAACATTGATCTTGCCTGATCTTTCAAGAATCTTAACAATATGTTATAAAATGCCTTTGTTTCGACCCCACAGATCCCCACAGTTGTATATGTCATCATGTTGGGTGCTTCATTTGCCCCAGTAACATCTTGTCAGAAGACATTATTGGTAAGTCAGCCTAGAAGACTTGTACCATTGCCATTCAGGTTATACATGTAAGACCCTGCAGTCAAAAGATAAACATCTAGAGATCTATAAGTCATTCAATCAAACACTCCCTGTTATTCGCTAACAGTAGTAATGTAGGGCCTTGAATTACTAAAGGGGACATGTATGTTTGCAGTATAATGACTTGGTGTGGGCAGAAATAACTAAATCTGGTCTATTTGAAAAATTTGAATACTAAATTTACTGAAATTATAGAATGGGTGGCTCAGTTTCTTGCACCCATAAGATGCATATTCTTAAGATAACCTTTTTGCAATTCACTATGCATATTTTTAGGAATAACCTTTTTGCAGTTCACCATGGAGAATTCAGATGTAAGACATTTTCTATTATTACAAGAAACCCAATCAGGATGCACACTCATATATTTCTTTGCTTTCAATAAAATGCATTTTAGTTTTTTTCTTAATTTTTAATACTCTGTTGCTAAGGTACATTTGGTTACTGTACTATATAATGTCTTCTCTAACAAATTATCAGGAAATTAAATCTCCTTCTTACCTTGAGATCATTTGAAGCTGAAAGATGAAAATTATGGTAAAGCTGAAAATCAGTTAGATATTGGAGCTGATGCTTGTGAAATTATTTTATCACTCCAGAACTGTATTAGCTGCTTTTCTTGAACTTCAAAACAATTTGTTAATCGTTGTTAGTTTTTTGATCATGCAAAACTTTGAAATGCGTTTACTGTCCTTCCTCTGCAAGGATCACCATCCAATCTTTGAAGTAGTACAGTGTATTCTTGATTGTTGTTTTGATGGGCTATCTGTTTTGGGCCTACATATTATCTACCTAATGTCAACACTGCCTTTGTGCAAAAGTGTGTGTGTATATAAGATAAAAAATAAAACTACTGGAAAACGATCGCGATGGCGATGGAAAATGAAAGCTTTTTTCCGACATAGAGCTTCAAGATTACAGTGAAATACTTGCGATATGGTCTGAAGTAAATTACAACAAAACAGTACGTCTGAAATCCATAGAACACCTTCAGACTTTAAGTATGTCACAAAGGGGAAGTGGGGGATTGTTACTTCCCTACGGACACATAGATTGTGAGTCTTCTTTGCAGCTTTCTTCTTTATTTCTTCAGCTGTAACCTAGGACTGTAACTGTAACTTATCTCTTCACTCACTCTGGTTCCAACTGCATCTAACTCAATCTCCCTGACTATCTCTGACTCTGTGCCGCATGCACTTAAGTAGTGTTGGTAAACTTAATGAGATGACGTCAAGCAGAAGCTTGATTGACATCTCTCACAAGGATTTTCTTTAGTTAACTAAAATTAAAAAACATACTTAACTAGGAAAAATTTGAATCTTTCCAAAATTATCATATTTACAGTGCCCAGTTAATTAATATTCAGTTGAGATTGCAAGCACCTTCTATCGTTAGTAAACTTAATGAGATGACGTCAAGCAGAAGCTTGATTGACATCTCTCACAAGGATTTTCATTAGTTAACTAAAATTAAAAAACATACTTAACTAGGAAGAATTTGAATCTTTCCAAAATTATCATATTTACAGTGCCCAGTTAATTAATATTCAGTTGAGATTGGGGGCAAGCACCTCCTATCGTTACTTAGACAACTAAACCTAAGCTTAAAAATTGTAGCCACAAATCCTGTTGCTGCTTCTTCTATCTATCAAAAGGTCCATCAACATTTGCTGATGTTCCATTATCTTTGACATTTTGGCTTCTTATGTCAGACTCTCTGGCGTTCACTAAGCCATAAATAGTTTTTCTCTACTTATAGATTAATTATCATTAATTCCTTATTTACACTTTGACATTTCAGTTTCTGGTTGTTTTCCTATTCCTATCTTATCTTATCTTATTCCTATCCATTCACTGGGTCACAAATGGTTTTTCTCCTGTCAATAGATTTATATTAATAATTCTTCCTTTACAAAATGGGTGGGGCTGGGTGAGAAAAGGAGGGGCCCTGGTGGATTTTAAGGAGGGGACTTGAAATTCCAGGTGAAAGTCTAAAGATAATGAAGGGGGTCTTGAAAAAGATCACTTTCTTTGTTGGGGGGGGCTAAGAAAATGGGCGCCTTTTCCAATTTCTCGATCCGCCCCCTCCCCCAGTTAATTAACGAACGGTCCCTAATCTATTTCTACCCTCGTTAAATAAAGACATATTATTTGGCCTATACGTTATTCTGATTAGTCTTCAGCATAATGCCATAATACACTGATGATAATTGGCGATTAATATATTAAATTCTTCGTGCACGTACGTCATCGCGGCCATGTTGGCACCATTTAACAAAAGATTTCTCACCATCCATTGTTAAAGGTACCACAATGGCTGCCATGTTTTTGTCTTTTAACGCTTGCAACCCTATCAATACACATTTAAAAATTGGCCAGAGGCAGGTAATTTACAAAAGAACGCTAAGTCCCCTACGTGGTAAATTAACCACATTTCTTTGTTTCGTGAAGTGATGAAATAAGTCATTGAAGTTAGGTCATAAGTTGTAAAATATTTACGATGGCATTTAATGAATTCCAGCGATTCCAAAAGGTAGAGCGCTTAAAGTAAAAATAATAAGCTCTTGAACAAAAAAGTAATGTGTGCTCTAAACTTTAGAGTAACTATCTTTTCAGAATTCAAGATATTGGATACCAATTAAGGAACCTTGAATCTCCAAAACGTATACAGTTTTATAACATATGATTGGTAACTAAAACTGACAGTATTAACTGGAAAATCAAAAATCAAATGATCAAACAAAGTAACATAAACTAATTTCACAGTAAAAGGCAGTAAAATTTTGTTTAAATGCTTTCATACGATATTCATCGTTTGCAAAACACAGGAAAAAGAGTTTTGATATTCCATCTTTAAAGCTTAGCAACACATTATTAACTTCCCTTTTCAATGGTAATGTTTCTACAGTGCGATGTTTTGGATCGAATTTTCAAGCGATACTGAATTGGTGGCACGGAATGGGTGGCATGGGTGGCGTAGTGGGTTTACCGCTCGCCTCTCAACACTGTGGTGGGTTAACACTGTGGTCCGGGTTTGAAACCTGGCTCAGACTGGATCATATGTAAGTTGGGCTTGTACGTTTGTTGTGTTGTTATCTCCACTTGCCAGGAGGGTTTTCTCCGGGTTCTCCGGTTTCCTCCCTCCGTAAAAATCAACATGTGAGTTGAGTGTTGTATGTTGTAAAAATAGAATGTAGTGCGTGTGGAGGGAACCTCACGGAGAAGCCCTGCATGGGGAATGGTGGTTGTAAATATAAGTATCAGTATAAGTATTGAAGACTATTCATTTTGATTTATTTTAACATGTTATCTTTTGTCTGTTGTTGACTTCATCTCTGATTTTTGATTAAAAGACTTATTATTTATAGATTAATTGCCTAGAAGTCAGCAACTTGAAGTGAATACTTAAAAAAAGAAGACGATTTAGTTATTGCCTTGTATTTTCGAGATTAAACATGTTATAGTTGTTGTGACGTTTGATCTCTGTGGATACTACTTAATCAGTAGCTCATTTGATAGAAACCACACATATCTAGACTACAAGATACTGTATACACGAGCGCTCAAATACCGGGAAACTTGATTTATCTGTTGCAGACAAACCATGAAGTCGTTCACCATCGCCTTTCTGTTCCTGTTTGGTCTGCTTGCTCTCACTTGTGCAGCACCAAGTAAAGATAAAGCTCAAGATGGTTCTGCAAGTATGGGTCCTCTTTCTTCATTCATTTTGTACACATTCTGCTTACTTGTGTTGTAATGTTCCTATTTCGCATTTCTTCGGGTTAATTTTATGCGGCAGAACGTTTGTTTTCAACTTAGGTATAGTTGTGGGTAGTCGTAGCGAGTCGTAGACTTATGATGCGCGCAGGCTGCATGCGACAGGGCAATTTATAGTATCTTCATTGCTTAACCCGGACTTCAAATAAATAAATATATATATATATATTTAAATGTCTTTTTTAGATGCAACTCACTCTCATTATTGTTTCTTTCTCTTTCATACATGCACAGTTCAACGTCGTGATTCAACGCGTAAGTTTTTTTAAAAAAAATTGGTAATTAGAGGGGAGCCGAGGCACGAGTTTTTTTCTCAATTTTTATCACAACGTTATTTGCGTTACCTTCTACATATTATTCTATAGATACGTATATATTGTGTGAAGGCCAAAATGGAGTTCTTGGCTGTCACGGCAACAAGCGTCTACGTATCCTTTACGCCAACTACGGCAGAACAAGTAGGAACGTCTGTTGGCACTTGTTGTTTATGGGCAATACCAACTGCCATTCGGACTACGCCAGGAGGAAGATTCGCGGTGCTTGCAATGGACATAACTCCTGCCATTTGAACGCCACAAACAATTCCTTTGGTGACCCCTGTCCTTGGACCCATAAGTACATCGAAGTTCATTACAAGTGTGTTTGAAACTTGATATAAAGAAGTGTTAAACGAGTGTAATAACTTGAATTAATTAAAGACATAAGCTTAAAAAACACACTCATGTAAACCAAGAGTAATGCTCAAGTTATGAAATAAAGAAAAACATTATGAATATGGACATAACTTTAGCTTGTTTTGTTCCTATCGATCCTCGGGCTCCAAAGTCCCTAGAACCATTCATTAACCTTATCAATGCAAAGATCCCGATTTCCTTTGCGGCCTCAAATTAAATAATGGCGTCCATCACAACGGGATAAGTTGATAGAACTTAGTAGTCGTATTATTTACGAGGTAAGCAATGTTTCAAGCCATATTAGACCTTAAGCGTTATATCAATAAAGCGTTTGATATCTTCGGTTATCGCTTTAGCCCTAAAATTCTTTTGTGCTATAGTATTTTACCTAGTTTTGAAGACGAATTGTGTACGCACGACAGCTGAATTATATTTATGCGATGTTCAATCAGTGCGCTTTCTTTTTGTGCTTTTACCTGCCTTGTTTATCATATAAGGAGCTCCGTTCTGGGGGGCTGAAATTGCGTACTTATTAGAGAGTGGTTTGGGAACGATGGTTGATTGCGTCGTAGGGAGGGTCAGTGTTGGCGGATTTGCGGGAAAAATTAAGTGAGATTTGTATCAACTTTTTTACGGGTTGGCAAGTTGGTGTATACCAAAACAATTATTCACGTCAAGCTCAGCGAATATTGTTGGAATATTTACGTCGCCACTCAAGGGCCAGAGTAACTCAGTAAATTTTCCACTGACGTTCATTCGCCTTGTGAAAATAATTGTTAAGTGTGTAGTTGGTTGGGGGAGGGAAGGGTAGAAACTGGCACATAAGTATGCATGTGATTTGCTGACATAATTCATCGGTATGTCCTCATACGTCCCTATGCTCTAGACCAAATCAGAAAGCTTGAAAATTCACAATAGTGGTAAAAACAATCATTTAACCAAGAATTCAATTCCCAAGAGCAAAGAGATTTTATTGGTTATGCCATATAACCACAGTCCTAGCAATACTATGGGCACTGGCACGTGATGGTGCAAAACCTCTATTGAATGTATAAATTTCTGTTAACATTTAAAGAAATTTTCTTTCGTAAAATGTGTAAATTCCTTAGAAAGTGTGTGTGCATGCTGTGCTTTTTTAAATATTGTATGAGCTTCCAACCAATCAGAACATGAAACTTACAATGGTTATTTTATGATGTTAGTTAAGGACTGGTTATTATTTATTGCCTGCAGTGGTGGAGGGGGGGGGGAGACTTTATGGTTATTTTTATTGTTATTAATTCATTCAACAGTCTGGCACGGAGTCTATGGTGTAGAATGATCTACCAATCATTGTTGCAACAAACACCTAATATCACTTTAACCATTAAATAATGTCTGATCCCTAAGAGTTCAAATAACTTGTATAACTCTAGTTTTCTGATTGTTTTGGTCCTTGCACTATATGAGCAAGAGCAAACAGCAGGAGCACACACCTTGTCTCTTTTAGCCTGGCATGGTATCCAAAATAACAATTATTGTAAGTTGTAAAACGTATATTAGAAAAACAACATTTTCTTGATGTGCTGTGTACGATAAATATCATACAGTACTTATGGGCATTGGGGGAACACCTAAGAGGTGTTGAATATGGAGTGTTTTCCCATTCAAATTTAATATCTTGGTGTGCACATTCAATTTTGACACATTTAATTTAATCACATAATTTTTCAATTTCAACATGTTATCATTCAACTTTATGATTCAATTTTAGATTACGATATTTGATTTTTATACACACCTAACACCTTGTGTTTTTGTGGTAATGTCAGTTTAGTACATCCAATGTGGTAGCGATGTGATCATTAGCTGTGCAGAATATCCATTACTTAGATGAACGATCTTATAAAAGCTTATAAAACTTCATAGTTGAGAAGTAATTACTATGTGTCATGTCCCTTTTAACACTTCTGCCTGCCAATCAGTGAGTTGTGCAACTGACACACATACACGCATTAATTTATGCTGCACATTCTAGTTTGCTGTATTTTCCAATCTTACAGTGCTCTGCAATGACTTTAATTGAGAATAGCAAGCAAGAACTCTACTGATTTATTTTTGTTGTGCATAAAGGTTACTTCCAAGATTGTTTTTTGAAAATTACGATTAAAAATAAAATCAAAATTCATGCCATGAACTTGGCAAGAAGACCCAAGTGTTTGTACATGATCCTGGTAATGTCATCTAAGATCTTAAGAGATCTTGGGCAAGAACTTGCAGGGTCTTGCAGGTTTAGGCAAGATTCTTGTCATGATCTGGGCAAAACTCTTGGCAGGACTTTGCCTGATCTTGCCTGATCTTTGAACAATCTTAGAAAAGGTGTTTAAACTGAGTGACAATAAAATGTCTTTGTTTTTGACCCAACAGATGTAATGTCAGCATGTTGGTTGCTTCATTTACCCAAAGGAACATCCTGTCACAAGACATTTGGTAAGTCAGGCCTAGAAGACTGGTACAAATTAACATTCAGGTTGTAGTGGCCCACAAGCAAAAGATAAATATACCTTTCAAATATATCTTTGTCGTTTAGATACTAGACAGATATCTTATTTATACGCAGGACGTCTCAATCAGTAAATATATACAAAAAATTGGGAATGCAATAAAATTGAATACTATTAACAATTAAAAATAAATAAATTCAATTAACTGCTTACATGAGTGTCGTGTGAAGTGTATTCCTTATTTATAAAGAAATGCATTTTACAGCAGGACTTGGCCATTCTTAATTCAATTGGTAGGTCGTTCCATAAGGAGGCCCCTGAGTAACTAAAACTTTTTTGCAAAACATTTGTTTGTGGCAAGTGGAGAGCAAGCTTTCCGATGCTCTCCCTCAAAGAATAATTATGAATGCTAGAACAATTTACAAACTTGGCATTAAGATAACCAGGAGCTCAAGCCGTGTACCAATTTGTAGACCATTGTAGCTAAACGTATTTGGCGTTGAGTCTCAAGTTTTGGCCACTTAAGGATTTCCAAAATGCTATCAGCATCAGAATGATAACTCGAGTGGTGATGATACAAGCAGCATGATTTTACCAAGTACTGTACATCTATAATCTAATACTCCCTGTTTTTTGAATAGCTGATGCAGTGCCTTCAATCACTGGGGGACATTCATGTTGTGTGCAAACTCTGAATACTATTAACTTATTATCTTTAGCATGAATAGCCTTTCTTGCACTATGCAGTATTCAGTTGTAGAACATTTTCTATTGACAGAAAGAATAGTCACACACATCTCTATATCTTTGCTTTCAATAAGTTTATACTTTTTATTTTATTTTTCTTGATGCTCTGTTGCTAAGCTACATTTGGTTTTTGATTTCCTTGTTGCCGGTAACTGCTGTGCTAAGTATCTTTTTTAACACATCAGCAAATCTCTTCTTCTTTTTACCCTGGAATAAATTGAAACTGAAAGAGAGAAAATAATGAAAAACAGTCAGTTAGATATTAAGGCTGATGCTTGTCAAATTATTTTATTGCTCAGTAACTGTATTAACTGCTTTTTTTGAACTTGAAATAATTTGTTAATCGTTGTTAGTCTTTTGATTATGTAAAACTTCAAAATGTGTTCACTGCCCCTCCTCTGCAAGGATCACCATCCAATCCTTGAATCCAATCCAATCATTGTTTTGGCGGGCTATTTGTATTGGGCCCATTTTTTTCTTAATGTCAACACTGCCTATGTGCCACAGGTATCTCAAGTGTATAAGATACAGTAGAAATGAAACACCAGTGCGTGCACGCGTTTTGTCCCAGTAGTTTCCCGGTGCAAGCGTATGTGCACGCATTATTTTGTGGGAAAATTTTGCTCAATGTTATGACTGAAGACAGCAGAAAATCTCTATGCTGTGCTCAAATCTGGGGTGCATTTAATGATTTTGGCTTTGTCAGTCTAATGGGCATCATCCGAGTAAATCCAAAGGCTTTTTTTTTATTTCAATGAGTGTGGTATTTTTCGCTTGTAAATTCCAAGTATGTACAAGCCTCAGTTTCAATAGATTTTCTTAAAAACCAAATACGTTTTAGATAATAAGATAGGAATTATCAAAGGATAACAGCGAGAGCAAAGATTCAAAGACTAAAATAATAGATACTTTTGTGCTCCACTGATTTAAATCCATGTCTTTGGGTGATTTGTAAACGAACTACAAGAGTGAGCAAGCGTTTTTGTTCTCGATGCTGCGCAGAAAGTCTATTTCTTTCGGTCAACACTAGTAAATTGAGAGTATAAAAACATGGCAGCAGATTTCTTGAATTGGTTCACAATTGTCTGTTTGCGCACATACTGATTTCCCCGCATGGCTGAAAGTTTTGCCGTATGGGCGTTGGGTGCTGTGATGGGCATATTGTCATTGGATTATCAGTAAAATAGCGCACTGTGATTGGCTCCGTAGATCTCCCTCTCAATTTCCGCACCGCGTGACTCGCCGAACTATGTCCGTTGACTGTTCACACACACACAGGGTATGCTTACCGTTCGATCTAATCTGTCTTTGAATACTAAACTATACCAAAGGAACTTTACCAACCTTATCGTTACTGCGCATCGATCATATTGCAACAGTAGAAGATGGCGCCATTAAGAGCCGTATCATCACCACCTCCTTGGGGTTTTTCCACTTGGGTTTTGATGCCACAGATGTAACTACCGTCTGGACAGGACACACGGTTACTCCAAGTTCCCCATGGCATGCCGTGTCCTCTCAACCTGTACGACCCGGAGTGGGTTATTGTAGGCTCAGCACAGAGAAAGTCAAAATTGTTCACTGCAGATAAAAATGTATAAGATAAAAAGTGCATGCTATTTGAAAATCCATCTCTAGATTTTTTCCGAGTTTAGATTGATAAGACTGACATCGGTACAAGCATTGCCTTTCATATATGTAAGGTAAAACAAGTCACTATTAAGCGGACACCTCTCAGTATTAAGCGGACACTTCTCAGTATTAAGCGGACACCTCTCAGTATTAAGCGGACACTAGGAAAGGTCCCGTTTTTCAAACAAAGTTTCTCTTTAAAGACTTATTAAATCGAACTGTGCTACGTTACCTGCAGTGTCATCACCCGAATGCTGTGGTTTCTCTGACCTCATGGAGACCGATTTGAGGAAAGTATGTTTTGGACAGTATGCGGAAGGCTTCCACTTTCCCCAATTCTGTACAGCGGACGTGATGTCATGAAAATGCCCTCCATAAAAAGACCTGTATTATGAAAGGACAATAGTACTGTGAATGTGGGTTTTGAGGGTCAGAGTGGTTTCTTCTATGGGATAACGTGAAGGCTGTGCCAGATGAACGAGGAGAACAGCACAAAATACACCAATGCAAACACCCACAGATATAAAGCCGATAGAAACACCTTTATTAAGATGAAAAATTCTTTCTATGAAATATGGCTTTTGCCTTTTTTACTTTGCTTTTTTTACTCATTTATTAAACATTTTTAATATGTCTTGTTTCTTTTGTTTTCTCGTCTTTTTATCCCTTTTATTTCGTTCTTTTTTCTATCCCTTTTCCTTCCTTTCTTGTCCTTTGTCCTTTCTTTTTCCTACTTTCCTTCCCTTTTCCTTCCTTATTTATTTACTTTTTATTTTATCCCCCCTAAGTTTCATTTTCTTTTCATTGTTCATCGTTTCTTTCCTCTTCAAACATCGAGTTCAATCTAATGTAGTCTACTTCTATCGTTGTTTCCTTTACCTCCTCTACGGTGACTTTGGGGGGAGGGGGACAGATAGAAAACTTACCTGCAGTGTAACTTGATTCCGTTAAGCGCAGTGTCATCTCCACCGTGTTGAGTGCCTTCTATTTTGAGACTAAAGCCATAGGCGTACTGACCATTCAAACACCAATCCTCTGGCCCCCAGTCGCCCCAATGAGTATTGGCAGTTGGACTGATAGACGTCATGTAATCACTCCTTCTGGCATCAACAGATAAAACTAGCAGACTAAGAAAAGCAGCAACATAAATCATGTTGAAAAGGCAGAAGTGGCCCGGAGATTGGTTGCAGTCTAGTATTTTGTTTTAGTTACCCTGCAAATAAGTTCTTACACGTTTATGCTAGTTTTATAGGGTATTCCAGAGCATGCGTACTAGGATTGTTCTTTGTGTTATCATTTACGCGTTTCCCTAGCACGCGTTCTGAGCAAAAGAAATGCAATAAACTATATTTTGTTTGCGACAAAATATAAAATACACCAATAGTTTTTTTAATTAACCGAAATGATAATATGAAAAACAAGTGTCAAAACATGTTTGTAACAGAAGATTAAATACACAATGAAAAGGTTCTTTAATTAAGGTAGTTCCAGACCCTTGCTACTGCGCATCAATTTCGCGCATCTCGTTTTTTACCCCTTATTTGCGCTGTTTTGAAAATTGATTTAAATAATGTCAGAAGTTGAATTCTTTTCTATAACATAACAAAGTATTTCGCTAACTCATGGAACTTTTGAGGCAAAAATGAAATGTTTTCCAAACATGCTTAGATTTTCATTGCCTGACTTGATCACTCTTGTGATTCAAAAGAACAAATTCACTTTATAAAAATGAAGTAACAAAAGATGAATTTGACATGTTATTCTCAAAATCAATTCGAAATGCGTCTCTGGAGATTACAAAGACGATTTCACATGTACTAGAACCCAGTCCCGCGCGGACAGGATTTGTGTTTTTTGACCAAAAACATGGATTTATTCGCTCATAGCTCGTCTATTAGTACGGTGACCCCCAATTTTTTCCTTTTCATTCGGAGCTAGATATCGTATTCTTTGGATTTAGTGCGGAAAGAAAAAAATTCGTAGTTAAAACTGTCATGAATTTTCAACATTTTTACAACCATACACACATTTAACTGGGCCGAATTACAAGCAATTTCGCTTCTAGAATTAACTTTTCACGCGACTTGCAAAAGATTGGATGGATTTTTTTATCTATATATGTTTTCTAGGCTCAACACCTAAAGTTTAAAACACTTTTCTGTTTTTCTTTGTTAAATCGATTCGAGTAATACAAAAAGCAGATTTTCGGCAAAAACGCGCGGAAAACTGAAAATTCCCAACTTTTTGAAGCCTTATATCTCGATAACCAATACGGCGACCCCTTCTCTTTTTTCATTATTTGAATACCCTAACAATGAACTTTAAATGACAGAATTGAAAAAACAAATCATTGAAGAATTTTGAACTTCTTTTCTGATCTTGATGGCTATCTTTAAAACAGTGAACGGCAAACGGGAATTTGGTAAGATTTCTACGCGGTAAAATATATTTCTTTCAATATTGTAAGTACAATTTATTAATGAAATAGTCAGTTGAATTATTGTGTTTGATGAGTTTTAGGGCTCGTTTGTTTTGCAAAAATATCTGCCAACATCAGCCGTTTCCTAGTGCGAACGCAATTTCAGTTTGTACCAAAAGGTGTCTCGCTTTACCACACTTAAAAGACGCCGACGACCACTCTCGTAAGCGACCATCTCCCATAAGCGACCACTTTTTGAATTTCCCGTTTTGTTCCCAATATAAAATCTGTAAAAAACTCTCTCGTAAGCGACCACTCTCGTAAGTATAACCGCGAATACCTTTGGGGTAGCCAGTAATGGTGACAGATCCTTTAACAATAAAAAAATTCATGAACATAGGGTCATAGGGTATTGAAAACCCGACGAAATATTGACAATTACAGTACTGTAAACATATAGCACCCTAAAACAACCTCTGGGATGATCAAAGCCAGGATACGGCTAACTTACTTATTTTTTTGCCGAGCAACCAAACAAATCTTCAAGTATTTGTATGATTTTTGAAATACCTAATATTTGAATTTCAATTTGATACATATTCGTAATTGTTTATATTCAAAACCTGTCCATAAACAGAGATAGGATTATAGCTGTATGTTTGTGCTCTTGTTCTGTTCGCTGTTTGACACAATTACAAAAAGAAAAGTTAAAAAACCTTCATAAAAACATGTTGGTTCCAAACATGAGTCACTGCGAAACAACAAACTTTTGCATTCACATACTCGAAAGAACCCCTGTAACGTTTGTCTTAACCAAAATAGATCTGGTAATAATATCCTCATTGTTAATTAATCAACCAATTGGTTATGTAAAAATTAAAAATCATTTTCAGAACTGTCTCGTAGTTTATAGAGTGTAGCCGGGAGAATATTTTTGCGATAAATTATTTCTGACACCGAAATGTTGTGAAGTAAAAATTATATGTTTCCTATCTCTGTCCTTTTGATAAATAATTTAATTTGTTTAATGCATTTCGTTGAATTATAGTCAGTTTTATTCCAATTTTCAAATACTGATTACTGCTAACGCCCTGATATCAAAGCGTTATTCACATGCGCGTGCTCAAGGTTGAACACAAATGAAGGCAAATGCACCTTACATGAGATTGCGCATCTCCGCTTTACATGCGCGACAATCAAAACGTATTGTGTTGGGATATGTTCAGCGTCATAGATATTACTTTATAATCACCACGAAAAGCGATTTAAGCGTGAATTTGATAACGCTAACCGCACATATTTACTCTGGTGTGCGCGCTGTCATTATTAAGATTCGCTTTCTCTGATGTGAGAAAAGTCTATTGGACAGGCCAGCCATTTGAAGCCGATGCTCTGATCAGGGGAATAAAGATTACACTTGAGATAATGCCTTTTCAAGAGTGACTGTATTGAACACAATTTTAGCGATATTTTATTTTGGTACGTGTGCTGACGTGTGTGTTAGGGGGAGGGGGAGAGGGGACAGTGTACTGAGGGTTCCCATGTGAAGTTATGCTGTAGAGAAATTTGCTCAAACTGATTATTTTTTGATGTAACCAAGTTGTGGATCACACTTGGACTGAAGGATTTTTCTGTTTCTATCATCTACGGTGGCAACTGAAGAAAGCTGATCTTCAATAAAACAATGAGATATACTATGTTTTTTCCAGTGTTTCTTTGGGTGGGAACTTCAGTAATAACAGTGCAACACTCCCTCCTACGGCCCTCTATTCTACGCCCAAACTCCCCCTACCCAACCAAGAAGAGAAGAATGTAAGATGTATGAAACAACTTCACTCTTATATTTTTTTAAAGGTTATATCATTTGCCTTTGATAGATCGTAAGAAATAAAACAGTCATAACAGTGCAACACTCCTACGGCCCTCTATTCTACGCCCCAACTCCCCCTACCCAACCAAAAAGAGAAGAATGTAAGATGTATGAAACAACTTCACTCTTATATTTTTTAAAAGGTTATATCATTTGCCTTTGTTAGATCGTAAGAAATAAAACAAAAAATGTGTTGTACATTTGCATTTGGGATTTCGACACGAAACAAAAAAAAAACGCCTTCAAAAACAAAAGGGGGTTTGTAGTTGAATGCCAATTATACATGACTTTTTAACGCGCAAATATTTTGGTCTCGAGGGAAGCGCGTTGTGTACAAACGAACGCATCATTTGTCTAATACGCTGGAGATTCTGATCTGAACAACTGAACAACAAGAAAACAAACGACTGACTATTTTAATTCTAGTTTGTACCAGACAAGAACAAAGGTAATGTGAAGTCTAATCCTTATTTATATGTAGATAAACGTATGTGTGTGTAACGTAGTAACGTGTAGCTTTGTAGAAATTAATGAGATAAGCTAGTTGTAAGTATCGACGTAGCTAGAACTTGTCCGTTTAGGAAGTGGTTATTAGTTTTAGTATTCTATTCTCGGACATGTACGTCTAATTAACAAATCCATCATAGACCAGGGTAATTAGGGCAATTAACTAGAAAGCTTAAGCTACTTTAATTGCCCTACATGTTTATTACCTAAAAAAATATAATTTCCCTTATTTGTAATTACAATGTGTATTTGTGGTTGTATCGTCGTGTACGGGAATTGTCAGGGGAATTCTATTCAAATGCAAATTTGGAGTAATCGGCTAGTAGTCGTACCCTACGATAGCATAAATTAAACTATAATAAATATTTATGTGCACATGCTAATGATACATCGTTTAAATATGACTCAAAAATGAGACCACCCAACCGAATTCGCTTCGTGGTCTAGTGGTTAGGTTTAGGGTTAGGGTTGGGGTTGGCATTGTAGTAGTCCTTTGGTGCCGAAGGTACCGAGTTCGATTCTTGGTGTCTTCACTTAATTTTTTTTCTAAGTGAGGAGAACCAAAATTTCTAAGTCTCACTCGTGTGTTCGGAAACTCTATGACGCACTTTGTTAATCCGTACACGACGATAGAACCGTATTTGTATTCTTCGATTGCACGTTACGTCATCGCGGCTATGTTGGTGCCATTTAACAAGTGGTGGTCTTCCTGTGTGACATTGTTTGTGCCGCAAGCCACAGAAAGCCCAAACCGCCAATTATTATAACCAGGAGTTTTAGTCATATTTTGGAAGCTTACAAAATTTTCTAATGACCGCCATATAAAGTGCATTAAGAGCTATAACATATGTCAATGTTATTATAAAAAAAAACAATTAAAAAACACACTAAATGAGGAAAAAGCTGGAAACGATACTATATACCGCTGACCAATCTCAAAAATTACCACCCCTCTATAATTTTTAATATTACTCTAATCAAGAAAATATTTTCAGAACCATGTTACGACGGCCCGTAGCTTTTTAATGAAGTATATTTCGTTTACAAATACTCAATATTTCGATTTTTTAAGATTTGACCAACTCAAAAAACTCTCATTTCGAGGTTCCAACTTCAAGCGCCTTGTTTTCTATGAAATAAAGAAAAATATTCAAATATTTTGGCTCACAGATTTAAAACTTATTTCAAACTTTCTATTGAGTATGAATTTTTTTTGATCCCAGTTTTCTTTCTTTTTTTATTGCGTGTTTTTTTGACGGTGGAGGCTTTTGGGTTACCTGTGGTGAAGGTAGCAGCTTATGATCCCATTTTTCGTAGAGTACCTGAACCAAATATGAAAATATATTTAGATATTCATAGATAAAAATCAAAAATATTTCCAGAAGGACTCTTTTTAATGAGAAATAGGCATCCAATTTAATAATGATTTTTGGCACCTTACAACAGGGAGCCCAAGAGTGGGCCTGAAAACTGAATTAATTCCAATTGAATAATGTCAACATTTCTTGTGTTCTATGAATATTATTAACAAGTCCGCCCCCTTGTCCGCCCTCTCCCATGATTTGTCCCTCTGAGGGTGACACGTTTTTTAAAAAGTGAATCGATTTTTTGTTTTGTTTTCAGGGCCCCGTGCATATATTGGAAGACTGTGACAACTAGAAAATCTACCTTTTAACGCCAACTGCTGCCTATTTTTTGAGGTAAGACATGATTTGAATTCTAGACTTTCATCTAAGTAAATAGTTTCATCTCTGACATTCGGCTTAAGGAGGCTTGAAAATGATTTGTGCTTCACTTACACTCACAATTATGAACTAAAATTTATTAATATGGCTATAATATGACAGCAAGTAAACCCAGAAAGCTAAAAGCCATAAACCAAGGATCACAATGAACATGAAAAAATAACGTAAGACAGGTTTTTGGAAGATCGGTATATAAGTTGACAATTATCTATTCTAAAACGCTTGAAGAAAATAGTTAAAAATTGAAATGACTTCAAAAACGATGAATCCATAAGATTCAATCCTGTTTGAAACTGTTTAATTAGTTTTTGCATATTTTCCTGGAGGAGAATTCCTGTATCACAGGGTTTTTAGTAGGCCGGTATATGAAAAACTGAAATTTCTTGCCGCAAATGGACGAAACTGACAAGATATCTATCCTAAACCCCCCCGGAGGGGGGGGGGGGGGGAATCTGGCCCGTTTAGGGTAGGGATGTGACGCTGAACCCTCTGAACCCTGGCCCTGCTCCAAAATAAAAATCGCAGAAAATTCGTACCCTTCCAGAGCAAGATCCCTGAAAACCCTGTTCCAGAGAGGAGAGAGCGTGATTTTATATACCCTGTTCCAGAGCGAGCGTGATTTCATATACCCTGTTTCAGAGTAGCATCGCTGAAAACCATATCCTGTTTGGCGGCACCCGTATAGCGAATATAGGGGAGTATATCCATCATACAATTATTATCTATAAGAATGGTGAACAGACCCTCGTTTTCATCATGTGCATTGACCGGTCACTAATTATCGCCTCAAGTGGAGAAGATGAGAAACATTCTGGTTTGTATTATTTAAGGGGATTCATTAAGTGTCCGTGACCCAAACCAGCCCTGAAAAATATCAAATCCCCCTCTATCACAAGAACATCTTTTCTTTCTTCCATACAATATCTTGATTATTCTATTTAAGGAATATAAAACGCGCGAGAATGTCTCTGTACTGTGATATTAATACACTGGGAACTGTAGAGCACGAGAGAAGCAAGTGCTCTACTGCTCCCAGAGTGTCTATATCATAGTACAGGCGCATAAGCAGCCGTTTGTAATATTCCCTTTATAACATATTACTGAACAAGTTGCGCGGGCGTGTCTCTGTGCCCTGATATGAACACGGTAGCCAGCCAATATTTTATAAAACACAATATAGCCAATGGTCAAGGAGAAAATATATAGAAAAGAATACGTGTGCAAATGATGATGGGTGGAGATGTTTAACGATCTATCGAAGTCGTTTAAGAAATGCGACTGAGTATATAAGTTTTATATATTCATCTATTTATCTAGTATAACAACTTTATTTGCGAATATAAGATGACAATCATGGCAAAGAGGGTAACGAGAGGGAGGAACTGTATCCTCATACTAAGTTAACACCCAAAGTTGCTAGTCAACTTTATTTAAGGTCCAAGCTCCTTTATCTAGAATGCACTACCGGGTTAGCTAATCCTATGAAATTAATTCTCTTTAAAAATCACAATTTTGTGTCTTTGATAAGCTTCTCCGTGGCTAATGATGTTACATCACCTATGAGTGCTTTCCCATATCTGCACTCCTCTAAATCGACTTTTCCTTCCAGCGCCTCTATGAATGTCTGGGGATCATATAACGCTTCTATCTTCACGATCTTAAGGCTGCTATTCACGGTAACCCGGCACATTCCGTACATTTCAACCAATTCTCCCTTGCCCTTTCGAGCCAAGTATTGTCCTTTGAAGATGCCCCAATGTCTCCATGTAAATACCACGTGAGGCGGCCCAGCTAGCACTTTAAGTACCTCCCAAGGAAAACCATCTGTGAAGGTGTTGCGGAATAAATCATGGGATTCTTCGAAACTCAGTGGCCCCACTGCGAAATTAAAGGAAATATTGAAATTACCCATCGAAATTACACAATTTGTGCTTAATTAATTGGAATAGAGTTTAGTCTAGCCCAATAATATTTGATATTTCTAACTTGTTAACACAAATTTGAAAGCTAACTATAATTATTAGGTTATTTTCTATAGTTTTGGGAAAATGGAGACGATTAATTTGTATTTTTGTCAGTAAGATATGGCTTATCTTTGACAGTTTTCCATGTCAACGATGTTCGCTCGTTTTTACCGTAAAAAAGGTGAGTTTTCATGCATTCTGACGGCTAAACGAAATTGGGGACCCCCATTTTATATTTGCTTATTTTACTTAGTATAATGTAGTTCCAGCATGCCAAAAAAATTTAAAATCCCATGAACGTTTTAAGTGTGACTTGTATATTAGTATAAACTAAGTAATTAGTATATAGGTGATATGATGGTAGAATTGTACCATTAGCCATTCATATAAGGTCGTAAATAACTTGGTGCCAACAAAAATGAAATATTTGTTTACGAATAGTATTTTTACACCATCATATTTATAGGTACATAAAAAACGCATTAACACAATTTTGTTATACAAAGTATAAACGAACATCTTACTTACATTTGTCGTAAGCAGGGCAATGCTTCATGAGAGCACTGTAATTCCCAATCTCAAATGCAGTTTTGCCATCCAACACTGACCTCAAGTCCATTAGTCTGAATAGTGTAGTCATCATGGTCGATGGTTGTAAACTGCTTCATGTCCACTTTATGCGATGCTTCCATTTCCCATGTTTTAACCAGGTTTTCTACAACTTCCTCCAATGAACCTTATAAAGTCGAAATAAAAATTTACCAAACTCGCAAATATCTAGTGATACCGGCGAAACGATAGACTATGGCGTTCCCATACAGCCAAAAATCAATGTTTACATGGAACATTCAACTCCATGCATCAACACTGTAGTTCGCAAAGTATGACATTAAAGAAACAGAAAACGAGCGCGTGCAGTGTGTAGTTATAAAGCATAAAAGCAGTTGTGAGTTGCAAGGGATGACACTAAAGAAAAACGTTTGCGCATGCGTCATTTCAGCACGTTTTTGAGTTGAGTGAGAAAATTAATGTTTGTTTTCCCCAATTATTCAATAAAGTACTTTTGTCAGACCAAGATACTGTGTCAACAAACAATATGAAAGAATTAGTCTTAAGTTTCAAGCATGGACACTAAGTTTTGGCATTTTGCAAAGTCTAATTTATCAGACATTTTACAGATTTTACTCGTGTGAACAGGGATGACACGCAACACCATCAAGAGTGACGTCACTAAACGCGCCAAGCACAGATTACTTGTCAATGTACAATAGATAAATCATGTGACTCAAAATCCCTTGAGATATGAATAACAATGAAACAGCCGCCATCTTGGTTGATCTAACAAGAGAAGCTAATGGGGAATGCTTTGTTATCGTCAACCAAGATGGCGGCAATGACGTATATAACATGCACCTGCTCTATAGTCAAAAAAGACGAATTGAAATAAAGAAATTAAAATAAGATCTACATACTTATCTTTATAACATTCCACTTTAGAAAGACAATGTTAAAGTGCCTCGAGATTTCAAAACACCTCGGACGCGACGTGCTCAGCCTATTTTTCTTACCTGGTTTGTGGTTCTGTGTTTTTCCAAGAAGATATTGATAGTTAGCAATAGTATAATCAGGCTTTCCTGATCTCCAGACGATATTTGGATCGTCCAAGTCACCTCTATCCGGCTCACGAAAAGTATACTTGGTTTTAAGCTCTTCTAGTTTGGCTCTCACATCTTTCAGGTTGCTTTCAGAAGTCATGATGTTCACCTTGAAATTAATAAATATTAGGATATAATAAGAATATCTTTTTCATGAGACAATTATGCTGCCTCTTTTATAGTTTTTGTTTCGAAATAAACGAAATTGCTTGACGGCTAAGGTTTCAGAACTTTAATCATCTAATCATTCTATCATTTAAATGATGATCTTCTGTTACTTTTGCTTGTTCGAAATCTAGAGATATAATCGTGATACAAAGCGTTACTATCTAAAGGAAAAAGCGCGACAAATCTAGAATAGGTATAACTTACACGCTGTTTTTGAGCCGATGGAGCCAGCATAACGCTGGTTCTCAGAGAGACGACGGAGGCTTTGGGATTAAGACTCGATCATACTGGTTCAATTTGACCGTAAAAAAATCTCTTGTCTCGACAAGAAAGAATCGATCGGCTCAAAAGCGTCACAAAACATTGAACAGAGGATTCTCCATCTACAGACAAGGTTTGGTCTCAATTTCAGCTTCGATGCCCAGATGTGCAATGAAGCGTTTTGCCGCCTCTGGTCTGACTAGTGTGGACGCGAAACACCCCCGACAACTCGTCCCCAACAACTCGTCCCCGACAAACTGTTCCCGACAACTCGTCCCGACAACGCGTGACCCCTATCGGCTTCTGTAATGTTGTGTAGAATCACTCATAGTTGGCTAAACAAACAAATACATTCCTAAGCTTTTATTAGGGTTTATTATATGATTGACTCGGTTTCCATTGTTATTCATGATGCTTTATTTCACTTACATACCTCAAACTATAACAATAGAAACTTAAAGCCCGGGTAGGGATTTGATTTCAGGCCAGGGAAAAGCGGGGTTGATGAATTGAATTGAATAACTCATTATATATTCAAGGGTTTTATAAGAAAAGTTTCCGGGTTTTATCTAGATAAAACCCGGAAACTTTTCTTATAAAACCCTTAAATATATAATAAGTTACTGAATTCAATTCATCAATCCTACTTTTTCCTGACCTGAAATCAAATCGCTTCCTAGGCTGCCTATAGATTTTTACACACAATTTAACTAGTTTTCACTATTTAAATTTGACCATGGTCCTACTATGTCCATCACTGAAGTAGTCAATCCTATGCAATGTTCACTAAACAACATTAAAGTCTTTGCTTATATTCAATGTACAATTAAAGAAAGAGATATTTCTACCATTTGTTTCTATGCCGCCGGAGGAATCAGATTTACACTTCTTGACAACCCCATGATCTGGCTCGGAATCTTCCTCGTTTGGCTTGTGTTGCCTTTTTAGAGACACGTTACTTTCAAATGCTTTAGATATTTCTATTTTTTGCTCAATACTAGGCCTTTGATAGCGTTGCAGGGACCGAATGTCCCTGTGGCCTGTTCTCTCCATTATTAGCTTATCAGGAATACCTTTAACCAACCCGCGTGTCGCTGTTGTTGCTCGAAGACTGTGGTTCGTAAAATGACCTTTAATGCCAGCATCCTTGCAGAGGCTCTTAACCGTGTCTCCAAGCGTGTTATAGCCCACGGGATTAGAAGTAAACCAAACTAAAAATAAAAGGTAAAAGATATATTGAATATATGCTATGACTACCATATGACTATTATTATTTTTTATCACGCTAAGTGGAGTGAATAACTGGTACAAGGCACAAATGTGGGTTTAATAAGAAAAGGCAATTTGCAATTTATAGTTTCAACAAAATCAAAATAAAAGCATTTCATATACTAATTGATGTAATAAAAATCATCAAACTAAACATACCTTTATCTGATTCACCATATTTTCGACGCGGAGCCACGTAGAAAACATCCCTCTTAATAGCTTCGTTGGGGCACTTGCTGACGTAAAACTTGTACAAGCGAACCAAGCAGCGTTCAGGGCAGTCTTCATTCGCATAGTGCTCAACTCGTTTGCGTTTGACTCGGCGATGTCTGAGTCCTCCCATATTATTCTTTTCGCCAAACGACACGTATACTAGCTTTTCCGGCTCCTTCTCAGATGCAGGCTCCAAAGTAGACTGGCTAAATTTGAGATTTCGGTGTTCTTTACCGCTTCTTAGGGCAAAATTCTTTCCAATAAGAAATACCATGGTTTTGGACAGCACTTTTGGCGATAAATCTCCTAACAGATTTAATCCCCATATCTTGTTTTCTTCTTCCTCTGTTAACGGTTTTGCTTCCTTTATATCGGCGCCGACACCTAAGCCCGTTAAGCGTTTCATTTCAGAGTCCAAGGAATCCTGGAAATGTTTAAACGAAGGGCTTTCGAAAATGTTTAAGGCTGGCCGGCCATTATTTCTCAGGTAACGTAGAAGGCCGCAACATAACTGGTATAAGGTAGATGGGGGATAGCACTTCCCATCATCATCCTTCTTACGAACTTCGACTACAAATTTAGCTAGCCAGTATTCCAACTCGTCGTTTGAATTTTTCAGCAAATCCACGTTTACTAATTTCTCAGTACTTGATACTTCTTTTGCTTTGATGTTCCTCTCTTCTGCCCACTCCTTCCAGGCACCAACTGCCCATGCTGTATTTATTTTGGTGTTCTCTGGAATTCTATTCTGCTTTCTTTCTTCTAATTCTTTGTCAGTAACCAGTGTTATGTTCCTACTTGAAACGGACTGTTCGCCAATTGGTTTTTCCACAACTTGAGGAACACTAACAGATGTACTAATATTAGGTTCCTTGTCAACAATTTCTGTCGGCTCTATCCCTAATATATCTTGTATGAAATCAAAGTCCGGCAGCAGCCTTTCTTGTGACATTTTGTTCTGAGTAAGCCACATTTCCACTTCATCACTGCTGATCTCCATTTTCAGTTTTACGCCGTGACATACACACACTTGCTTCGTACTAACTGCTTCAACCACCGAATTCAATTCAATGCAAATACATGAATCAATACAAAACTACTAATGCAAAACGGTCCTTTTAGTCTATTGAAACTCGTTTCATTTATCATTCTTTAAAATGCCATTTGCACTGAACAATTTTTTTCTGTATACAAAATGCCCGATTAGCCTTAGCAGAGGAAAGAATGAACGTTAATGAAGTCATTATTATACGTTTCATGCCTTCTTGATTTCGCAATTTTCATTCAATTTTACTACATTTTTGGACAAATCGAGAGATTTGAGCCCAAATAACTTTTCTTAATTATCTTAGACTAATATCTTTGTTTGGAAACCTTTGTCAATCATATAATAAAACAGTTAAATACCTCGAACGTCGGCAATGAGCCACATAAAGCCCTCGGGCCTGCGGCCCTCGGGCTTTATGTGGCTCATTGCCTCCGTTCTCGGTATTTAACTCTTCCTTACAGAAGCTATCACGGTGATGATTTTGTATTGTTCTAAGGTCATTAATTAATTATGCCTTTTTTAAGGTAAATATTCGAGCATGGTTAATCGAGGGGATTAATCGATTAACTATGATTCGAGTGTAGAGGTGATGTACGTTGAATACGACGATTTTACGCGATACGCGTTGATAACTGCTAATACATGTATGCGGTTCAGCGGATTAAGCGCATACCACATGTTCAAATATTTTACACACGACAACAGGGCTCTAATTTACATGTGGTATGCGCTTAATCCGCTGAACCGTACTACATGGCCACATACAATGTGCTATAAAAAGTACTAAATTCAAGCTAAAAAAGGCGCAAAGAAAAATCATAAACAACTATAAAAAGACAGCTGAAGGCTTTTATTAAATTTTATTTATTCATTATCAGACTTTCAAATTCTGAGCATTTATTATTGGGCTTCCTGTGTTGTATTACATTTTTCTTCACCAAAACACAAAGTTAAACAACGTTCCCAAATTTTCAAAACAATTTCGATAGTACATTAAGTAATATATATTACTTAAGTTCTTATGATCAGCTGGAAATTGGTGGGTGTCGACACTTAATTTTGCGATGACCACTGAAATGTTATACATGTATCTGATTTGCACATTTGAAATAATTAGGAATGTTTGCATATAGTTATTAATCACTGAAATCATTCCGATTGCAAAATGCTCGATTTTCGGTAAGTTTATGATGAATAAATTTAAAAGAATATAAAGAAATAGAAACATTTGCTACAGTGACAAATGTTTAACAATAGAACATTCAAGTTCGTGTATATTGCATGGATCATTGCATAGTATCTAAATGAGAATGAAAATCAATGTTCCCCATTTTTTAAAACAAATCGTTGTTACAAAGCGTCGATGTCATTTATATCTTAGTCAAAAAAATAAATATGATATATCACTTTGGATGCTGCATTAGACTCTCTGTACAAAACGTATAAGTACTTGATTTCATATTATCCAAAAACGCGTTGGTAAAAAAATATTTACTCGTACCTTTAACTCTGACTTTCAATGAAATGATTGCCAGTCCTATGCTCTTCCTTCTTGGCTTAAAAATATAACATGAACTTTTCTATGTTAGCAAATCCGTTGTGGACAGGTAACTTGTGATCTGTGGATGACTGGTCTTGTGTACTGTGTTACGGAAAGACAGGTCTCGGTAGAAGCTTAGCTTAGCTTATTACATGTATAAGCTATATTTATAGCTTATATTCTACGACACTGAGGTGTCAATCTCTAATCAATGTGATCTCGTCAAATCATGATTGGCTAAAAGAATAAATAAATTCCTAAGTGCAATACTCTAACGACGAGTACGAGTGAAAATTTAATAATTAAGCATAGCTGAAACTAAAGCCAATATATAGATATATCATAATATTGTAAAGAAAAAATTATAAGGAACATTTCTAACATAAGACTCCAAAGAATAATCCTAAAATAACTGAACAAAGGGGTAAAAAGCGTGTAGGGCGTAACCAGTGGCACAAATGCTAATGGGAGGAGCTAAGAGGTTTACTTATGAATTAATGCATACCAATAATCAAACTTGTGCGTGACCGCAGCCGTGCTTAAATAATACATCGATATTTTTCATATACCTAATTGATAATTCTTTATCTCGTTTTCATAACGATAAGTACGGAAGCCCTGGAGGGAGATTTCAGACTTCAGACTTAGGATATTTTAATTGTACAAGTTGAACTGGTACTGAACTGGAACAGATCGTAGCTTTCTAATAGAGTGCAAAGCCTGGACCTCGAGTCCCGTTCCTCTTGATTAGCACGACAACGCGCTTTTCACAGGAATCCCAAGCAAAGCAATTTCAATTTTGAAATTTATAATTACCATTATAATGAGAATTATACTAGAGCTGCAAAGGAAGATATAATTTGAAATCTGAAGTTTCAACTCTGAAGTCTGATATTTAGGCTTCAACTCTGAAGTCTGACAATTAGGCTTCACCTCTGAAGTCTGAAATTATAAATCAGTGAATGACAGTGAAGTCATTGGAACCTGGATGTAACTATAAATCCGGATGATTCATACTCGACCAAAATTTAAAACTCGAAAAGAAAAAAGCTTGAATTTTGCAAAATGTAAACATAAGGCTGGGCAGCGCTGGCTGAGGTCCGAATTCTGAAATATGCTAAGTCTGAAGTGTGAAGTCTGAAATGTCCCTCCGGGGCTTCCGTAGATAAGTAATTTGGAGGCTGATGTCTCATTTTGTTAGTCTGTAAAAACATTCATTTTCTCTTATAATAATTGCTATCCTTGCTTCCTGTTGTTTGGATCTTGGACTTTTATTAACGCTATTTGTCTCTGCTTTGTTGTCTTTGAAGGATTGTTAAGAATTCGAGTGCCCTGATCACAATGGGGTGTCTCATTCCGCTTCCGACATTCACTTCTGATCACTGTTAGCTCTTTATGGCAGATGGTTATTCCGACTGGGACGCGTCCGGATCAACGGAAGGGAGAGGGTTGGAAATAATAAGATGTTAGCAAATGAAAACTAGACTACGCTTAAGGATTTTTTGTATATGAATAGATAGGTTTTGGTGTTTAGAAATTAATTTTGGGCATATACACTTATTTCAATAAAGTTAGTCACCTGAAAAGCTACAAAGCTGAGACCGACAAGGATTATGGGTAGATACATTTTATATGTTTCAACCGCTTAATAACTGTTGATGGACTTGAGATCGTTTACCAGTTACACAGTCTCACCTCTTCTGATCATCCTCAACTGCTTTAGTTTGTTGCAAAAGCTTTACTTGTTGGATATAAAATATTTCCCATGATTCTCAGCGATCACAGCTTTATAGGTTTTTGGTGACTAACTTTATTGAAATAAGTATATCTGCTGCGAAAATGCCAAAAGTAAAAAGCAAAAGCAAACCGAGACAGCAAAAGTAAATACCTGCGATACATGGACCGAGCTTAACGAGCTAAACGATAATAAAAAATAGAGCGAACAAAGCCGTGACACCAAACTAACCTAGACTTATACAGCATAAAGACGAGTTCAACCAGGGCAACTGCGAAACTGCTTACTTAGAAGATAGCCATTTAAGATAATTGGCCTGTTTCTTCAATTTTTGGTCAATCCCTAACTGCTACTGTAATAGTTAAATACGTTTTTCATGGATTTTAGTCCATACTTCAGCGCAATGCGAAATAAAAAAGCCAAAAGTTTCGTATCTATGGAAGCCATTTGTATTGAAATATGAGAGAAATTTTACAAACACGAAATATGAGAGTACTGACAAACACGACTACCGTTTCGGAGATCACGCGACACTCGAATTACATGTTTTTTGTGAAATTTCTTCCTTTAAATGCGTCCTTTTACTCAATAATTATATTTCAATGGTCATATATGCCAAACAGCAATTATATAAGACTCGAAATAGTAGTTTAGTTTATTTCTTTTATGAAATAGCTCCTGTTCCATGTCTAACTTTATGGACCTATTTTGATGTGATTCACCGTCCTTTTCTACTCTGCCATTCCAAACATTCCAGGTCACGTGTAACCCATCATGCTTTACGGTCTCATATCGACAAGAAAAAGATGGCGGACGAGCTAAGGTGCGAAATGTCGACAAAATGGCCCTGTAGACACAGTAAGCAATATCTAGGAACTTTATAGTCTACCATATTTTGAAAGGACGTCCATATCTTACTTTCTAGATGTTATAAAAAGGTATAACTAGCTAAAACTAGTGTGAGCTGCGTCGGTGTTTCTAATGAAACAGTAATGATGAAAAGGTAAATTATACACCGTGAAAAGATGAAAAAACTTACTGACGTTTCGGACGCTAGTCCTTCGTCGGAGTAAAAGAGAAAGAAGTGGTAGAAAGGAGTGTATATATGATAGAATAAGACAAAAGAAACCAATGAGAGCAAGGTAGGCAAGGAAACAAAAACAAACAATCAAAAGACAAAAGGAAAGGTTAGTTGAAAATAAAGCGTTCATTAATCCCGTTGGGACTAAGAGTGCCCAATAGGTGAATAAGCCGCATTTCTTTGGTCTTGCGACAATCATTGTTGCCGTTAAGCAAAGAAAGACCGAAAACAATGAAGTCAGAAAGAGAATGGTTAGTTAGATTAAAATGGCGGGAAACTGGTTTGGTAGGATCTTGCCTACCTTGCTCTCATTGGTTTCTTTTGTCTTATTCTATCATATATACACTCCTTTCTACCACTTCTTTCTCTTTTACTCCGACGAAGGACTAGCGTCCGAAACGTCAGTAAGTTTTTTCATCTTTTCACGGTGTATAATTTACCTTTTCATCATTACTGTTTCTAGATGTTATTTTGATGGAGTTCTTTGGTTTTTCGCTTAGTTTGAAAGCATTTTGTTGCACACGTGTGTTCGCTGTGCAGAGAAAAGTTACTACGTTGCTTGAGACCTCATTGTTCTTTCCTGTTATCTGCCCTGTCATTGTCTAACACAAATTCTCAAAACTATCAAAATGCACAAAATAATCTAGTTTTTTAAAGTAGAGTATGAGGGGTATCAGTCTTAGTTCCTAGCTTTGCTGCCAGTGTTATTTATGTAAGTGTTAATTACCGAGAACGGAGGCAATAAGCCATATACATCTAGCGCATTGCCGTAGGCCCGCGTGATGTATAGGCGTATTGCCGACGTTGGAGGTAATTAAGTATTTTATTTATCAATTGAGAAGGTTTTCTATCAAATGTTGCATTATAAATGTGAAGTCTATATATAGTTATTAACCAGGTTAATAACTAACTACAGGGACGGCGGAACCAGGGGGGGCATGTGCCCCCACCAAATGTTTTGCCCCCCCCTCCCCAAAAAGAACATTGGTTCTTTGTCATTGTTTTAGAGCACATTGCATCTGCAATCAAACAAAACATTGTCATTATCACATAGCGTTAAATAAAATCTTCAGTGCCCCCCCAAAAGATTTTTGCAGTGCCCCCCAAAGACTTTTAGCTTCCGCTGCCACTGAACTATATATTGACCTCGCATTTATAATGAGGGTTATAGCACATAGGGTAATATCATTACAACAGCACCAAATGTTTCTGGTTTTTCCCCAGTTATTCAAATTTCAATTTTTTATCTGTAAATTGTTATTTGCAGTTGTTGATGTAACCCCCTTCTGATGTGTTGTGAAGCCAATCATGTTCTTAATGCTTAGCAGAATGTTTTTGGAACCCCCTTTTTTGAAGGCAATAATGACAGCCTTTTCTCTGTGGCTGCCATTTTGGAACCCCACTTATTAAAATCTGCCACTGGTGTGATATTTTTATGCATGTATATTCAGTGGCTGAAATAAATAATGAGTTATAAATTTTTGTTGCAATAGGGGTCTGTGTTAGGTCTGGATCTGGGTCTTTCCTGTGTTAGCTTGTGTCACTAAAATTGTGTCAGGATGCTAAGATAGTGGAACAATGTTAAAATTATGCAGAATTTTAAATCTTTTCTTTTTTATCTTTTTGCAGTGAGATATTTTTATTGCTTGAACTGTGCTTTGGTAATGGCTGGCATGCTTTAACAAGTGTATTAATGTCAACAAGGAACAGGATAAATTCCATGGATTGATAAAGGTCATATGAGTTATTTTTTGCTGCAGTATGAATTATCTACTTTCATGTATGAGAGCTACTATATCAAGACTGAGAACTTAGCAAGCTATTCAAAAAGTAAATTGGTTTTCCAGGTTTTATCATTTCACCCAAGTGATGCACAACATTATTTGCTTTCCAAAACAAAGTTCTTGTATGAAAGTAATATATTCATAGCATAATATTTATGTGTGATTCATGGTTCCAACTCTATCAATCATGTTACAAATACATTTGTTTTTCCTGAAAATATTTACTCAACAAATATTCTACTCAAGGATGCTCACAGATTGCAAGTTTGTTAAGCCTAAAACAAACGATAATTGTATAATTATTATAGTGCAATTAATGCAATTTTGAGATGTTCTGTCAAAGCCTTGGAGTATTTTGGACATAGCAATGGTTACTACTAACTAATGGTTGAAGCCATTAATTCCATTAGGTAACTTGAACAGGAGAGAAAATCTGTAGGAAAAAATATTTTAACCCAAGAATTGAATCCCATGGTAATGAGGAAAGCTTAAAAACTAAAATATTTTATACCAAAATTATTGATATGGCTCCAGTGAGGTAAACAAAGTGGCCTTCAGTAAGGTATAGTGTGTGTGTTAAATGCATGACAAGAAAATTTCAGACTTCAGGGGACAAATTTTTAACGCTATGAAAAATGCTTGCTTTCTATCATTGAGGTAAGTCTTAGAGTATAGAAAGTCAGTTATGATTATCCAACTTTGATCTACTATACAAAGGGGTAAGTAAAAAGTACATGTATGAAAAAGTATTAATAGACCATTCCAATGCATTTGCAAGAGAGGAAAGTCCAAGAAAAACTTTTATACTCCATGAATATCGATTAAGTCATTTACATTAACAGATCATGTGACACTACCCTCTTAATATGAGCAGTTATGTCAAAATTAAAACCAGAAAAGAATACCTAGATAAGAATAAGAATGCAAAGTTTCAGCTCATTATGCCATGAAAAATGGCACATTTTTCGGATTTTGTAACATATACAGTAGGTCTGTTATGAAACTTAGGCTTACTAACTATATTTATGTTTGATCATATGGATCATAGAATGTGAATACTACTACAGTATTTCTCATACATTTAGCCTTTAAGAGCCGTTGTCTGAGAAAACCGGGCAGGGTCAACGGATGGGGGTCGGCCGATTTCCATAATATTTACAGCATGTGATACCTATCTGATATGATTACTAATGGTGGGATTTAAACAAATTCAGGGCCTTTCGTTTCCGAGATTGACCACCCCCCTCATTTTTGGGTCGAAAAGGCCAAAAAAAAAACGCCTATAATTAGGGCAACTTTGAGGCATGAAAAATCATATTTCCATATTGATTTTCCAAATGAAACTTTTCACACACGTTAAATGTGTCTACTTCAATGCGAAGATAGTTTCGAATTCTAATATTTTAAATTGATAGTTAATTTAGAGACTTTCACGTAGATAGTGGTTTATGCCCTCTTCAAGCTAAAGTAATTTTAGCAATATTTGAATGCCCTTTTCTCGTTCGTGCGGCAGTTTATTTTTAATCTTAAACCATATTCGGATAACCCAATATCATCTAAATCCAAATCAAAAATAAATTGAAAGGGATCTATATTTATTGGAGATTTAGACGTTTTTTATTTTCCTATGGTTAACACACGGCAAACGCCTGCCGCCAAAGTGTCTAGACGGTTTTCCTCATGTGATTAAACTGAATTCTTCGATACAAATAAACATAGAAGAAGATCAAACGAATAGGCCATATATAGCACCTATTTGAAATTCGGAGGTTATATTTGAAATATTTTTGGGGGGGCTTTCGATGATAATAATGCGCCAGTGGAATGTCTTAGTGAAGGGTATTTACGATATCACTAGAACGTTGCTTCAATAAGTTAACACGAATAAACACTTAGATTATTTCAATTTTTTCTTAATGTAAAAATAATCCACTTAAATGTTTTTATTGGTCTTACAGTTCACTCCTTGCAAATGTTCATTTTACGTTTAAATGAGGTTTAATTTATCGAATACGTCCAGGGCGGTGAATTTATGCTAATTTGCCATCTAATTACAAATTCGACACAGACGTCCACCGGCAATTGTTTACTTGTAATTGCCGAATATTTCTGTCAGAACCTAATACAGTTTCGAAATAGTAAATCAGCGATATTGGCGGAATATGAATTGCTCGTTTTATGGGGAAAATTCTCCCTGTGAAGCTATTGGTACAGATTCTTTGCTACTTCCTATTGATGCTTGTAAGGCAAACCTGACAGACCACTTACTTACTCTCGGCATTAGTCTTAAAAGAGGATGGCGAAGTAGCGGCACAATCAGCGAAAAAGATTTGATATTGAATAGAGCTGGACACTTTGACCTTCCTGCACAAGAAGTTGGCAGAATGACAGTTTGCCCTAAACATCGACGTGAGCTGACAGTGGACTGGCCTGGTCGAAAACGCCTTACGTGTGGCTACCCAGGCCACATAGGTAAACGAAAACAAATTCAAAATCCACGGCGAGTGAACATGACAATGTCCCGAGAAATTTTCAGCATTCATGGCGTTGTAACTCCAGCAGGAACAGGTAGCTTTTGTGGCCAATTTTTACATTTCCTCATGCTTCTTCATCATAATGCAATTAGATCTTCGATATTATCTAGGATCTATCACCTTATCATTATCGCCATCACCATTATCATTGTCATCATCGTTGACATATATCATTATCATTATTATTTTAATATTTTCTTCCCTGAGGCCTTGAATGACTTTTTTATTATCTTCATATCTATTGTGACACATCATTTTTATTGTCTTTCACGAGAAAGACAAAGAATTGAACTTAAAAGACTTTCGCTTAAAAAAACTACGTTTCGTTCTTACGAACCTCTTCGGAAGACAATAACAATAATATTAACGATAACAATAACAACAATAACAACAACAACACAGCAGCAATAGCAACAATAACAACAATAATAATAAGGAAGGCAAATCACTTATTGGACATGAAAAAACAACATATGTCGTTGCGACCAAAAAAGCACCAATATAATAATTTAATAAGCCCCAACCCCTAAGCGTGGTACTGTTATATTTTTATTTAACACGGTGTATACATCCTTCGATTCATATTAATAACACTAATAATAACACTAGTTTTGGTAAATTATATACATTGAATTTAGTTGAATTGCTGAACGCTATGAAACTCCAATGATCAGGAAAATTTATTAAGCTCCCCTATTGCGCCCCTATTCCAATAAGGCCCCCAGTCCAAAAGCAATGAAAAAGAATACGCTCCTAGGGGGCGGAGTAGAGGAAATACGGTATATCCTACCTCACACCATCAAACGTTTCTATTCTACACCGCCTTAACCCGTCTTATCCTATCCCACTCTATTTTTGTACATTTTCCCATTCATTCTTTTTTTATCCCATGAACTAGCTTTATGTGATAAATGTCGTAAGGCACATAACAATATCCAGGGTATAGGGACAAGTGGAGAACAAGCAACTCTACATGAAGAGGTATTTTTACAATAACTCTCAAGTTTCTCGCTCGCTGATTGGCTATTTTTATCATCAATAGGACAGACAGAAAAAGCTGTTTTTTATCAAGTGCGCGGTCTTTCCGTGGGCTGTTTTGATTGCTAATACGAGAAGTTTTTATCGTTTTTCTTGTTGTTTTTGTTATTGTGAAAAATCAAATTGACATCAGATTTGTGTGAATTCGTTAATTATGCACAGCAATATACAAAATGAATAGGGTTGAATCAATAACCAATTAGTTTATATATTAGACTGGCGATGTTGTTCTGGAAAGAGATTTGCCCTCTTCAGCCGCCGAAGTAATATCAAATATTGTAGAACAGACGTCATCACGTGATAATGCAAGGGCAAGTGGAGATCAAGCAATTCTACATGGAGAGGTATTTATGCACCACAACACAAAATGTATAGGGTTGAATCAATAACCAATTTCTTTGTATATTAGACTGGCGATGTTGTTCTGGAAAGAGATTTGCCCTCTTCAGCCGCCGAAGTAACATCAGATAATGATAAAGATGAAACGTTTTCCTATTCATCTCAAGGGAGCATCGCAGAACAAGAGATCAGCATTTGGGCTGACGAAGTTGAACAACAGCAAGAGAAACGGCAAACTTTAAACTCAGCTATGAGGAGTTTGACCGGTGGTCGCACTAGTCCTATCTCATCCACTTTAAACACACCATGAGATGATGTATCCTCCACTCAAAAAAAATACTACCAGCGAAAAGCAAAAGAGACCATCTCAGCTGCATTAACAGTTATAAGCCCTGGCCAAGAACAAGAGCTCTGGGATGCGGTAAGAAATGACTCTAGAGTAGACGAAAGCAAAAATAAAACAGCCAGACGCAAGAGCTTTGACCCATCCTCTCCCATTATTAATTCTCTTGTAAAAGCGTATGATTATGCTGATTGTTGGCGAACAAAACGGCAAATTCTTTCAATCTTTGCCAATGATTTCAGCCGATCAGAGCTTATGACATTGATCCCGTCATTAACGAAATGGCGAATAGATCAAGCAAGACAGCATGCTATCGAAGTCGGCAAAGGGCAGTCAGTACCAGAAGATCCTATATCCCGCTCAAGGATTTCATCGGCACAAGTTCATCATTTTGTTGATTATGTCTCTAGACCAGACATGGTACAAGATGTGGCGTTCGGCACAAAAACGTTAAAACTCGACTCTGATGATTGCATTGTCATACCTGCCGTAGTGCGCACCATGATCCCCACACGAATAATAGGTCAGTATCTAAGCTACTGTGATCAACAAAATTTTGAGCCAGCAGGAAAGCGTAGCTTATACAGAATGATAGAAGTTTGTGCTGCTTCTCTACAAAAGTCTCTAGCAGGACTTGATAATACAACTGCAGAAGGTAATGATGCTATTGATGACTTGAAGGAAATGACTAACACCCTTGGCACCCATGGATCCGGAGCAGACGATGAGTGGGTGAAAGCTACACAGAAAACAATTACAAAGGCGAAAAGATATCTAAAGACTGAGTTTAAAGGCCATGTTGGACGAGAGAACTGTTGCGCTGATCACTGCACGACCCATGCGCTTACTGACCCAACTGAGAAAAAGTTTCAGAGAAAATGCCTTCAAGATCATGATGAGCAGTGTAATAATTGCCTGGCACTAAAGAATGTTCTAGAAGATATACAAGCTCAAATAGATAAGGTTTCCATGTCTGAAGATGAAAGAGCTAGAATGAAACACGAGTGTAAGCAAAATGTGAATGCAATTGATGCCTGGAAAGCTCACCTTTTACGCACAGTTAATCAGGAAGAAGCAAAGCAAGATGCCTTGGCAGCCCTTGACGCAGAAACATGTCTAATTGTTATGGATTGGGCGATGAAATTTCTGCCGCATCGATATCGTGAGCGCATGAGTGAATTTTTTGGAAAGAGGGGTAGAAGTTGGCACGTAAGTGCAGTTATCACGAAAAAGGATGACAAATATGAAGTGGAGTGCTTCGTTCACATATTCGACACTTGTTCTCAAGATAGTTTTGCTGTGTCATCGATCATAGAACACTTGCTGAAAACCATCAAGCAAGAGTCACCCCAGATGAAAAACGCATTTTTCCGGTCCGACAACGCTGGGTGCTACCACAGTGGGAAACTGCTCCTAAGTCTGCCAGACATTGGTAAGCGAACCGGTGTTACATCTCTTAGATCTGATTTCTCCGATCCACAGTCTGGAAAGGACATTTGTGACAGGAAAATAGCACCAATGAAAGCTCACATCAAACGATGGGTGAACGAGAAACACGATGTCCTCACCGCGATAGACATGAAGAATGCTTTAGAGTCTCATAATGGAGTAAAAGGATGCAGAGCTGCAGTTGTTAAAGCTGATGTTTTGGCAAATATAGCTACCAACAAGATACCAGGTATCAGCTTGATGAATAACTTTGCATACACGTCGAAGAACGCGATCCGCGTCTGGCGTGCCTACAACACTGGCCTGGGGAAAACGCTGAGCTATGATGACTTGAATGTTAACCCACAGCCGGACACCAATTTGCACATACTGCATCGTTTTGGACCACGCAATGACCAGTTAGGCACGGTCAGCAATGCACAGAAAACAAAAATGGATATTTTCTCTTGTGAAAATACTTACGTACTTACATTCAAGACCATAGCGGAGGCGGAGGCCCATATGGACACAGGAAAGCACGTAAAAGTGTCAAAATGCGATTCTGTCTACGACAATGTCAAGAAGAGATGGGCTGAAAGAGTGACAGAGATAAACGTGGTATCTGGTGAATCTGAGATTCCCGTGGTTCGAGGAACATCAACAAACACATCAGAAAACACTTCATCTAAAGGATGGGCTCTAAAATTAAACAAAAGGGGTCCACGGATGATAGAAAAGGCCAAGTTGTTTCTTCTTGAAAGATTCAACTCTGGACAAACGGGTCAAAAGGCAGATCCTTCTCAGGTAGCGAAAGAAATGAAGCTTATCAGGGATGATACTGGTAACTTATTATTTCAACCTGAGGAATGGCGAAGTGCCAAGCAAATAACTAGTTTCTTTTCTCGGATGTCTGCCATCCAAAAACGCAAACAGCCTCAAAGTGATATACAGGAGCTAGATGAAGAAGATCTTGTTGCCCTTGAGGCAGAAGATGGTATTCAGGCATTACACGAGGTTGTCTTGGATGAAATGGAAAGTTTACTTCACCCTATTACTGCAAGTAATGTGGACATCTGTGATTTGACAAGAGCTGATAAAATGAAAACACTAAAATTAACACAACTGCGCGACATCTGCAAACAGTTAGAGTTGGAAACACCAGGCCGTCAAAACAGGAGAGACACATATATCGTCGCAATAGAAGCATATGCAAGCTTTTGCTCTTGCCGTAGATAAGTATTATAATAAGGTAACGCATATGAAAACGCATATTTTATTCTCCATTTTGGCATTTTCGTTCACACGTCATTTTCGTAAACGGCGTCTTCGATGATTCAAACGGAGGTTTTAAAACGCTCTCACCAGTACAGTGGATCAGATTTTTTAGACAAAAAACGTAAACAAAAATTCAAATTCGTAAGTTAGAAAAGAGCAATATCAAAAACAAGCCAGTACTATAAAACATTCATTTCATATATACATCATATAGTATTTTTAAGAGTTCGCCGAATAGTATCAGGGACACTATAAGTGAGCTTACTGATACACTTCATAGCCACCGGTGGCCAATACAATTATTGTAGTTACCTTTTCTGGCAAGTTAATTTTTTTAGCGTTGTTTTACATGTATGGTCATTATACTTCTTGCAATCATATTAATACTATTAAACTAACAGAAACCTTAATAAATTGTCCACCATAGCAACTACAAGGAACAATTTAAACTAGAAGAGAATGTTTAATTGCAGCAAAACTGTTACTTTTTGCGTCATTATCTGATTAGCATAAATTCACTCTATTAATATGAATACAGAAAATGTGAACTAAATCAAAAAGCAAAACACCTATTTAAAAGTAGTGAGACCAAAAAAAACTGTATCAGTGTATTTTTTGAAACTGATAAATAAGTATAAATAATTTAAACTTTAATTAATTTGTGTCAACAGTTAAAACGATTCTCAAATATATGGTAATTATAGGCTTGTCAATAAGACATTCCACTGGCGCATTATTATCATCGAAAGCCCCCCCAAAAATATTTCAAATATAACCTCCAAATTTCAAATAGGTGCTATATATGGCCTATTCGTTTGATCTTCTTCTATGTTTATTTGTATCGAAGAATTCAGTTTAATCACATGAGGAAAACCGTCTAGACACTTTGGCGGCAGGCGTTTGCCGTGTGTTAACCATAGGAAAATAGAAAACGTCTAAATCTCCAATAAATATAGATCCCTTTCAATTTATTTTTGATTTGGATTTAGATGATATTGGGCTATCCGAATATGGTTTAAGATTAAAAATAAACTGCCGCACGAACGAGAAAAGGGCATTCAAATATTGCTAAAATTACTTTAGCTTGAAGAGGGCATAAACCACTATCTACGTGAAAGTCTCTAAATTAACTATCAATTTAAAATATTAGAATTCGAAACTATCTTCGCATTGAAGTAGACACATTTAACGTGTGTGAAAAGTTTCATTTGGAAAATCAATTTGGAAATATGATTTTTCATGCCTCAAAGTTGCCCTAATTATAGGCGTTTTTTTGGCCATTTCGACCCTAAAATGAGGGGGGTGGTCAATCTCGGAAACGAAAGGCCCTGAATTTGTTTAAATCCCACCATTAGTAATCATATCAGATAGGTATCACATGCTGCAAATATTATGGAAATCGGCCGACCCCCATCCGTTGACCCTGCCTGGTTTTCTCAGACAACGGCTCTTAAGAAGCCAAATAAATGTACTGTAGATTGTGTCATATTTAATTGCCTATAATTATGCAAGGAAATGCTTTACAGCCTTGAAATTTGAACAGTATATAATGTAAATTTGACTGCTTTACAAGAAAATGAAACATAACATTTTATTATAATGCAAAATTACACTTTTGAAATTTATGAAGACGTACCTATAGGTGAAAACCATAAAAAAGGTGATTTGTTTGGACAAAATATGACCAATTAGTTTTCTTTAAAGATCTTTAAATGTGTATGATGAAATTTGCGTCACATAATAATTGGCTGCATGAACTTGATCTGTCTGTCGTCGGTTTTCTCTGTCGTATCTCCTTCATGGACCAATAATATCTGGTTCAGTAGGTATTCTCGAGGATGTTTTGTCCTTGGTTTACTTCTTCCTGTTTTTCATTGTTGTATGATATTGAGTCAAAGAAGTACATAGTATGCCCTGATACTAATATGTCCGCTATGTTAAGAGGCAACAATGCAATGAGTCCACTCGTGATGGACTTGATCTGTTTAGTGATAGTTTCCTTTTGGTAGTAATTGTGGTACAAATATCTTATTTGCCATTATGCTCATACCATCACTAAAAACGTACCCTACCCATCCTAGCACCATTCAAAAATGTCATCATCAGCACCATTCAAAGATGGTTTGAATAATAAGAGGGTATATGATATTCATTCAAGTCTTCTATTAATATGATTGAAAATTATCCCTTAATGTTTTCTTTGTTGGCAGTGCACACTGACTGTGTACATCGTGTACAGTGTACATGACAGTGTAAAGGTTTAGACTAAGACTTCAAAGTTATATTTGCCAAACTAACATTCTACCAATACACACCACTGAACAGTATACCAGCAGAATTAGATCCCACAAGGCTTAAAATAACATCATTGGTCAATATTCCACCACCCTGTAGACAATACATTTCATAATTAGTTCTTTTACTTAGCAACTTGACATCTGTCTCACTGCACACCACACTCTCTACCTACATTGCCAGTTCATGCTTCTAACATTGGCTACTGTAAATTTGGAGTCTTAGTCTGAACTTTCTATCCTCCTATAATTGGTATTTTACATAGTCATTGGTCACATGTTGAACTCTTAGATACTAACACCTGTCTGCAGTGAAATACTTACCTCTGGTGTACTTCTAGATTCAGTCAACACAGGATACCGGTAAATGATAATGGGATAGAAGGTGTAATAGCAAACATATCTTTTTTCTTGTTGCTGCTTTTCTTCAAATTCTCATTTAAATTATTTTGCAGATTAGGCATATTAGACATTTCCAAGAAATCAATTTTTAAACAATTTTGCTGAAATTTTCTGTTCATGTTACTTTAAAATATAACCACACAAATGTCCATAAATTAAATTGACAACATGAATATCCAAACATATATATTGTAAACCATAGATAAAAGCCTCATAAATTAAAACAATTCGTAGTGTGACTTCTATGAATGGGGCCACCTAGACAACAGAAGCAAGTAAATGACAATGAGAATGAAAACAACACACTCAACTTCGGGTAGTGGAGCCAGTGCATTTTCTTCATTCTACATTTTAATTGGCTTGCTGTCTTGGTGGCCCCAGTTGTAGTAGTCACACTGTAGCAGGCTCTTTGTTTTATGAAACCTCTTTACTACTACTACCAGAATGAGTGACACATTTTCTTATGTTTTTCTAATTTTTTGGGGGGAAACCATACATTTGGCAGTAATAAGAACTAAACAAAAACTTGCAAGGGATTCTGGTAGTGGTAGTAAAGATGTTTTAATGCAGGTGGCCTATCATAACAGTCATAATTACGACAATCTTAGTATGGGAATGGAAACTGTTTATAAAAATAATTAAAAAGAGCATATTAAAAGGAAAAAAAAATGATTTATTAAGATTATGAATAATGATTTCAAGTGCCATGTAATTATTAGATTTTCAAATTATTGATTTTACTAAATAAGAACTAAGTAAAATTTAAAATTTTTGTTAAAGTCTATAAACCCCTCTTAAATAATGTTTAAATTTGTAATTTAAGATCAAAAGGCAGAAGACAGAAAAACAACTAAAAATAGTGCTTTTGATAATATTTGGATTGCGAAGGATCATAGGCATGCCTTATTCCCTGTTTAGTTACTATACACATAGCTCTGCTGCATCTAAAACTCAAAGGCTTTAAACAAAGCAACAAAGTTATTTGCCTTTCAAAGATGTTTTACAGGAAATCCCTGGTTTCTTCAGCTCTCTATTTCTCGCTCGCTCTCACTCTGTCATGTCTCACCTATGAGGACTGAATCCTGGATTAGTACAGACAGGCCAAGACAAGGGGATGGTATATGAAAATATCTATATCTGCATTGGGATGTACATGTACATTTAACGAGTCAGAAGTTACAATGCACAAAATAAGAAAGAGCATAATCCACAATTCATTTTTCCTAGTGAATCTGGGACATAGATCAAAGCACTACAGTACAAGAAAAAAACTTATGTTGGCTTTACAAGAAGAAATTTAAAAGTGGGGGAAATGTCAAAAGATCACTAAAGAGCGACATTTCTATTCTATTACTTGATGGCACTGCTTTCCGAGGATCTGATAAAGTGACTGGCAAATCTACATCAAAAGATTACTAAAGAGCGACATTCCTATTCTGTTACTTAATGTCACTGCTGTCAGAGGATCTGATAAAGTGACTGGCAATTCTACGTCAAATGATCACTAAAGACCGACATTTCTATTCTATTACTTGATGGCACTGCTTTCCGAGGATCTGATAAAGTGACTGGCAAATCTACATCAAAAGATTACTAAAGAGCGACATTTCTATTCTGTTACTTAATGTCACTGCTGTCAGAGGATCTGATAAAGTGACTGGCAAATCTACGTCAAATGATCACTAAAGACCGACATTTCTATTCTATTACTTGATGGCACTGCTGTCAGAGGATCTGATAAAGTGATTGGCAAATCTACATCAAAAGATCACTAAAGAGCAACATTTCTATTCTATTACTTGATGGCACTGCTGTCAGAGGATCTGATAAAGTGACTGGCAAAACTACATCAAAAGATCACTAAAGATATGGTGTTTTCAGCAATAGAAAGAGTAGTTGAAGACACAGTTTAGGATGTTATGAAATATATGGCAAATCTACACCCAGAAAGACCAATTGTGTTTCATTATTGCTGGAGGACTGATGAAGTGACTTACTGACCTATATCAGAAGAAGAAAGATCAGCATTTTGGTTCCCATTCCTCTTATAGTGGTTAAAGGAGCTGGAGGAACAGCTGATGACACCATTGTATGCTAAAGGATCTAGTAAAGTAACTGGTAAATCTACATCAAAAGAAGAATTTAAACTAATACTTCTCTTGGACCCAATAATCGTTCAACTGGAAGCAGCTAATGACACCACATCGAAAATGCTGACGAACTGACTAGCAAATCTGCAGTGCAATAGAGAAGAGCAAAGACGATATTCTCTCCCTCATTACTTGTTGCAAGGGCCACTACTGTCAGAGGATCTGATGTTGCGACTGGCAAAGTCTACTACCTCAAGATATCAGGAAAGTTTCCATTCCCATTGCTTGATGCTTCCAGGAATAGGAAGAGCAGCTGAACATATATAACATGCTAATACATAACCACAGACAGAAGGATAACTAGCTAAAAATAATAGTGAGCTGCGTCAGTGTTTCTAATGAAACAGTAATGATAAAAGGGCAAATCATACACCGTGAATGAGAACCACAGACAGTGTAGCATAACGGTACTGACAGGTTTCTCATCAGTTTCTGTCAAGTACACTTATCTAAACAAAATGGTCTAACTTTCAACCCACAGCTGAAGCTAGAGATCAAAACACCCGCTGGGGATATTGGACTGTTGTACTATTCTCAGTGCCTGAAACTCCTGAGGGCATTAATAACACTAAGCTCTCCACATTGTAGTGCCAGTACAAGATATCTATCAATTGTTTCCATCATAATCCAGCCTCTGGTTGAAAAGCTAAATATGCATTTACGTTTGAGGAAGCTAACTTGATAATGAGCTGATGATGAATGTGATTATGACTAAAATAAAAAGTAATATTCATATTACAACCTGAGAATTTACTTCGATTTAATTGGTTGAGATGGTATTTCAGCATAACTGGAAATACTAATACCTGAAGGTATTTCAGCAATCGTCATAGCAACCAATATAAAACATCTAAATCTTTGATGTTGAAAAAGGAAAGGAGAGATCTCTCTTGACCGTTTCCTAAAAGAGAAGAAGACTAGAGAAGCCAAAAAGTGCCAGCAAGTAAGGCAAGGGCTGTCCACGAAGAAGGCTTTGGAAAAAGACCCAATACAGTGAAAGTGTGACCCAATACGGCTGTACCTAAGAGGACTCCTCCAAAGGCACACTCGGAAGGTTTTTGTTGACCCATCATTTTTGCTTGAGGGGCTACCAAGAACATCATGAAATGTATATTGAAGATTTCACATTTGCTATAGACAATAATGGTGAAAAGTCCAAATTCCATTAAAACTCATCAGGGAGGATTGCATAAGAAACAAAGTGTTCAACCCAAAATGTTTCAATCCATAAAGAAAAGTGTCCTACATTTATTAAGAGCATTTTGTCATAAAGGCCTAAAAATGTGAAAGCAAGCGGTCTATTTCATCTTGCTGCAAATGGGCATCCGAAGGCACAAGTGTGATGAACAACAGAGATTGGAAGTCAACCACAATATATTTACGAATACTGTGACTAGCCAAGCAAGAAATACAAAGGAAAATCTAGCAAATCACAGTGCCGGCAAGACTTCGGTAAAGAGCTTAATCATTTCTGGGATCATTAGTATTAATGAGAGATTATTAACTCATTAACTCACAGATTATGAAGAAGGAGATGAATATCAAACTCCACAGCAATCTCAAACACTGTGATGAAGAATGAAGAAAAAACCTTGACGACGGACTACTTTCAAGGCTTTCAAGTCACTAATGATTACAATCCTTGTAAACCAAAACAAGACTAAATTTCTCAGGTCATAATATAAAATTATATACAAGCATAGTTTGTATGTGATATTAGGGATAAATATTATTCCTGATACTTCATAATTGTCCATAATTTCGCTCCCTCATAGGCTGGTGAAATTACATGATATTATTTTGAAATATCACTTGTGGGATTTATCTTAAATATCACTAAAAACGTATACTATCATCAATTTTGATGATTGTATAAATGATAATGATATTTAAAAAATTGTTGAATGTGTTTTATGAATTTTGAATGCAATAACTGTTTGAAAGTTTAATTTAGTCTTAAATAATGATATGTTAAATGGATAAATCACCCAATTTATTTAATTTTCTAAATGACCATACTAGTGTACTCAAACTGCCATTGAAATGTAAAAGATCCTATTATGCAACTATCTAAAAACAGACATGCCATACACAAATAATGATGATTGAAGTAAGATTGTCACATATGAAAAACGTTGAACTGTCTTTATAAAAGGCACATCAACATAAACATCAAGAAGCGCATAATTATATTGTATAAAGCCATTGCAATATGGAACATCTTATCAAAATGTGATGCAATTAAGTATTGAACATTGTACAAGAGAAAGAGAAAGACAGAAATGTCTCAAGTATTGAGAATCATCCAAATATGATGGACTTGATGCAACTCACTATTGAACATTGTACAAGATACAGAACTTGACAAGAATATGTCACATATATTAGAATCATCCAAATATGATGGACTTGATGCAACTCACTATAATTTTAACACTGTACAAGGTACAGGACAATATAAGAATGTGTCAAGTATTGATAATCATTCAAATATGATGAACTTGATGCAACTCACTATTGGACATTGTGCAAGTTACAGAACAAGACAGTAATGTGTCGAGTATATTAGAATCATCAAAATATGATGGACTTGATGCATCTGACTATTGAACATTGTACAAGATACAGAACAAAACAGTAATGTGTCACGTATATCAGAATCATCCAATTATGATGGACGTCATGCAACCGACTATTGAACATTGTACATGATACAGAACAAGACAGTAAGGTGTCGAGTATATGAGAATCATCCAAATATGATGGACTTGCTGCAACTGACTATTGAACATTGTGCAAGATACAGAACTTGACAAGAATATGTCACATATATTAGAATCATCCAAATATGATGGACTTGATGCAACTCACTATTGAACATTATGCAAGATACAGAACAAGTCAGGAATGTCTCAAGTATATTAGAATCATCCAAATATGATGGACTTGCTGCAACTCACTATCGAACATTGTACAAGATACAGAACAAGACAGGAATGTGTCAAGTATATTAGAATCAACCAAATTTGATGGACATGATGCAACTGACTGTTGAACAACTCATGCAACTCAACTCATGCAACTTATTATAATTGGACCTTCAGGGAAATGCAGAATACATTAGTAGTGCAAAATATGTAATTTTCTCCAAATAGTTGAATAGCCCAGTTTTTGAAACTTCCACAACGTGCGGAAAATTATGGAAATAAACAAGACATTAAGACATTTAAGGAAAGCATCAAGACCGGATGGCATATAGCACAAGAAATATAAATACCAAACCTGTCCTTCTAAAGCTATCCAAAACAAGACAAGTGTGAAAGTAAGAGGATATTCTCTTTCAAAAATGAATGTTGGCTTTCCACTGTCAATCTGATTGATTGGACAACTTTTGGTCTTATCTAGTTACAATCCAGTGATGACTTGTGATAAAAGATCAGTGCTCAAAATTCATGGAAATGGAAAACAGTGCCAGTAACACCCTTGGTTTTTAGGGAACTAACGCGAGCTAGGGTAACCAATCCCTGGGGAGTGCCTTATTAACCATTCAAAGGATTGTTACTGGTACTGTCAGAATTGTTTGCAAGATTTCACATTGAACCTCCTGTTTAAGAATTTTGTCAGAACTACTTTGGTTGGAAAGTTACAGATCTCCTTGATAGTCTCAAATGGAAGATGATCAAAGAGATGGTCACCTTTTATTCATTAAACGTTCATGGTTTTAATAGCATTTGGGATATTGGAAGATAGGCAATTTATATATTGTCAGCATCCTGGCCCAAGAGAGCCAAGGTTATGAAGTACACATGTTACCAAGCTGTTACAATGTTGTGTTAAAGCCATAGTAGAGGTAATTTGGCTGCAATATTCTTTGGCCAATAACCTTTAAAAAAGCAAGTGACAGCAGGAAAACCATGAATAATGGCAGTATTTAACAACATGAAAAATGTAATCTATATACTAAAGTACACTGTAGTATGGTCATATTAATCCTTTATTATCTCTCTCATCTAAAATCTTAAAATATTTTTATGCATTGGTTTTTCTATTTGTGACCAAAGCAAAGTCTCAAAATTGATTTTGTTAGTAGCAACCAATGGGTCACATAGATTCACTGATAAAAGTTTTCTGTCATTAATTTCATAATCTAAATATTCAGTTAGTCTATTATACACAGATCCTCAGTGGTATACAAAGGAAGCAGTGCATTTCATCAAATGGATGATTAAAAGTCAACCAAAAAAACTTAAAGCTCAATGTCTTCATGCTCATGTAAGCACTTTCTGCTTCTTTTGGGCAACTACTTATATATTATAATGCTTGATAACTTGATCTGTCATCTCTTCTAGGATTTTCTAGATATAATTTTTTATGTTTCTACAGTTGTGGTTAAAGTATATTGTGTACATAAAGAAGCCACACATTCAGCTTGCCTTTCCTCTGATCCTGATTGTTGTTATCTTTTCCGATCTCTGGTTTTGTACTTATCAGCTGTGAGCTTAAGACTCCATTTTTGGAGACATACTGCTGAGAAGCCAGGATGTTCAGTTATGCAGTTCAGCTCGGCATTGTCATCATGGTCTTGAAGTACTTCTTGAAAATGTAAAGCTTCGTCGCATCCGTCAAATTCTTTGCAGCAATAGTATTTGCTTATATTTACTAGTACCTCAGTAGAGCAATTGACACACCTGCACCTTCAAAACAAACAGTAAAAACTTGAATTTTCAATATACATGTAACAGGAAACTATAAAGCTTACAAAAGTCACAATCTTGGTGCGCTTTTTACGTTTGAATAGCACAGAAAACTCACCATTCGCTTACTACACTAACGGCAGTCAATTGGTTGTGAAACATTTCCTCAATCTTTGCATGTTCTTGTTCTGTATTTTTATACTGTCCATTCTTCGTCTGCAAGAGGTTCTTCTGAATGATGTCCTTTGTACCACTCAGAGATATCATCATTTCCTTCTGACAAAATAATATTCTCCTGAATCGGACTCAGAACAGGAACAATCGTCCTCAACATTGTATTCATCTTGTAAGTAACAAGATGTCTCTAGATCAGAGTCATCAGAGTCCATCTTTACGAATTTGTCTTCAACAAGCTCTTCTGTCTTTCAAAGTACTTGATTTGCTTACTAACTTTCACGCACCAAGCAACAAGTCATTGCCTGTGGTGACATCACTCCCGGACCCACACCCCTGCATTGATTCTGCGGTAATGGACCACACATTTCGTATTTCTAAAACGATTTTTCTCATTAAAATTGTTTTTCGAAGGTGACTGAAATACCACAAAACATTTTAAATGTTTCCGTACAAACAGTTAAGAATGTAAAAAATAGGGTGTAGGTGCACTTTAAAAAATCTTTATCAAAACATAAAACTATGAAGAGAAGCAAAAGAATTCTCAAACATTGTTTTACTGATATAGCATAATCTTTGTAATACCATCAACATGTAATATAAACATTAGTATACTATAATATAAAATAATTTTAACATTTATTTTCAAACCTTTGTATGAATTCACCTTTAACAAGAGTTCCTACAGTAATCTTTAATACAGAATCTTGTTAAATATCAGAGTTTCATGGTTAATAATAATAATGACGATGATAACAACTATATTGCAATGGAGGATAACAGCTGTTACTGAAATAGATAATTTGCAGGTGGCATCACATATAAAGTAAAAACAAAAGTTTCTCTTTGCAACATATTTGTTCAACATCATTTAGCTAAGATTTGCTATTACACCTTGTTTCCTCACTATTATTTACCTAGCGTATCCTGTATTGATCAAATCTATAAGTACACCAGAGGTAAGTATTTCACTCTAGACAGTTGTTAGTATTTAAAAGTTGAGCATAATGTGAGCAATAGTTATGCAAAATATCAACCATAGGAGAATAGAAAGATCAGACTAAGATCCTGAATTTGTAGTAGGCAATGTTAAAAGCATAAAATGGCAGTAAAGGCAGAAAGTGTTCTGCGCAGTGTGACAGGTTTCAATCTGCTAAATAGAAGTGAATACCAACAACAGATGGGTTGGTAATCTTAAAATCTAGCATGCTGCAACATATTATTGTGGATCATCATTAACAGGAACTATTAGTTTATGGTGCTGCAATCTTCCATTTTTTAGCTTTTAGTATATACGAATTTATATACACTGACAATAAAGATGGTTAATTTCCTGTACTTTGCTCCTTTTACATTATTCTTTTTGTAGCCAAATTTGTGGGTTCACCACGTGAGTGGTGATCTGTGCTGTCTTTCCTGGCTTACGTTTGTGTGATCTCTTACCTGATGATTTAGTCTTCCTCCAACCTTCGTCTTTGAATTCATTGTCCGAATAATTGCACTGAGAAAATATCTGATCCAAACTCCAAACAAGTCCTTGTTGTCTGCTCAATGAAGCTCGTCCATTTGTCTTAGATCGCCGAGCCCTATGTTTGAAGCAAAAGGCTTGCGCATTTATTTTTCTAGAACTTGACACAATATGTCACATTTATTTTTTGGGGATTTTTTGTTAATAAAAAGTAGAGGGTAGGTCACTAGTAAGTACATAATCCACAGGATATCTTCATAATGGAAACGCTGTCATAATTATTGCAGGGGCAGATCCAGGGGGTGTCCTGCAATGTACTTGGCACCCCCCTAATTCTGTAGTTACTCTTAAGCTAAGTGGAGTAATGCATAATATCTTTATTGCATTTCTTCATCTGGGAACCTCTCATAAGCAATTCCTGGATCCACCCATGTATAGCTTAGTGATCATCATAGATTACAGTAAGTTATATATCGTGCATAAAAGACAATTACAAGGTGAGTTTAGTCAAAAACACAAGCAATTTCAGAGAAATTCGAAATTTATTCAGCATGCTGTGATGACCTTGGCCTGGATCACCTTATAGACCCTATGTAAATAATCTTTATAAATCAAATGCTATTTAATAGAGGCTCTACACTATCTTGTGCCGTCAGCCATAATACATTTTGGACTGCCTGCGATTAGATGTCAGAACAATTAGAAATTGAATTCATTCTCATGGACAATGATTGTATTTTTCCTGCCATCTAAAATTAACTGCCAACATATTTTGGTGCAAAGCCTCTATTGGGGGATGAAAAATCACTAGTAAATTAGTAAATGTGCATAGTTTCAAAGTAAGAAGGGCAATCTTTGTAGAGTTGCAGCTGCAATTAAAATGTGCCCAAAATATTAAAACTAAGCTGGCAGGGCCTTGGCTCTCTTTTTTCATACAAATTCTCCTATTTTAAAATGCTGTAACTTTTCAGGGATTTGTGTATAAGCTTATACTTTACTTAAGCAGATAAACTTTAATTTAATAGTAAGGTAAGGGTAATTATTATTATTTGAAACAACAGTTTTTTCTAGCCAGTGTAGTTTATCTTTGGCATATAGCATTAATTTGGGCTAACTAAAAATGGAGTGTGTGTGTTTATTTGTGAAGGGACACAATGTTTCAATGGATTTTTATTGGTATTTTCAGTCACATGTTTTTCACAGATCTCTCCTGTTCAGGTTGTCATTATGCTATTCCTTATTTAGATCTTATCAATTGATTCTTTTAACGATAAGTTACAAAGCTGGTGTCAGGCAGCATTGAAATCCTTACCCCCTCCCCCCACCCAGGCCCATACATTTTGCCAGTAACTATTGAGAAATAAAAATGTTGAAACAAGGGGGGGAGGGAGGGGTGAAGTACACATACTAATCATTACATTCGTTTGAGGCATGCTGCAAATGACTTTGGTTACTTGGTAATATGCTGGAAATTTCAAAAGGTCATGAAGTTATGGGTCATGCTACAACAACGAAGCTTTATTTAAACTTTGTCCTCCATTCTGCCTGTGAAACGAATAGTAACTAACAGCATGAAATTGAGAATTTGTCTCGAGAATCAAATGAAATAATTATTGAGCAACACATTTTGTGCATCTCTGCATACTGGCAAACCTATAGCGAAAATTTGTGAAAAAGAAGCTACATCAAGAAATCTACTTGATGAACCCTCCTGTATTAAATGGATAAAACACTAATTAGGTTTTTTATGTCCAAGCTATGCCAGCATGCCTCAAACGAATGACCACAAACACCATACATATGCACACTTTGTGTTTTCTGTTCTTGATTTGATTTTAAAAAATAAAGTTAAACCCAGTTGTAATTGACCAAGTTATAGAGGGATTTTACTTCATATTAAGACCATGATGCACCCTTACTCTGTGTTTTTGTTTTGTGAACAACTTTATCAATGCATGTTTTTTTCTAAATTTCCTAGCATATATTGCTAAATAATGCTATTGAAAACTTCAAAGAAATTATCCATGTCTGATTTTTCGTAGATTTCCTAGATAACGTTATTGAAAACCTCACAAGTAAAATCCCTCTTATATTACAGATTGTAATTTTTGGAAAATGTTTTTTTTTGAAATTTTGAAATTGATGTTTTAACAACTCATTTGATTACAAATTGAAGTGCCTTAGTATGCATTTCAAGTTCAAGCTTATAAATTGAAAATAAATAAAATAATCCATGGTCAATTACAACTGGGTTTAACTCAAATAAGGGGTGGGGATAACCAGAATATAGGGGGGAGGGGATAACCAGTATATAGGGGGGAGGGGATAAGCAGTATGTTGGGGGGAGGGGATAAGCAGTATATTGGGGGGAGGGGATAAGCAGTATGTTGGGGGGAGGGGATAAGCAGTATGTTGAGGGGAGGGTGAAGTCTCACACCGGGGGTGTTGGGGGGTGTACTCTATATTTTTATAGTATATAAAATAACATACTTTGTGTATTTTCAGGCAGTGTGACTTGGGATTTCAAGGTAAGCATTTTGGTTTTTGACTTAAGATTTTGAGTGAGTGAGTGTGATGAGTTTTTGGATTGACTCGGAAAGGTTTTTTACCCTTGTTAGTTGTGTGGTGTTGTGTTTGAAATAAAATTTTGATTCTGGGCTTAGTGGTTTTAGGTTTTTTAATGTATTCCATCTTTACCCTCTCCACGCCCTTTTGGACTTTTAAAAAAATACCTCCCCGAGGTCCCACTAGCACCAAGTCTCACTACCCCGGTAGACCAGGACCAGGCAGTACTTACTGTCCCGACAAGAGCCATCTTATGAAACCACAACCAGTTGGCTGCTCTGATGGTGAACACTGTCGATAGGGATATCAGACTTCTGACCCCCTACAGACTCGTGAGAGTACCTTGATGGCAAGCCAGCCTTTATACTGTGAAGATTAGTGCAAGTAGAAGACTTCTAAGATAACCATACCCCACTACTCATAGGTTTTACTGCACAACAGTGATGTATATCTTAGAGTGATGTAATCAATAGACTCAAGATGGTATTCAGACTTCCATAAAGTGTATGTGATTATCAAGACTGGTTTGTGAAGACTAAAATAACGAAGTTTCTAGGCTACTAACTTGTGAAAAATGAGCTGGTCTATCCCGAAAAGGAAACTACCACCATGTAATTTAATATGAAAAGCTAACTTGGGCTCTCTATCCTTGAATAATAAATTTATTTAAGTTTCCCTAGAGGACTAAGACCTATAATGTTTTCAATTAAGTATTAATGTATTTCAAGTCTGCTGAGGGACTGGGCGTATAATTTATTCAACATTTCATATTTATTCTCTACATGCTGAGGGACTGGGGTCTAATTATTTATTGAACATTTAATATTTATTTATTTGCTATCTGCTAAGGGACTAGGGTCTAAATATTGCTTTATGCTAGGATTTCTAAGGGGATTAGTTATTATCTTCAGATCAATTTTTTTCATGTACTAAATCAAGTGAGATGGTTGAGACTAATTCACTCGGTACTTTTTTTATTTTTTGATGCTGTTAAAAGTCAATTGAAAGAGTGGATTTTGTAGTCCAGGTAAAAAGCTGGCAGAGTACTCATAGCTGTATTTTTTGCCAATAGATGTAGAAATTAGGTACTTTTATTACTGACATGGAGTAGAAAATGGAATATATTTTTATGTCAATCAAGCAAGGAAGTGTTTGCTTAGTCTCCTGTATGATGAAATTGCTCAATGGCAAACATACAAAATCCACTCCTTGATTTCTAAGGGACGTGCTAGACCTATAATATATTGTTATTAGACTGTTTTGTTTAAGTCTTGTTAGTTCATCCATCCCAACCAAGGCTTTGTGTAATACACACATAATTTGGAAAATAATTATGTCAAGTTTGGATCGATTCGTATAAATATTTGCCTTGGGTGACATACTTGCACTGTAATCTTTATAGCCAATTTAATATCAAGTTATTCAAGGGGAGTCCTCTCCTAATTGTTTAATATTTTAACATTACTTGTTACCTTGTATTTGAATTGTTCCTAAATTTATCAAGTAGTTATATCTTTTTCCTAGACTTAGTTTTTTCACCAGCAAAAAAAACTTCAACAGAAGTAAAAGTGTCACAGTAATTGAAAAATTAAATTGCAATATTATAGAGAGCATTTCATGCGTAAATTTAAAGCAACTGCATGTATCAATTTAATCTGAATTTGGTTACACAACAAATTTTTCAAGACATTTTGATTATCTGTGAATGTTTAATTTGCCAAGTATTTGTTTTCCATATATTTTGGACAGCTTGTGCATATAATACAAGTGCTTTGGACATCACAATTCATAGTAAAACAACTCTTGGTTTTACTTGTAATAATATTTTTATTTCATTCAAGTGTATTTATTTGTTTCTTGATTGTGAGGTATGGTGTTTCAATGCCATTCTTTGATGGCTCACCTTGTCCTCTTTTCATTTCATTTTGCATTTCACATTTGCCTTGTTTGGCTTGTAATAATTCATTCCTTTGCACTTTTGGTATACCAATATAATTTCTGCACAGCTGAATTTGTAGTAAATACTCTAGTAATCAGTATTTATGCTCAATTCTTGGTTGACCCAAGTTTGTTTTTGTTTTTGTTGTTGTGATTTTGGTTTGTTTTCTATTTTGAAATTAAATTTCAATTTAAATAATTCTTGCAATATTCACAGTTTGTAAAGGTGATACATATATGGCCAGTAGTTGCTTTTTCAAGATCTTTTAATCCCTTGAGGTAGTGATTATGGATTCATTAGTTTGGATTGATTTGAGTATTTATACACTTTGAATTTTTACAATAAGTATTTTTGGTGAATTTTGTCAAAAAATAATAAAATTTGAATCAAACATTGGCTTTTGCCAAAAAATATTTTTGTGTTATAACAGATTTGAGTAAGACCTCAGTTTCTATAAAGAAAAGATTTTTAGATAAATAGTCTTGTATACCAAATAGTTTTGTAATTGTGTTTGTCAAATATAATACCATAATACTGTAGGATTCCAGGTCCTTTATATTAACAATTCAATGTTCAATTTTTTATCCTTAATGCATAGTTGTTTGTTTAATGTTTTGTTCTTTCCTTTTTTCTGCTTCTTTTTTTTTCCTACTAATTTTCACATGATAGTGATTCATGTATTCTTTATTCGATTCATAATTATTCATAGTGAGGACCAGTATTAAATATGTTTAGCAGTATTTTAGTTTGGAGATGAAACTGAGGTCTTATTTTGCTGGTGAAAAAACTTATTAAATTACAATCCTATGATAGAACCTTGTGTATCAGTCTAGCTGAACATCATTAACGCAAGATTAGGTCACCTAGAAATGATTCAACTTCTAGTCTTCCCAGCTTGATAATCTACTTGTATGAAAGTCTGAATGGTGTCTTATGCAAGTCTATTGAGCACACCACCCCAAAGTTATCACTGCTGTACACACCCATGAATAATGAGATACGATTATCTCTGCTCCTACTCACACTAACCTTCACAGTGGCCAGCAATCACCATCAGCGCACTCCCATGAAATCTGCAGAGAGCCATCACCTGGTATCCTTACCGACAACCTTCACCTTCAGAGCAGTCCTCTGATCATGGCCTCAAGGTTAGACTCTGCCGAGAGCAGCAATGTTGTACCACCTTTTATGGTTTCCTGGCCTTGTGGGGCAGCTTCTGTTAGGTGCTGGTAGGACCTCGTGGGAGGTATCAAGTGTATTTCATTTTTCTGGTGTACAAATAATAAATGATAATAACATTAGATATAGGAGAGTGTTTCTAACTAGTGAAGGGTTCTCAGTAGAGTTTTCAACAAACATAATAAAATCAGTAACCAGTATGAAATATTCCTTTGATTTGATCAACTAACAATTTTGTCATATGTAATTGTAACTCTACTGAGAACTCTTGACTAGTCTGTTAAATGTATTAATCTAATGATTTTGCATAGTAATCTTTGGATCAATGTCCAATTGAATTTGAGTCACCTAGTGAAACACTCTCCTATATCTAATATAAGTGGCTAGAGGACTGGCAATAATCAACCTACTTCATAATGAAATCATAAGTAAACAATAAGTCAAGAAAGAGACAACAATTACTAAAGTGAAATTTTTATAATTTTTTTTCAACTTGAACAAAATTTAAATAAGAATTAGTCATTAAATTTTGCATCTCATTAACATTCCAGTTAGTTTTGTTTGGTGATGTCATTATGAAATAGGGTCACTAACAAAAGTTTTCTTTTGAAATATTAGATATCTTATTGAATCTTCTTTTTGTTTTACTATATACTATGGTATCAATTATAATAATAACAGCTTATAATTGTATTAATTTGGATCTTGATTTGTTGTTGTCTTGAAATTTAGAAAATATGATTTTTTTCAAAGCTTGACATTTTCTAAAATAATAAAAAAATTGATTTTAAAACAAAATTTGAAAATTGAAATTGTTTCCCCGTTATTTTCATTTTTTCTTCATATTTATAATGTAGCCAGTCCTCTTGCCCACTGTTTTTTGTTTTCCATTTTAGAGAATTCTTAAATTGTTTGAAAATTCTTAAGTGTTTTTTTTTTTTGGAATTTAAATTATTTGGAAATTCCAACATATAACCAATGATTTGTCTTAAGGAAGGTTTAAACTTTCTTATAGATACAGTAACAATTTTTATTCATCATCATTCCATGGAAAGGTTTCTGACTTTTGGAATTTTCTAAACAGCAAGTATTTCTTTCATGTTTCCAGATAATGCTACATGTTGGAATTTCCTAGAATATTTTGATTTTTTTTTTTTTTTTTTTTGAAATTTGTAGATAAACCTATAGTTTGATTATTTTAAATGCCTTATTTTTGAAATATTGTTGAAACCTTTCTGATTTTGGAAATTTTAGATGCTCCTAATCTTTTTTTTTTTTTAATTCCTAGATATTCCTAGATATTCTAATTCCTGTTTCATTTTTGTTGTCAGCATATGGCAGCTTGTTATCTTCAGTACTGATTGACTGGATCTTGATGGTGCTTCATCTCTTGATGGTGCTGCATCATCTGATAAGACTTTGCAGCACAACAGCTTGGTTGATGTGAGCACATGTATAACAGAACCATGACATCTGCAAAGACAGAATGGTGTAATTAAATCTCTGTAAACTGAATATCAAGGTAAAATCTAAATGCAGCTTTCTCATGACACACCATGGGTAATCATGTACTTCATGACCAGCCGACACTTGTTGGTTGATTATTGCCCAATTGTCGGTCTACCATCGCCCGATTGTCAGTTGACTATTGCCCGACTGTTTGCCGACTATTCGATTATGTGTTGGCCATCCAATACACTGTATTGGTCAAGTGTTCGGCAAGTGTTTGTCATCGTGCGACCTTTGACCAAAAGTTGGACAATAGTAGACTGACATGTGTCTGCTGGTCATGAAGTACATGATTTCCCACAGCATGGATAATACGAGTCAGTGTGTTTACCAAGATAAATACAAATGAAGTGACATTTTCCATGGTATACCATTCAAAACCATAGGCCCTTTTCTGAGTTTTATGAACAGGATGCATTGTGGTCTAGCTTTGGTACAAACAACACCATATAAGGCATGATGAATAAAATATGTTTGTACCAAAGCTAGATCACAAAGCACCATGTTCAATATCTCAGCAAAGGTCTATTGTATGACTAGCATGCATCCAATAGATCAACTTACATGTCTGTCATGCATGGGCTGGCCAGAGCTTGGCAGCATCAATACATTCACATGTGGCCTTGACTAGTGTGGCTGACAAGCTGATGAAAAGAAATGTAACAAATACCATTAAACAACATGTCTCACATGTATTAGTTTGGGTTATTAGCAAAAATGTGGAGGTGAGGGGTGGGGTGAAAAACAACTGATCAAGTACTTAGTCACAACAGTTTCAAACCCTGAAATATTTATGCCTTTGAAGTAAAATGTATTAATACCTGATAATCAACAATAAGCTGCTCCTTGGAATGTTGTGAAGAAACAAAAGGCACTGACCAGAGCTTGACAGCATCAATAATGTACATTCAAAGGTAGCTTGACTAAAGTGGCTGACAAGCTGATCAAAACAAACAACAAAATAATACTGATAAACAATCTGTTTTGAGATGTACTGTTTGGAATAAAAACAAATATGCAACACAAATAATCTTATCATCATATGGCAATTAAGTGCTTAGACACTGACTTTGAAATGATTGATATACCAAGATGCAAAAACATTGTTGGGTTCAGAAAAAAAGATTGTACTGACTGAACAGTATTTTGGGAATGAAATGATAATATATTTTTGCTGTATTCAATTTAAGATACAGTCAAGATGTTTTGCTTATAGAAATTGAGTACATACTATGTAAGTAATATTAATATACAATGTTAGCAAGCCGCTAATCTTGGACAAGCAACATTCACCATTGTAAAGCCCATTGTCTACAAGGACATAGCCAGGATTTTTTTTTGGGGGGGGGGGGGGGGGCATTTTGTTTGTACCCCTAAAATGGCTAACCAAGAGAAGAACCAGCATTATTGTTTCATGTTTTATTTTTGAAAAAACAAATTAAGACTATCATATATCAGGGGAGGGGGCAATAGCCCCCTAAGCTCCCCAGCCGACACCCCTGGTTTATCAAATGTCTAGAAGTGTGATATATATTTCATGCTTTTGACAGAGAAAATTTATGTTAAAGTGGAATGTAAATGAGAATGGCAGATTAGCTATGTATGGTTGAGCGATTTCCATCGTATTTTAACTTATTAATTATTCATGATAAAAAATATTTTAATATCATCTATTTCCCCTGTTCCATTTTAGTCTTAACTTTTACATACAATTTTTTTTACCCAACAATGATTTTACATTAAGGTATATATGCCCAACATAATGAATTACTACATACCTCTAATGATCAGTAGTACCCTTTGGAATGTGATCATATTATGAAGGTCATGGGTCATCACCAGGTTACCACATCAATTATCATCTTGATAATGAGGTCAATACTCATACAGCAACAAGGTGAGTCCATATTGTTATGAAGGTCATGGGTCATCACCAGGTTACCACATCAATTATCATCTTGATAATGAGGTCAATACTCATACAGCAACAAGGTGAGTCCATATTGTTATGAAGGTCATGGGTCATCACCAGGTTACCACATCAATTATCATCTTGATAATGAGGTCAATACTCATACAGCAACAAGGTGAGTCCATATTGTTATGAAGGTCACAGGGTCATCCCCAGGTTATCACATTGTTTAACATCTTGATAAAGAGGTCAATACTCATCATAGTATTGAAGGTTACAGAACCATTAACAGGTTATCACATTGTTTAAAATCCTGATAATCAGTTCAATACTAATACATTAACAAGGTGAGTCCATATTGTTATCAAAGTCTTTTGCTTCTTGTTTTAGTGCAGTTAATCCATCATCACGAGATTGACACTGAACTTTTCCATTTTTAGCTTGCTGGTTGGCGTGTATGTATTGGTTATGTATTGATGCAGTGTGGCTATCAGTTTCAGATGTCAAGAAACGACAACCATCTTGTTTCAGGCTCACTGGACGGTTTTATGAAGAAATGTACATTTTCTTCAACTGCAATGCAAAAAGAATAACCATTAAGACATTAATATTTAGAATTGAGGGAGGAATCGTTTGAAACTTTTACAAAAAACAAGATTCGTACAACGTTAAAAAACAAATTTTCAAAATATAAAAAAAATGAAAATATTCTTAAGCCAAGTTTGCAAACTGTTTCAAAACTTACTCAAATTGTTTTTTAACGACTAATATGATTGTTTTTTTGCAGAAAAGGTTGAACTTTCAAGGCTCAAAATTAACACGTGTTATGGCGGACGAAGCCGGTGAGTCGAATATTCGAAACCTACAAACTCGTCAAAAATACAGCAAAATGCAAGAAAGACGCGGAAAAAACCGATCTCATTCTTACCTTCTATAGTTCTCGTGTACTTGTTTCTCTGTTAGGTCGAGCACGAGCTAATAACTATCTTTGTTCTTGTACAATTTCAGCCAAAAAGCCCATCATGTATTTGCACCCGTTGAAACACATCCACAACGAACAGCAGCGTGCAACAAATGAAGAGGTGACATGCTCAGGGACTGGATACTAGCATTTTACACAGGGATCCCGCACAAAAACGGACTTTTAGGCAAATAAATAAGGAAAATGTGACAGTTTTTGAGCAATATTTTTCGCCCAAAACGTGGAAAATGGGCAGAAAAGATATTTTAATACTCTACGAAGTCTAAAACTGCCTAAAAGGGCTTGTTTTAGGCAAAATATTAAAATATGTTAATTAGTCACGTGATAAGTCACGTGACCCCACATTTGTGTATTTTTTACTCGTTTTTTCACTTTTATATGACAGAAAAAAATTTCGGGGGGTTTTAGTTAGTTTTACTTTCTTGTAATTTTATCAATTAACGCAGATTGTAATAAAAGAACATTGAACTTTTATTGTCTGATGTATTGTCTTTCACCCATTATTGTTGGACACCCTTGAAAACAGAAAACGAGAAAACTAAAACAACAGTTGATAAATGCCTTTATTGTTGAGGACCAGAAGAATAAAATACACCCATAGACAATAATTAACAAAGATTTCAAGACGCATGCAGCGTTAACATTTTTTATTACACTTTGAACTATAAAGTTTATTAACTCTTGACAATCTTGTCAATTCATCTTTACTTGAGAACTATTATGATTAACCGTATAAACTTTGGAGACAGTACAGCTGCAGTTTTGAAAGTAATTTATTGATAGCGTGACTGCTGTGATCAAGACTCTAGTTGAGTCAAAAGCCCAACAAATTGTTTTCCAAACCAGTTGTCTTTGTCCCAAAAGTTTGACAATCATGAAAATTCATCTTTACTTGAGAACTATTATGATTAACCGTGTAAACGTTTGAGACAGTACAGCTGTAAGTTTGAAAGTAATTTATTGATAGCTTGATTGCAGTGATCAAGACTCTAGTCTAGTCAAAAACACAACAAATTTCTTTCAAAACCAGTTGTACTGTGTCCCAAGAGTTTACCGTTCAATCCTCATTAATTAAATCTTGTTTCTTCGCCACTTTGCGCGTCTATTTTGAGTTACGTCTTGAAATAAAACAGTACGCCGCACCAACCGTTTGATACCAGTAAATTATGCGCATAAAATATTTCTTTATTTCAGTTTGATTAAGTGTTTTTAAGCGTAGAATAAAAGAATTACCCGAGGGAATAACACGTGACTAAACTAGACAGCGCCCAAAGAAGTCAAATACATGACGTCATATTTGGGTGAAGATGGGAGTACACACCCGTGCAATTTTTAATTCCGCTAGCCCCAAATAATCTTGCACTTTGAAAATTCTTTTACAGAATCAGCATTCTTTTGTAAATAAATAAAGCCTCCAGGAATCTAGCACTTTGTAAATAACTGCCTTTATTCAATCAGTAATGTTTTCCGTTCTTTATTTGTGTCAATCCCTCGAGTATTACTAATGATTGAAAAGTCACACAATACCCTAAATATGAGCAGAACAGAAAAATACGAAAGAAATCACAGCTTTTCTCGTAGGAATGTGTGGTATTTCTTTTGTGTTATACTGTAAAACTCGCATTCAAGAAAATATCTAAATATTAAAGAGGCTCGTATAGTAACGAATGACATTTATTATTTATTTTGGAAAAGTATTTTATTAAAACTCACTTTATTTGGATTTTTTACAAATATTTATTTATAGTTCAATCTCTTTTTCTCTTATTTCACTTTTTACGCTTTATTCTTTAACGTTCTTTACCGTGTCTTGCTTGTCACACTGATTTTCTTATTTTTTCCTTTTCTTTTCTTTTCTTTATGTTTTCTATTTTGTCTTTGACTCTGGTTTTTACTTTTTATTCTCCAACGTTATTTTCCGTGTCTTATTGTTCACATTTTCTATACTTTTTTTTTCATTTCTTTTTCTATATTACTTCCCATTCTTTCCATTTTAATCTTGCTCTACTTTTCTCCTTCTTCCTATTTGAACTATCTTTTATTCCATCTATTTATCATCATTTTTCTATATGCTTTCTCAACTTTCAAAAAGTATTTCAATAACAATTTTTCGAGTCTCGATTCTCCGCCTTTTTCGGCTACTCTGTTCATGCTTTTCTTCTCTTTTCTTGATTTTTTTCGTGGTTTCTTCTGCCATCCATCATAACGAATACCTGCAGAGATTAATGAACAGGGTAACGACAGATAAACTTTTTTATCAGGAATAAATATGTATACTTTATCGGATCTTCCTTCAACAGAGCAGTTGGTATTATAACATATTTACATGAAGTTTCAGGGGGTCTTACCTATTTACCAGCCACGGTTGCTATAAGAAAATTAAAAACTATAAGAGCCTTTTCTTATGTTTTATTAAGCTCATACATGAAACCAATTTGTAAAATCGATCGATGTCTGTTATGTGATAAAAAATTGAAACCGAAATTTTGATCCAAAAATGAGCAAAATAATAACTGAGATGAATTGGAAAAACCTCTTAAAAATCTAAATTACTCCCATAGAAAACGTGGCTGGTACGAAGGAAAGACCGCCCTTAAAAGGGAGTCTCTACTGCTAGGTTGTTGTTTTCTCTTCTTTTTTTTGTTGTTGTTGCACGTTTTATGTTGTTCCCAAGGAAGGAAAGTAAATTACTTGTCTCATTACCACCAGGGTCACCCTATTTATGAACGAGATCTACAATTAGCTAGGCTAAACACTCTAGATAGGACAAACAGTATTAAATATATAAGCACAGTTGACAAAGACATAGGCCTTGCACAAGTAAAAGACCTAGTACAAAATACTGAAACAAGAATAAAACTAGTGTTGTCCTTCAAATGAGATTGAAAAAGCCGCCAAAACTTGTACGCTACAATTATGTTATTTCCTTATTTGGTAAATATCTTCGACACTATTAACTTTGTATTAGAAATTTATCATTGCAAAAGAATTTAATTTGGGACAGTTTTTGTAATAGACAACACTAGTTTTATGCCTTATTTAACAGCATCAGTTAGGATTGGTGAAGACGCTGCCATTTTCATGTGTCGTATCTGATATGGTTTCTGTACATGAAAAGTTCAACGTCTTAAACTGCATGATCCTTACTGGTACTACCAGAAGTAAAACAGTCTTAGGAGCAGTATGATAAACCACGACAAATGACAAAGCCAGTATAGTCCAGGTAATAAAGTAATGAAAGCCGTTAAATTGTTCCACCAGGGCATGTATGTACCATGTTTATCACAATCCTACATGAACTGTTCTACATTACAACAAGAGTGACAAATGGTATGTATTATTAATCCAATCATCGAAAATGAATTGTGACAAGAAATAATAACAGGCTTTATTTCCAGAGGGTAAACACATAACAGTAGTTAAAAAACACTGATAACTCTGTGGCCCTCAAATGAGAAAAAACATGTTGGATTTCATTGATCTTGTATTGATCATGCAGGGAGTGATCCTCAGTCTCCCAAGCCAGAGGCTCATTATAATGCATTGAAGATTCCAGAATTGAAATTAAGACAGTCTCCATGATCCAATCCAATTGATATTGTATATTAAAATAAAAGCCTTGGGGATGGCTGAATCAAGGGCGCTAGGGCAAAAATTGGTGTTATTTTAGCCGTTAGACTCTGTTATATTGGTGTTTTTTAAACGTTAGAAACTGTTTAAACTGTTACGTATCTGTACTGCTATGTCCTGGCTTGATTTGTTCAGTTTTCCCGTCTATATACACCAAAATATTGCTGTGACCAACGGTTCAATCGTACATAACGAACTACTGTATCCTATACCTGCCTCGTGACCGCTTACGTAAGCGTACGCGTCGGTTAATATTAATAAGTTAATAAGTTAATCCAAATCCCCTAGAATAACCAAGAATGAACAGGGGTAGGAAAGGAAAGGCCAATCTATTGTTCTCTCGTCTGCTCGTATAATAGGATTAAAGTGAAAGGTACGGTGGCAATTTGTTTACTCAGCGATGACAGACGTGTAACCAACGAAACCTAACGAACCAACTTCGGATCTAGCCGAACTGGCCTCGGCCAAACTCGAGCCCCGACTTACTTGTTAAATTAGAAACAGTTTTAAAAAGCAGTTCCATTCAAACTGATATCCAAAAACTCCAAGAATCATTAATAACAATTGTACCTTCTCTTAGTATTATGGCTGTCCGCTGTATAAGTAATTCCTAGTAAACGCGATTGCTGCGGAATACAATTTTGCATCTCGAGCGAATGGATTCTAATGGTCGTCTGCATAAGGTTGGGATTTCCAAACAGATATTGGATTAGCGCTTGTACTTATGTGTGGATCCTATTTCAAAATTAGTACCATATGTCTGGAATCTTTTCGATACCAAGAATGTCTTAAAAATAACTTTTATCATATTATTGGTAATCGTTCAAAATTATCAAGAACGTCCTGGGAACCGAAATATCAGTTACAACGCGGATTAGAGAAGCACTATCTAACACAATACGTGAACGTTGTAAAAGGTCACGGCCAGGGGCTGTCATCGGATAAGTTTGTTTGGGCCACAATTTAGTTTTCGAGTTTGGCCGAGGCCAGTTCGGCTAGATCCGAAGTTGGTTCGTTAGGTTTCGTTGGTTACACGTCTGTCATCGCTGAGTAAACAAATTGCCACCGTACCTTTCACTTTAATCCTATTATACGAGCAGACGAGAGAACAATAGATTGGCCTTTCCTTTCCTACCCCTGTTCATTCTTGGTTATTCTAGGGGATTTGGATTAACTTATTAACTTATTAACCGACGCGTACCCTTACGTAAGCGGTCACGAGGCAGATATAGGATACAGGAGTTCGTTATGTACGATTGAACCGTTGGTCACAGCAATATTTTTGGCGTATATATAGACGGGAAAACTGAACAAATCAAGCCAGGACATAGCAGTACAGATACGTAACAGTTTAAACAGTTTCTAACGTTTAAAAAACACCAATATAACAGAATCTAACGACAAAAAAAATCACCAATTTTTGCCCTAGCGCCCTTGGCTGAATGATGCCAATCCATTATTTTCTGAAAGCACTCAATATATGCAAATAAGAAGCCAATTTGTTTGCTACGTTTTGAAATACCATTTATCACACTTGTGTACTTTTACTCAAGCAAGACCTATGTCAGACTATGATATGAACACACCAAGCCCTATGGATTGCCGTTATCAAAATGCGATAAAATAAACGTAATATTTTGATTTCATAAATCAAATGATATGGTGGCCCAATTACATACAATTTGAAGGGTAGACAAATTTAGATAGCAACCAAAGTTGACATAAATCAGGATGATAGAATTATGGGTTGTGGACATTATAGGTTGATGTGGAAGAGCCAGAACATACAATCAAAGATATGAGCAGAATTTTGTGCACAGAACCCATACCTGACCATTGGTGTGTTCAACCACAGTCACTAATGTTAAATTTTCACCACTTTAAACTGAGCACATGAAATAGTTTCTGTGGAAATATTTCATGTTGAATAATGTACAAAAATGGGAAGCTATTGCAACAGATATACTTCATTGTCTACTTAGATAGTGTCTGGTATCTTTGCAGAAAAATTCCAAAATATTCAACAACAGTTCAGGTACATGACAAGAAAGTCATTCCCAATTAGAGGTGTAAGCTTCACTTCTAGCTTATGTAACCAAGTTGAAAACCAACTGGTTGAAAACCAACTGATTGAAGGTTTATTCGAGTTTGTTACGTTTGTACTAGCCATAATTGGAATAATGATGTAAGTGATCACACAACAGTATTCTTAATTTGAAGAATAAATCAGTTCTGCTCCAGGTTTTGTGCTGTTTAGTTGTGTTTTTGTTTTGTTCAAGTTTTAGTTTCACTTATTTTCCTGCGACCTATCTTGGAAAAAACCTGCAATGAGTTCCATCATTCTTGCCGTTCAACATCCATTTGACTTGTTCACACTTATTTTAAATGAACTGCTTTTTTGCCAATATTTCAAAACAAATGACTTCATAAGTAATATAAAGAGTATCTGTTACATTGCTTTTCATGCTTGCACACAAATGTTACTACATTACCAATTATCAAAACTCCCCAGGAATTGAAAAGGTTTTCAATTCTAAATGAAAAACATTAAAATTGGTATTTTCCATTTAACATCCTCAGTGACAACGTAATTTGTGAATAAAACTTTCAAACCAAATTCTTCAATCAAAGAATAGAGCAAACTGATAATACAAATAATTATGGAATTATGATAATGAACATGGAAGAGAAAGGTTAGTGGAAAAATAACCAGTGAACTGAATTTGTTGATAAACCATGCACTTTGACTTACTGTGAAGTTGAATGGAGACCAGGAAGCAGGCAGAAGATCATCATAGAAACATTATACAATATACAATAATCAAATGATTCAAACAGCAGAATCCTAATATATTAAACTCTCCAGAAATTTTGAGGATAATTTTAGATGTGAAGGTGAAATGAGAGTTAATTGGAACTTTGAAATCAATTAAAACAAACACTGTAAATGGTGAGGAGTCTAAGTTATCAAGATTCCTCTATATCATCCAATGCATCAATGAAAATAGTCACTATCATCATGTACAGTAGACTTTCACTGATCATGATCCGAGCTTGAGCCAAAACGTCAATTGAAATTGTAAATGAAATCAATGCCAAATGACCTACATGATAAATATTTCTTTTGTTAAAATTTGGTTAATCATAAGAAGTTAAAGTGTACTGAAACAGTTACTAAATCAAATCATCAACAAAAACAGCGAAAAAGCTTTTTTCTCAAATCTGTAAATCATTCAAGTTGGAAATTGATTTTCTTATTGTACTTCAAATTTCTGAATAAAAAGACTTTTGAAATATTTAAGTTGAATGAATTTACTCCCAAAAAATATCATGGTAAATTCCTGTCAGATTTTGGAAGTCGGGTGAATTTTACTGAAAGTATTTATGCACAAAATTCAGAAAGAAACTTTTTCATGTTCACAAATGATATAACTCAAAATAATGTCAATCAATAAAATATCAGGTTAGTAAAATATATCATTGGGAAGCAATCAAATCAATGAATGGCAATAATAGGGGAAAAACAAGCAATTCAATGTCAATCAAATGCATAAATGGAACAATAACAATATTAGTGCCATGAAGCCATGTACATGTAGAGCCAAGTCAGCCAGTTCTTGCGTCCAATGGATATGTGCATAATTTATCAACATACAGTAAAATATATACCAAACAAGTTAAGTTAGTCAAGGATGTGGTTACTTTTTACTTGTAGTAAAAAGATTCCATAACCTTTACATTCTACTGCTTAAAGTGGTGAAAATGATCTACATACAACAAGTCATTCTATGTAGATAATATTGCTGACTAACAATAATCCTCCACGACAGGGAAAGTGAATAGAAGTGGATATTTACCCAGACCAAGTCAAAGCAAGTATAACTAATATTCACTGAGCCCAAGGAGAATTATTGGTTTAGTAGAATCACACAGGTGTAAAACAAAGAAACTAAAAACACAGTAACTTTGCCTTCACCTGGATGATTTTACTATCAATGAACTCTACCATTATTATCAACATTATATTTAAGAGGTTTTTCTTCTGGTCTTCTTAGGAGTCTTGCTTGTCTTGATGCTGATCTGAATAAGAAATAACAATACCAATGTTACTATAATGACATTTAGATGCATGCAAAGATCTAGAGTACCCCCCCCCCCCCCCCCTAGGAAAGACCAATCCATGCTACAATAGACCACTTTCGAGTTCCAAATTACCGCCATGTTTCTTGATTACAGACTCATTTGCTCAGGTTAAGCCTTGAATCAGTGTCTAATTACTCGTAAATACCAACGGTAAAGTATAGGATGCACAAGTTCAAAAATACAAACACTGTGAAACGTGACTGACCTTGACTGGAAAACGTGAATATTCTTCACAAAATTGAGGCTTAGCCTGAGCAAATGGCTAATTTGGAACTCGAAAAGGGTCTATTGCCCTATTTCACTATGATGTCACTGCTTGTTTATGTAGGGGATAGAATCACCAAATCCAATAGAAAATTCAACAAAATTTGCTCCTAGCGAAATAGTTTAATCTAAAATGGCCTGGTTTTCAGATATAATATGTGTTAATATGTACTAAAAAATATTCTGAGCATTTGCTGGCTATTCTACTTCACTTCGTGTATTGATACAGGGTTTTAGAACAATTTTTTGTGAATTTGCATTGATTTTTCCCCCTCCTCGACGACCATGATTCCTTTGCGATTAAACAATAGATTGTTTTGATGTGACATCATAGTGAAATAGGGCAATTGATTTTTGTTAATTGTTAAAAAGGGAATATAAACCCCCCCAGGAAACACCAATCCATGCTGCAATTGAATTTTTGTTAATTGTTAAAAGGGGAATATAAACACGAAATGCGGGACCCTTGGTTTGCAAAAAATAAAAGTCAACATAAGGAATAATATAAAATGTGTTTGGGTGGTGGAGGTTGGAACTGTGGTTGGGGGCAGCGAAAAAGACAAAAGGTTTTAAAATTTTAATTAAAAAATCGTTTACGACCATTTAGACATTAAAAGTAGTAGAAAAATTGGATTTGTTCCTTGTTTAGTTGTATACAGGAAGGAGTACGAAGGGTTTTTTTTCACGTTGAAAAGTTAGCCACGTGCAACTAACGAAAAGCGAGTGAAGAAATACACGGTTTTTATGCAAGGAAAGCCCCTTCGAAAAACAATATTCCTAACCAAATCGAAAGAACTAATGCTTATACTTATAATTACACAGTTTAGTGTAGATAAGAGCAATTTCTTACCGTGTAAATGTGATTTTTTTGACCACATCTTCGACATCTCTTTTTCCTACTTCGACGTCTTCTTCTGAACAGTGGTGACCGTGAAGCATGATGGGACACGTCACACTGGTACACAGGCTACCCAACAAGTGAGATTTACACTGAAATGGAAGTAAAGTGAAAAAATAATAAACTGAAAGGAAAAAAAAAAGAAATAAGAGGAAACAAACAAAACAAAAAAAAGACAATCAGCAGTGCATTAATAAGATGAATAAAATTTTAAGCAATACTCAGCTGTCAATATTTTTTTGTTTTCTTGAGGAACGGTCTCTGAAGAGATTTTTTCAAGCGAAGAGGTCAGCGACAAAATCTTAATTTATAGAACTGGCTTGACCATCCTCCCTTTCCGCTCTCTGAACCATTTAATGATCAGGCGTAGTCTCTGTATCCAATAAGACGATTTGAAGGGTTTGGGTGGGGCTAAGAAGAGGTTAGTGGGTGGGGGGACCCAGTTCATCAAACCCTCTTTTGCGATCCTTTCTGTTCTGTTCGAGTTCTCTAGATGAATGGGAAGGGACCAGAACAGTTTCCCAATTCAATTCCAGTTACCAATGCAACGCAGGACATCTGCAATATTATAATGCCTGGAAACTCAGTTGCGAGGTTCAGTTCAAAGAAATCATACCTGTTTTGTTCATTAATTTTACTGAAGTAATAAAGAAAGAAGGCGTAGACTGCATCTGGTATTTATTTAGTTGGACAAGTGTATTTTCTTACAATTTTTAACTTTCCCTTTAATTTACGTCACACATTTTTACTATTTATCGTTAATTGATCAGTTTCTTTTACTTAGTTTTTTATTTATTTGGTAAATTTAATGCCTGATTTAAATAACACCTTTAGGTTTATTTAGTTTTGTCTGGTTTGTCCTGTGTTCTGGGATAAATTCATCTTTCTGGTGATTTTAGCGCCGACCAGAGCTGCAACAAAGTAAAGATATATATTCAAATAAGGAATGCAAGAGGGCAAACGTTTTCCAGCTATAAAAGTAACATTACTCAGTAGCTTTACATCGCTGACATCATGATATCATCACCATCTATTACCATCTTCACCTCAAAGATCACCTCGGTATCATATCATGGACCACCACCCAATATCCAACCGACCACCACCCAATATCCAACCAAACACCATTAAGATAAGAAAAATATCAATATTAAATAACCAAAAGTTTATCTAACAAACCAGTTCGTTTTTCTAAATCTGCAGCAGTAGAATACGGCGTCATTGAGAGCAGTATCATCTTTGTCAGTTCCTCGCTCTGGCTCCACTTGGGTTTTGAGACCACAAATGTACGAACCAGTGGGGCACTCTTGTCGGGCAGTCCATGAACCCCAGGACATGCCATTACCTTGTAGGTGGTAAATGTGGCTCTTGTAATGGAAATGTTGGCAGAGAAAATCATAGTTATTCACTGTAAAAAGTAAAACCATCAAATCGAATTACGTTTGAGATACATATCAAGTTTTTAGTCAAAATGAAAGAGAAAGAGAAAGAGAGTGAGAAAGAGAAAGAGAGAGAGAAAGAGAAAGAGAAAGAGAAAGAGAAAGAGAAAGAGAAAGAGAAAGAGAAAGAGAAAGAGAAAGAGAAAGAGAAAGAGAAAGAGAAAGAGAAAGAGAAAGAGAAAGAGAAAGAGAAAGAGAAAGAGAAAGAACTGAACTGAACTGAACTGTACTGAACTGTTCTTTATTTATACACGGGATTTTGTTCAAATTATCACATTTGTTTTACAAGGGAGCCGTGATTTAAAAATGATAGTTCAGTGTAAAATTAAAATGATCTAGAATATAGTATAAATAGAAATGTATATATATAGAGAGAGAGAGCTATTGTATAAATAATAAAATACATACAGAAAATATTATAGACCATTGACAGACAGGTCAAAATTTTTAGTTTGGATTTAAAGTCGTTATTAGATTTGGCTTCTCTGAGATTTTTAGGTAAAGAGTTCCATAGTTTAGCACCTCTATAGTTAAAACTGCGTTTTAGAAATTCAGTTTTGGGGTGAGGTAGGCATAGTTTTGAAGTACATTCTCTTAAATTATAAGAAGTTTTTCATGTACATGCGAAAACCCCTCAGTTATGTTAGAGGGATATAGCTTGTTCACAGATTTGAAGAGAAAGAGAAAGAGAAAGAGAAAGAGAAAGAGAAAGAGAAAGAGAAAGAGAAAGAGAAAGAGAAAGAGAAAGAGACTTTAGTATTCCTCACCGGCTGTGTTATCCCCGCTCCCTTGTCGCTCAGATCTGACCCAAGCGCCTTTCAGAAAACTACCAACAGGGCAATTCTTTGTCTGCTGCCAGTTTCCAAATATCATAACGCTGGATGTGATGCTATGAGAAAGTGCCCCACAGTAGGTTCTGAAAAAAGGCCATTTTAAGTGGAAGCATTTATAATTAGACCTAAACGAATAGTTTGTTGATGTCTTTAGAAAGAGTAAAAAGAAACATAACGAAAGGAAAAGGAGAAAGACAAGAAAGACAAAAAAGGAAAAGAAAAAGAGGAGAAGAAAGGAGGAAACGCGAGAACGAGAGCCGAGTAGGACAACGATAACGATGAGGAGGAGGAGGAGAACGACAACGACAAGGCGAAGGAGGAGGAAAAGTAGACTACAAGAACGAAGGAGAACGACAGCGAAAACGATAAGGAGGAGAACGACAAGAACGAGAACGAGACAGTTTTTGCTCGAGTGACGAGCAAGGATATAAAGCGGGACGGATGATTTTAGAAGGACGTATTCAAATTTGGGCCAAATTAATACTAAAGGAAATTAAGGAGACATCACAAAGGCTAACCTGCAAAGCAGCTTGATTCCATTGAGTGCTGTGTCATCTCCCTTGCCCTGTTTTCCTTCAACCTTGAGAGTAAAACCGTAGGCGTAGGAACCTTCTGTGCACCAGTCTGTGTTGCCCCAGGAGCCCCAGCTAGTGTAGGTGTAGGGTTGGATAGAACCTACATAATCACTTCTGTTCCGACCGGTTGCATCTACAGACCACGAGGCGAGACACAACAGAAGTGCGTAGATCAACATTGCCATGTTCAAGGGTTATATAGACCTGAAATATAACGAATGAGATATTAAACAGTAAACTTGAATAACCATGTGTGCATGGTACTACGCAAATATTATTTAAGATTTTTAACATCACATTCATACCTTAAAGCAATACTATTTTCAGGCAGTCGTCCTCTTGTACGTGTTTTAGGAATTCTGGCTTCAAATGAGTCAGCGAATGATTATCAGCACTATTTATAGATTCATTGATGTGGTTCATAGCCACAAATAGGTGTAACAAGAATATATACATGAAACGGACGAATGACAAGAAAAAAGACAACCAGTAACCAATGATAATGATGCAATCTAAGCCGAACTGGAGAGGAAATACACTTTTAAAACGCGCACAGGGGGATCTAGGAACGTTTATGAATCGTTCTATTAAAACCCTTGCCCCCTCTCCCTTCCCTTATCCCCTCGCACACACATACACACACTTAGCGTTTTCTCCCAGTTTTTCACCTTAGTCTATGAACAAAAAAGGAGTATTTGAGATCTGGCAGTCGGTCGAATAAGAGTGTAGTGGATGGCTGTACTGTAATATTAACAATCAGTAATTCTCTGACCTACAGAGCACGAGAGAAGCAAGCTTTCGTGTTTTTGTTTTTGTTTTTTGCCTTTCTAGTGCTCCACGGCTCCCAGAGTATTCAGTTTATAACACTACATAGACATAAGCAGCCGTTTTATATTGCTTGTATAAAATATTTTTATGAATGATTTTGCGCGATCGTATCTGTCCTCTGATACGAACATGGTTTTAGTCCAGATATTTTAAAATTGTAATATAACACTTTGTGTTTAGTTTATGGAGTAGATGAAATCAGACAAGACTGACAAACGTGGCATAGCGGTATTTGTTTTAGAATCGGATGGTGGCTTGATTTTAATTTTGATTTCACACCAGCCTCGTACCCAGTCGTCACTCACGCTTTTTAATGCGCGCGGTGGCTTTTGGGAAGGAGAGAGAAAAAGTGACGACCCTTCGCTTTTCTCTTCCTTCCTTCCCTTGTTGCACCGCGAAATCAATAAGACAAGAGAAGCGAGTACGAGTCTGATTTCACACACAGACTAGATAAAATGATTATAATAAGAAAAATCTGGGGGAGGGTGGATTCTGAGAATTAATCACAGGACGTTGTTGACTTTCGCTTTTCCTCTACAGCCATTGACTTATACGGAATCATTATTTTCACTTTTTAATAGCCACTATGTCAAAAAACTCGACGTAGTCGTATTTGCTTAATAATCAGATTGCTTGATTTCAATTTTATTTTCGTACACAGACCAAATAAAATACGAAATAACAAGTAGAAAAACATAGGGTGGCGGAGGGAATACGAAAATTAACCACATGACGGTGGCTTGCTTTAACTGATGGAGTTATTATTTTCGCAATCTTATTTCCATTGTTAATCTTAAGAAAATCGACGAGTTTGAACGTAAAAGAATCCGTTTTTCGCGGAAGTGCATATTCAGTAAGGTCCTTGGTTTCCCCTAGTGAAGGGTTTTTGACATGTACGTGAACAAATGCACGCATCTTAAACTAAGCCTGTTCCTCACTAGCGACAAAAGCATAAGGGTCAAAACGTTCCGTTCTTCTAATGCTTGTTCTTATTCTTGTCACTGAATTTCCCAGTGAGGACGTACACTCTTATATGCTTATGTTTGTGCTTGTGTGCACTAGTTTAATTTATAAGCAAGACTACAGTGCAATCACGTGGCGTGAACTAAACCTTACTAGTGATAAATGAAGATCCATTAAGGTCATATCTATATACACCCTCTGGTGTTTTCTATAATCCCCCACGCACTAACAACAACACAATTGCAGTTTAGGGACTAGTTCATCGTCCATTTATTACGACCTTTTCAACCTAACTGAATCTAACTGAATGACTACGTTGCGATATACTGTTTGACTCGTGATGAACGAGAGCGCGCGCAGTAAACGTAACTTGCGCGCGCTGTTGTGAAAAGAAAAAGAAAAATTACATTTACATTATAACTGTTCTAGGAATCGTCATAAAGTTCCATTCTGTTTTGTTTATTATTTTACTTTGTTCTTCTCTACTTATTTTAAGGTGGCTGCCTACTTTTGAACGTTCGAATTGAGCCCACGATGAGCGCGCGCTCAAAAACCGCTGAAAATTCTACAATATTTTATTGAAGAACCATACGCGTTTTGAGCTTCAACAGGGCAAAACCCTCAAATTTTGCACGGGACTCTATATTTTTTAATAGCTCATTCGAAAAAACTCCCAAAAATCTATGTTATATCAACATTTAGGAAAAAGTTTAAATCAGCAACACATGAAAAAATAGATTTTCGTAAAGATTTTTGTTCGACTTTATGAGATTTTTAAGAGCACCGAAACTACAAAATACAAGAAAACAATTTATCTTTTTGTCTTTTTGTTGAAAATATCCATGTATTATTGTAGAATGATTGACTAGTCTTTATTTGTGCTAACATATAGTCTACAAATAACTTTGATCTTATGGATCTTATTTGTTTCCTAATCACTTCCGGTGGCGCAGATTTTACTCCAAAAGGTCGTGGGTAGGCTTCCATTAAATGCTGATTATCTCGAAAACAAGCTCGGGACACCCAATTTTTCTTTCCAGATTTGGAATCAGCATTAAATTTCAATTCGGAAAATCGATGTTTTAAAAAAAGTTTAAATCAATTTTCAAAAGTAGGCAGTCACCTTAACAGACTCGGTTGTCTTAACATTGCATCACCTTGAAAGGATCTTGTCACATTCATGGTGAAGGTCACTGATAGTTCGTAAGCCTATGATCAAAAAGGAACAAATGAAGAATAAATGAAAAGAATAAATGATTATAAAAATAAACGTAAAAACTGAAAAGAAAAATTGTGTTGTTGGTAAAACTAAATAGAAACAAATGGTTACAGTGAAATAGAAGTGTACACAAGTCTACATAAAGACTATGAAAACAGACATACGTCACGGAATAGACTTATGGAATAAGTCTAACTAACTGAAGAAATCAATTATAGAAAGCGTCCCAGTATTTTGCCAGGAGGATCTACTAGGAGGATCTTTGTATTTTAGTTTCAAGTTTTTTAATTAATGAGCTTATGTGACTAATAAATGATATTCGATCTGGTATCCAAAAACCAATTTCTTCTTGATTCCATTAAACATGAATGTAGTACATTTCAAAATTAGTAAGCAACATACAACAAGCAGCAAAACCTTCATCGGCAACCTTTTTGGAAATGGCCGTATATATAAAAAGTAAGGTTTCCGAATACTTACAGGTTATGTTGTCCATGTTTTGGTCCTGGACAGATCCAGTCAGACTTCTAAAGCTTCATCATACGATAGGTAAAGCTCGCGAGTTCCTCTATTCTTTCAAGGCTGCTTTTCTAGTCTCCCTCGAAGCCGTTTTTAGTGTCGGTCGTCACGCAACGCTCCCTCCCCACTTTTCAACTGAATTAGAACTATATAAAACCTCGAACGCCTTGAATACGACATTTAAGAAATTAACTGTATCATTACTCTATAATCTCATATAAGCATTTTTTGTAATATTTCCAGATTCTCTTTCCTGTTCAAATTAAAGATTAATTTGGATTGTTTCCATTCGCATTCTTTCGAGGGAAACTATGACTTATAGTTTGGGATGATATAATTAATCTGAAGGACTACATGATGTGTGTCCAATTTGGAAATAACTCCTCTAACTCCCAAATAGGACTCGTCCTATCGGCCTCTTCCAATTTTGTCAGCTCTCGGAATTTTTTCATCCAATTATTTCTATTAATTATACTATTCGACTATTTCAGATAATAAGCAATTATATGGCACATCCAATATATATATTTTTGAAAAGACTGCAGAAAGATGAATTTAAAGAAAAGCTAAACGATTATTTACTTAATTCTTTACTCTTCTACATGGTTCAATTTCTGTATCACTTAGTTACATCAACGATCCCATATTACTTCATCCATTATCGTTCTAATTTCTTGTCTTTTTACTTAGGGAAGTTACGTTTTTATTTGGAGAGGAAGGGAATTCACAGTGAACTTTATTTTAAATTGATTGTAGCTCTCCGCCTTTCGCTCAGTTAGAAATCCATGACCCTCCTATTAAGGCAACAAATAAACAGCTTTCGTCAAAAAAAAAAGGTTTGATTCTCCATAAAAATTCACATTTTCATTCGTCACCTTTCCCTCTGAATCCCCAGCCCTCTTCCCCCAATAAAAACGTACCTTTCTTTAAAAAAAAAAAAAAACTATAGTACATTTCAAATTTAGTAAGCATTACATGCATATGCAACAAAACCTTCATCAACGTTTTTTAAAAGGCCGTATTTAATAGAAAAAATAGGTTTCCAAATACTTACAGGTTATTGCGTTAGCTGTTGTCCATGTTTTGGTCCTGGACACATTCTCGGACATCTACTGCATATATATATATATATATAGAACTATATATAGTAGTATAGGAATTGTTTTCTTAATTCCTGTCTTTTTGCATTCTATCTACGACCTTTGGGTACTATATTATATTAATTTAGCTATTTAACTAAGTTAATAGCCCTAAAAAAATGTTACATCGTATTATCGCATACCTTTCCGGCAAAAATTTGACATCCTTCTGCTTGGTATATAAAGTCAAAATAAAAGACTCTTAAACTAAATTTAAAAAATTAAAAAAACCTTTTAAGACAATTGCTGTTGCTCTGCGATAGAAGTGAACGATAAAAGTGACAAGAAATTGCGTGGAAACTTCCAAATTGGAAATAATCATATCAAGTTTATCCAGTAAAGAACTAGATATAAGACCGTCACAAATGCGAATGCCAAATCGGATGTCTTCAATCTTTAATGCAGTCCGAATGTAAATTTTAGAAAAGAATCCATATTTGTCAGCTTTGACGACTGGTAACCCTCGACAAGGTACCAAAGATATTTTAGAGCATACTTCTCGCTGTCTGTAAGATTCAACGGTTTATCCAGATCTTTTCCCCCATTTCGTATGTCACTCAGTACATCACAACATGGATTGACAAGTACTTCATTCCCCTCTTCTACACGAACACTGAAGTCATGTTCTTCATCTTCTTGAAGAACCAACCAATTAACGACCGTCTTGTGGAATGCTGTTACATTGTCGTTTCAATAGGAAACAACAATGAAGAGAGTTCAACGCATCTTTCTTTGTTTTCCTTTCTGCGCGATGGATATCGCGGTCAGGCTTAGGACCTAAGATACTGTAGAACATTTGAACAGGATTTGAAGCATTTTGAAGAACCTTTCTTTTTCTGATATGTAAGGTCCAAGGACTTCTTTTAGATCAGGTGAACACTCGTCCAGTGCATCTATGACAATAACGAAGTTACAGTCTGTTTGTTCCACGTTACACAATGGTTCCTCCAGCAAAATGGTTAACAACTCCTCACAGTTCATCTCGGAAATCTTCTTACCAAGATCTTTTTGCAGCTTGCTTTCTAAGGCCTTTCGATAACCAGGAACAGTATTACACATCTGTCTTGCTACGGACTGCAACATCAACCTTGGATTGTTTCTCGTACAATTACTGAACTGAAAAAAGTGACATCCTGCAAGACATCCAAGTTCCTGGTATATCTGACAGATTTTATCAGAGTGTATGAATGCATTTCCCCAGATGAATGGGAAGGGACCAGCTCCTCAATTTCCTAACCACGCGATTAGAGCCACAACCGAATTTTTCTTACGATCATTTATCATATCAGCTTGGACCTAATCTTTTTTGCTTTGTTTGTGTCAGAAATTCCCTTGAGAATATGAACACATACATCATGAGTTTTTTAAGCCGTTCAATAAACTCGCAGATCGTCTTTTATCAGGTCTAAAAACACTCGTCTACGCGTCGTGTTTTTAAATCTTGATAAAACACTTCTGATATTAAACACTACACAAATAACTAGATGGGGCCATTTACATTTACAAAGTCAACCAATCACGATGTAGAGAATTATCAGTTAATTTTGTAATTTAAGCTCAAAGTCTGTAAAGCGTTGCTGGATCTTGTAGAATTGACGCTATATAAAATAAAGGTATTATTATTATTATTAATTTTCTGGTGGTAACATTTTAGCTCTACACTTAGTAGCATTATGTATATCAGCGATGCTATTCAAATCCAGTTAACAATACAACACAGGACATCTGCAATATTGTAATAACGGGAAACTCAGTTGCGAGGTTCAGTTCAAAGAAATCATACGCTGTTTTGTTCATTAATTTTACTGAAGTAAGAAACCGAGAAAGAAGGCGTAGACTGCATCTGGTATTTATTTACTTCTTGGACAAGTGTATTTTCCTACAATTTTTAACTTTCCCTTTAATTTACGTCACACATTTTCACTATTTATCGTTAATTGACCATCTTCTTTTACTTAGTTTTTTATTTATTTGGTAAATTTTTAAATTTAAAATGATTGATTTAAATAGGTTTATTTAGTTTTGTCTGGTTTGTCCTGTGTTCTGGGATAAACTCATCTTTCTGGTGATTTTAGCGCCAAACATTGAAAGAATCTTCTGAATTAGCTGCAACGAAGTAAAGATATATCAGTAAATAAGGGATGCAAGCTAGAGGGCAGATTTTTCCAGCTAGTAGAGTAACATTACTCAGTAACCCTATATTGTTGTCATCATGATGACATCAACATCACCACCATCAATAAACGTCCCTTCAAAGATCACCTCGAAATGTTATCATCGACCACCATTACACTTGAATAAGAACAATAATAAGTATAAACGTCTATCTAACAAACCAGCTCGTTTTTCTCAATCTGCAGCAGTAGAACACGGCGTCGTTAAGAGCAGTATCATCTTTGTGACTTCCAAGCGCTGGCTCCACTTGGGTTTTGAGACCACAAATGTACGAACCAGCAGGACAGTCTTTTCGGCCAGTCCATGTACCCCAGGGCATGCCATCCCCGTCTAGGGGGTAAGTTTGGCTTATGAATCCCGAATGTTCGCAGAGAAAATTATAGTTGTTCACTGTAAAAAGTCAAAACATCCAATCAAATCACGTTTGAAGCACGCAAATATCAAGTTGGTTTTAGTATTTAGACTTGACGAATGTTAAAAGTACAAAAAATGAATTTGACAGAGAGAGAGACCGGCTTTAATACTTCTCACCTGCTGTGTCATCTACCCTCCCTCGTGGGCGCTCAGATCTGACCGAAGCTCCTTTCAGAAAATAATGAGCAGGGCAATACTTTGTCGATCGCCAGTTTCCCCATGGAGCAACGCTGGATGTGACGCTATTGGAATGTGACCCACAGTAGGTTCTGAAAAAAAAAGGCGTTTTAGTCGAAGCATTATCAAATCTAAAAAAAGGTTAAATAGGAGGAGGTTAAATAGGAGGAAAAAGAAGAGAAATAGGAGGAGAAGGAGAAAGAGGTGAAGAAGGATGAGAAAGAGGAGGAGGATGAGGAGGAGGAGGTTAGATATGAGGAGGAGGAGAAAGAGGAGGAGGAGGAGGAGGAGGAGGAGGAGGAGTATGAAAAAGAGGAGGAGGAGGAGAAAGAGGAGGAGAACGAGAATGGTTTTGCTCGCTGAATGACAAAGTAACGAGCAAAAATATACAGGGGAAAGGATGAATGTGGATTTGTGTATTCAAATTTGGGTAAAATACTAAAGGAAATACAAGACATCACAAAGACTAACCTGCAATGCAGCTTGATTCCATTGAGTGCTGTGTCGTCTCCCTTGTGTTGTTGTCCTTCAACCTTGAGAGTAAAACCGTAAGCGTAAGAACCTTGCGTGCACCAGTCTTCATGGCCCCAGGAGCCCCAGCTTGTGTAGGTGTGGGGTTGGATAGAACCGACATAATCACTTCTTGCATCTACAGACCAAGAGGCGAAGCACAGCAAAAGCGCGTAGAACAACATTGCCATAATCAAGAGTTATATAGACCTGGAATGAACCGAATAAGATATTAAGCGGCAACTTTTGAATAGCCACGTTAGTTGCATTATGGTATGATTCAAATATTAACATCGCTATAAATATAATACCGGGAAGCTGAAAGCAATACTAGTTCAGGTAGTCCTCGTGTTGAAGGAATCAGGTAGTTCTCGTGTTGAAGGAATCCTCACTTCTAATGATAGTCAGTGAATGAATACGTGGACTTTTTATGGATTCATTGAAGTGGCCGATAGATGCCACACGTGCGGCAACAAGAAAACATACATGAAACGGACGAATGACAAGAGAAAATACAACCTGTAGCCTGTGATACCAATGTAATCTGAGCCGAACTCTTAAGAAAAACGCGCACACAGGGGGATCTAGGAACATTTATGATTCTTTCTTTTAAAAACCCTTGGCCTCCCCCCTCCCCCCCCATCCCTTCTCCCCTCGCACACACTTAGGATTTACTCACGATTTTTCAACTCAGTCTAAGAACGAAGAAAACGAGAGATCTGTCAGTCGAATAAGGGTGTAGTGCAACAATTTGTATAACTAACACTTTGTGTTAAAGGAGCACTTGAACGAAAATCCATCAACATTAAAACTAATTATTCCTAGTTGAAGTAATTTAACGATGAACATAGATGATCGTCAAAAACTACTCTACAAAATATTCTTTATTCTAAGCAAGTTATCATCAAGAAACGTTGGTTTAAAAGCTAAAAGAACAATAGGGTTGAAAAAATGACGTCATTTTTATCCGCCACTTGTGAAGCAAATGTTGCTTTCGTTGTTCCTCTGCATCCATTAACTGATAGAGTCATTATTTTCACATTCTTATTACCATTCTTAAAGTGCACCTAAAGCCCGAGACAAGCCCTAGTTCGTAGAAAAATCGACGAGTTTGAACGCGAAAGAACTCGTGAAAGAGTCCATATTCAGCAAGAAGCTTGGTTTCCCCTAGTGAACCGTTTTTAGCATGTACTCGAACAAAATGCATGCATTCTCAATTGACAATCACGCATTTGAACACAAGCCGTTTTGGGGGAACATAATGAGAATTTTATATAACATAGTCAGTTTTCCTGTGCTCGAGATGGAGAGCAGTTTTATGATCATTTAGTTCAAGGTCAAGTGGAAAACCAGGTTGGTGATCTCAAAAGATTAGTTATTTGCAGCTCTAACAAGTTTTATTTTATTTTAGCGTCTATTCAACGAGGTGCTAATTTGTGGTGTAATACATCATATCGACAACATTCAGAAATCATTTGGACAGATCCTCGATTGCCTCCCCAAGAATGGTGCTGGCTTTATATTTAATACGTCGTTTACAGAAAAAAACCTTATCATCTTTACCAATCACAGCTATTCAGTTACAACACCTCATTGAGCTAAAATTATTTCATGTCATAATGCCTTACGTAAAAAGCCGTGATGACGTCATCACAGAAGCAACCAATGATGAGGTGACTTTCAGAATTCCCAAAAATAGGTTGTAATACTTGATGCGTAACCGCATTTCCGTCAATACACGGATGAAGAGATCGAAGAAAGTATAAAAGAGCTGGATAATGAGAGATTTAAAGGTTCAAAGGAGTCAGAAATGACGAGCTCATTACTGTAGCATATGCATGACGTTATTGGAGTCAAAATGATAAAGAAATAAACATTTACTTAATTCGTGGCTAAAAATATAATGGAAAAATTTCAAGCAATTTGTAATTGAAATTATCACTCATTGTTACCAGCTGACGTCAAAATGACGTCACTGTAAGACTACAACCTACACAAAAGCCTACAAAAATGTTCAGCAAAAAAATAAAAAACATTGGAATAAAAATCTAAAACTCCTTAACAAAGTTATAGTAAGAAGAAGAAAATATTATACAGAAGCTGAAATATGACTGAAATACTTTTTTAACTTTCATACCTGGCAATTAATAGGTTAAAGGTTCAATTTATTTTTCGAATTTTTTTTGCGGGTATTTAGAGAGCGAACTAAACAAACCAAGTAAATAATTTGTTCAAAAGTCAGTACATGCGTACGGAAATCCGAGAACAATGTCCGAACTTCGAATTCTTGGTGACTGTAACACAATCCAACACGTTTATACCACGTGATGATTACTCGACTAGCCCTCAAAAGGTGAATTGATCACAAACTTGATCATTTCAGTAGTTACTTTAACAGCATTCTGGTAACTTTAACAGCATTCTGGTAACTTTAACAGCATTCTGGTAAACAATGCACCAGTCAAGACCATGAAGGTCGATACAGACAATGTCCAATTGTAAACTACGAAATCTGATGAAACTCAGAGACGACTTAGATAGTCATATTGAATGTCCAGCCCCCTCCCTACACAGTAGGTAGATGGTAAGATGAGCCAAATGTTCGGTGAAACGTTGAAGATCGAGACCTGCTGTCCCTCGCTGTTCTGGATGATGAAACCATTTCGCCAGTGGTGATAATCATCCACTATTTTTACATATTAAGAGAGACTTCTTTTCGTATTCAAGCAGTGAGCGCCAAAAACTATTTTCTTGAAGAAAGGCTATTGTACAAGGCTAAAATCTTGTTATTCAGAAGTGGAGATGACCGGTGAAAGTGGAATCAAAGTGTTAACCCAAAGCAAAAATGTTCATTCGGAAATGAGGTTTAGGCGTTCATTTGATTATTTTCCATATATTTTCTATTTAAAAAAAAGCCTGACAAAGCAACATTCTAACACAAATGCAACAAAATATCTTTGTACCATTAAAAATACAGCTTCGAACAGGCATTTTATCATAGTACATTACTTTCTAACTGTTTGAAAAAGGTTTTGAGTGTTAACCCAAAACGAAACGTGGGATCAACTCTCATACGAAAGTCTAGTTTTTGGCGCTTTTTGCCCATTATTGCTCATTATTAAAGAAAATTTCCTCTTAAATATTAGAATACTTGGAAAAAAATATTAGGGGTAATTCTTACACAGTAAGCCAGGGCAATAAAGTGAAAAAAGTACGAGCGGATAAGAGGTAATTTATAGCTGAGTTGCGAAAATGCTTAAAGACATTCGTACACCGGCACTTCTGGTGCGCATAGTCCTTTTTACGCATGCGTTAGAGGGTGCGTGCACATCGTGTACCAGCAAACTAACTCGGTTACCCCCCGTATTCATAAAGTCATAAAGTTATGTGTAAGGATCCAAGTATAAGAACCGAGAAAGGAAGCAGAGAACTGACAAAGAACAAAAAACCTCAGCGATGAAGAAGAGTCAAGTAAGGGACAGAACCGAAGAGCAGAATTAAACAAGAGAAGTCAGGAATTGAAATCAAGGAGAGTATGAAGTGACATAGGTAATTTCTATTATCAATATACTAAGAATTACATAAAATTAGTGACCAATAAGTGAACGTGCAAACGTAATGTAAATTGAAATCTAGATAAGTTAAGGATCGTTGTATGAAGTTTATTTTTTCGCTGGAATGCCTTAACTCAAGATTCATGCCTTACACCATGAGTATAATGTGATTTCATCATATAAAAAAAATAATTCATCATCCTTAATAATACCTTTAAAATCCCACGATGCACTGCATCCCAACATAATGCCTTATTGCAAGGGTCAAAGATATTCTTCATGAAATCTTACCTTAATTTAGAAATATTTACATTATTTATGTTTATACAAACTATTATATAGCCATTTGGCGCCATTCCGGGGTTAAGAAAAAAACTGGGTCGAGTTGGCGTTGCATTGCATTATGGAACTGATTTGGGGGACATATGATGTCGTCTATTTGTCCTTAAAAGAGTCCCACAATGCACTGCAAAGCCACCTCAACCCAGCTTTTTCCTTAATCTAGGAATGGCTAATATGTTTAAGCGAGTTTATTTCATATCTTTATACATTCTTAATTTGGTAAAATTAGTTTTGTAGTAATTCGCCTGTAAATACGCAAAAGAAAAGGAAAGTAAAGTCCATTCGGACCGACGTCAACTAATTGTGTTCCCTTGTTTTCAGATAGAAATAAAGAAGAAAGAAGAATAGAGAAGAAAATCAATGAAAAGTAAAACGAGAGGGATCGTTTGCTCCGACAGTGGACCGGATAAGAGTTAACGTAACGAGTAATCAGGAAGACTTACTTGTGTCTGTCTAAACTGACCAATCTTGCCAAACCAGTTATAATTTAAAAGAAGTCCGATTACATGGGCGGCGGAGCTGAAAGTACAGATGACTGGCAAGCCCTCTAAACTGATAGGTTTACAATTTCTTACCTAAATGAGCAAAAGAATTAGGGGGGATGATAGTTACGAACATCCCCCACTATTCTTTCACTTATCAGTGTCATCAATAAGTGACATTATATTGTCACGCGGTCTGTGTTCCTGCTAAGAAGATCCTTTCCGATCATTCATTGCATGGGTTTAAGACTTAAATAAATTCGACGATATAGCTTTGCTTGGCGAAAATTTGTGCGAAGAAAACTGCGATGTGAAGTCAGCAAATACAGTATTTGTTTTCCCACCAATCAGGGACGTATATATATAGTCGTATATTACAAGCTAGGCCTAGCTTTTGGATACTGAGACGCCTTTTAGAGTCATGGCTGACGTGGTGCATATAGTGCTAAATACACTGTTGATGCGCTCATACTTCTGTTTAAACATATCTCTTTCTTTTATAGTTTTAGAAAGTTCGTCTTTAATTTTTGCAACGTCTCTTACGAGCTTATTGTTTTTCTCCTGAAGCTTTTCATTCTCGGTAAGGCGTTTGTTGCGACAGTTCAAAGCATACCCTCGATTCTTAAGGCTTCGTCGTCGCTTTCTCAATTTAGAAGCCTCGGTCTTTGGTAGGTCACGGAGCTTTTGGTTGAGTTGTTTTACGGGAAGGGTTCTTAACTCGTCGTCTGTGATCTCGAGAGTGTTGTAATCGTTAACTGCAGGACTGTTTGGGGCCGTGCTTATAGTTGACGTAGTTTCAAATGCCCCACAAATGAACTCTTTTTGTGTCTCCTCCATCTCCTCGAAAATATCATAAGTCGCAGTTTTACTGAACCATTCATCATCTAGAGGGAATCCAATAAGTTGTTCGTTTTCCTTCGATGTCAAAGAACTTTGTAGTTCACAGAATTTTTCCATGTCTCCGAGATCCATATTTTTTGTCTTACTACAGCAATTAGGTTCTGTAGGTTTTTCGATTGCTTCGGCTTGCCGACTGTTTAGGAAAATCTGTTTTCTTTGATTGTTTCTTTGCCTCTCTTCCAATCAAATTGCAGTAAAAACGGGGGTTCCCCCCTTGGCCTCCTTGACTTAGGGGATTCCCCTTTTTTTCATCGTGGCCATGGAACCCGTATGAATGAGCATAGTTATTAACGCGATACTTTAAATTTTCTTCCTTCGCGGAAAGAAAAAGAATAAAATAAAATAAAAGTTTCATTTCTTTATTTATTTAAATACTAAAATATATTTCAAAAAATTAAAAGTTTTCTGCGGAATAACAGTATATTATTATTTTTTGTATAGTACGTATAAAATCAGCAGAACTCAAAACTTTCATTTTACTTTCCTAGTTTGTTTTCCCAATGAAGGGAAATTTCCCTAATTAATATTCAATCGTTGTGTCACGCAATCGCTGATCAGCTAAAGTGTCCATGATTAAAGACAGCGAAAGCTATTTTTCAGATAATTTTTGTACTAGACGAAAGTTCACGATCATAAAAAATAAAACTTTGGTGCTTCATTAAGTTTTAGCATTATTTCTATTGGATTTCAACTTATAAATTCCTCGCGTTTCGATATTATTTCAGTGCTTGAAAGGGAATTTTCCCTAATTAATATTCAAATCAATTTTGTCACGCAAGGAAACTATTTCTAGTGATACTAAGTAGGAAACACCTTTAAACGAAAGTCGTTTTGTACATTTAGGGATATTATTTCAATGCTTTGTATTCAGATGGGAAAATTCCCTTATTAGTATTTGTTTGTACGTGTCTTATTTTTAGTCACGCAATCTGTAGTGCATATGTGATGAAGCCCGTTTAATACGTAAGTATAATAAGTATATATATGTATAGACAGGAAAATTGTGGTGAAGATGGCAGCATTTATATTTCCAGTTTAAATTATAAGTTTGATCGCTGGCTTTTGCTTGTGAGCCAATAATCAAGGTTTTGAGTATCTTTCCCCTTGTATTGAAGGGGAATATCTTTTCCTGTGTAAACCTACTTTCGCTTTCGAGAACAGCAATGAAAAAATATGCGTACTTAAAAGTTAAAATAACTCACTTTGGCCTAGTATTAAAATTATTTTGAAACATTTTTAATTTGCTTTTTTTAATAAGTGGAAAGAGAGAAACTTGATGCGAATAATTTAAAACTAACAAAATCTTCCATGAAACAAATAATTGATTCATTTTCATGGTTTAAAAATATTATCATGTCATTTCTATTTTTTGGGGAAAGTGTACATTATTATGCTGGAAAAATTGATGATTTATTGGAAAAGAATTTGCTAAGTCATGAAATAATGCAGTGAGAGGAAGTTACTCGAAAGAATGTTATCCTTTGTTAAAAAATATAAAGGATTAAGCAGAAAAAATTTAAATAAAATAGAGGAAATGAAAAACAAAGACGTACACAAAAGCCGTTTTGAAGTTGAGGGAAAACTGGGTCCAGTCGGCATTGCAGTGAATTGTGGGGCTGTTTTAGGGCATATATTTTAAGATGGTGTCTATTTTGTCCCCTAAAACAGCCCCACGAGACACGAGTGAAAAATGTTTGAAAAATGAATCCGTATGCAAATTGGGCCCCTTCCACACTATGCCGGATAAATTTGAATCCGAATTTTTATTTATTCGGTTAGGCCTACCGTCCACACTAGTCCGAGCGAATCCGGAACAATTGGGTAATTCTTCACCGAAAACGATTTTTTTTCGAATACGGTCTCCAGAGTGGAACAATTTGAAAACGCCGGCTAGCCATTTTACACTGTAGTGTTTTGCAATGAAGTGTTTTTGTCGTCTCTGATCGGACTAGTGTGGACGCGAAACCTTTTATCCGTTTTTATGTGTGGTTAGAAAACTTTTTTTTCGGTTTCGGTGTGAAAGTTGCGGATTCAAATTAGTGTGGACGAGGCCTTAGTCAAAACATAAGTAAATTTGACTTTTATACTTGCCTGATTAGAGAGTTTTAGATTTACGTTCACGGCAAACGTGAAACGACAGTTGACCAGTAAAAAATTCTTTTGAATTACTGAAAAAGAATCGCAAAAACGTCCAAGTAGTAGAAAAACAAAAGAGTATTTGCGCTTGGTGAGAAGGTTTGTAAAAGATAAATTAAAATACAGGAAAACTATGGAAAACGTGGTCACGTTTGCCGTTTGCCGTTTGCGGGGAGAAAAAAAGGTCTATCTAAAACTCTCTATTATGATAAATTGGACTTCACAATACTCAAAAACTTAGTGTCCACGCTCGAAACTCAAGACTAATTCTTTCGTGTTGTGTTTGTTAATTCAGTATCTTGGATACTCTCGAACTTTTTTGTATACTTTGAGAAAACAAACAGTTGTTTTCTCACTCAAACTGTTCAAGATAAAAGAAGAAAAAGTGCTGAAGTGCACGCATGCGCAAATCTCCAATCTTTGTGCTCTAAACTACGGATTCTAAATATTAAATCGGAAAACACAATTCATTGTCCCCCAAAATGTAAAGATCGAAATATTTTTCAACAATATTTTAAATATCTAACTTTTATAAATAAAACTTCTCATTCGTTTTGAACGTCAAATACCCACATAACACTCAAATGGTTTGAAGGTATTTTAACAGGCGGGAAACAAAACCAGTTTGACAGAACGTAGTTGAACGAGTGTCACCAAGCTACTTTGACAACATATTCGAAGTGAAAAATTCCCCAATATTACATGAAACCTGACATCTGATTTCTCCAATTATGCCGCTTCAAATCTACGTTTTATGCAAGCAAGCGCAACAGTTTGAAAAATGAGTGGTTTACAACATACATTGTGTACAAGGAAAATCGACAGTTTGCATGAGCAGTTGTTGAGGTGAGGGCTGAATGACTCGTGAAATTTTGTTTTTCTCTCGCTATAAAAACACATCTAAAATATACAGATGAAAGAAAGATTTTGAATACTTACCATCTCTGATGTAAGGAGATCAAGAAGTTGAAAAACCTAGACCTAGAAGGTTATTTTTACGCCTGAAAGCGTGCATGGAATAGAAGATAATAGACATCCAACTCTCTGATAATGTGCAGCTTTGCTGGCCATCCTTGTGAATCACTAGCACAATTTTTCGGTCCTACTTCTTCGAAGGAACAGAATTTCAATCCAAAATATCGCAGTTATCTCTGTTTGAATCCATTCTAGTTAGCCAACTATTGATCAGGTTCGACTCGGACTTCGAAGGTGAGTAACTTTTTTTTATCTGCTTTTTCTCTGTCGCTTTTTTCTTCTTTTTGCTTGAGTCTTCTTCATTAAAATCCTGAATTATTTAGCCCTAATTCAAGAGTATTACTCCTGTAACAAGATAATAAATTTTTTTTCTAAATATATATATATTTTGGGGGTTAATTTTGGGTGATTCAAACGATATTCAGCTTGTCAAAATATTGGAAGCAAAGTACAAAGCCTCGACTCCAAGCAGAAGAACCAAGACTCCGAGGAATGATGGGAAGCGAAAAGAATGGGGGAGGGCGTTGCCTTTTTTTCCTCTTTTTTTCCCCTTTTTTTCTCTTTCTTTCTCTGATTTCTTTGTGTCTTTCATTTCGTTTTCCACCCTTTTGTTCTAATTCCCTTCAAGTCCGTATTACTAGAGTGGTATTGGAACAGATAAACAAACAAGTCTCGATTCCTTATTATGCTAAGGCAATGAGTAAATTAGCAAGTAAATTGTGTTGTTTTTTTTTAAATATGAATTTCCCCAAAATTCTATTCATTACAACTCACTGGTCAGGGATATCAAGCAAACTAAGGTGGAAAAAATCATTAACTAGGTTATAAAAAAACAGGCTTTGTTTATGATAATTACGCACTATAATCCTGAAAAAGCTTTTCTTTACAGGCCTGGAATTTTGAGAAGACTGTTTTGAACATTATTTGAAACCAATTTAAACTTCAATGTATTAAGTTTCAGGCATGTATTCAAAGAAGTAGTGTGTAGCAAACTAGATTTAAATAGACCAAGCTGTAAAGGGGACAACTATGCAGATACTATCGTGACGTAAACGCTAAAGAAGCATGAAAGTTGTGACATACAACTTCTTAAAAACAAACCGCCAAAACTTCGAATTAATTTACATCGACCTTGATTGTTTTAAAAAGACAAGGTTTTCATTGGTTTCTTGGTGTTTGTTTTGATTCTCGTAGTGTTTTCGTCCATCCACCAGTCGTTAGGTGGGAACAGGTTTTCTTATGATGGTCGCAAATTTTCCAGCGGCTTTCTAATTAATCTTTCATACATTCCAGTGAAATTTAACGACAGAATCTTCGTTTGGGAACCCAATTAATATTGTATAAGGCGATCTTTTGTTGGAGGAATTGACCAAGCTAAGGGAACAGTCAGCGACAATTTGAAGAAAATTCTTCGGACTCGCTAATGACATAACTCGAGAAAATTGCATTGGAAACAATAAGAAATATTGGTTGAAACTTTCGAGGACTTTCGAGGCCGTTAAAGGTAAGAAATAAAACACTTTGAAAATAATCTGTAAAATGTCTTTTGTTTATTGAAGGCTGCTGCTAAAGATCGATAATGAAAGATGAAATGGAGCTATATTCTAATGAAGAAATAGACGAACATTTATTAAAGCTTTGATTTAGAATTTGAATCTATAGAAAAAAGAAAAATTGAGCAACTATAATAGAAATAAAATAGCCGAATAACAGAATATAGCGGCTCTCAATTCCAAAGACCAGAACTTTCACTGCCACATACGTCAATATATTAAAACACCCCATTTTTTCCAAACAATTATCTAGAAATTTAAAGACGATTTTCGTTCTCGAACTTCACGTTTCTAGCTTACAAAAAAAAAAATGAAAGAAATTTTATACAAAATGTCCTTTAAATATTGTTTAAAAATTTTATTCAAATTATCACAATTATATAATTATTTTTTATAGTTTTGTTTTATAGTTTATAAGTTGAGTCAGGTAGTAAGGCTTACTGTCGATGTGAATTTGGGGGTTTATTGCTTACGAGATAATGTTTGTAGTTAACTCCGATTTATATTTTAACACTCTTTTTCAGATTTGCTTCAGTTGATTTTTTATTTTATTTTATTGAGAAAATCCATCGTTCTAGTTGAGAGGATTAGTGTTTACATGTGAACACTCTTTACTTTTGCTTAGCGCGCTAACAACACCGAGAACAAATATGAAATACATATATACTTTTTCGTAGTTTTAAAGTCATTTTACTCAAGAAAATTATCTTAAAAAATAACATTATAAGTACGGAAAATGAACCATTTCAAAAGATAATTTTATCAAGAATAAATCTTATCTAGATACGTTTGATTTTCTAACTTTATTTCTTATAACGTTTCGAGACTACACTGTACACTAAACTACGCGAGTCGATACATAACATTATTCTAAATTTTCAGGAATTATGGGAATTAACGTTTAGAAGAAAGTATAAGCCCTTTACGTTATTACATAACAAACTGTACATTTATTTTTTAAAATAAGCAATGAAAATTTGGAATATTTTAATAGCTTGTTGAGATTTAATTGTGAAAAATTTTATGGAACGGGAAACAATGTAAAATTTGAAAACGCAAAATGGTTCTAGGGAAAAAAATTGAAATAGATTTTAAATTTTTTGTTGTGTCTTGGTTATCTACCATTTTTTCCCATAATATTATTCCTTTGATTCTTTGATTCCATAATTTTATCTCTTCGTTTATTTTTCGTTATATGTATTTGAAATAAGTGATAAGTTCTGGTGTATATATCTTTTTTTTTGAAAAATGAGATGATCTATCAGGGGTCTTGACTCGATGATCGGATATAGTCATTAGCAGGTGAGTTCAACCGGCACCAAACAAAAATGGCCACCACCCGACACAGCATAAATAAAGGTCAACATTTCTATTCTTTCCATTTAAGTCAAGTCAAACGACTTGAATGACTATTCTTTTGTGTCAGTAGGAAGGCTTTCATTTTAGACAGGTTGCATGTCGTGCAATCACACTTGGCTCTTCGTCTTTCCAGGAATGTAGGTCGTAAATATTTGTCACCAAACAGGTTTTGGACTAGTGTGAAAATCCTTCAAAAACTTGAGCTTTGCTTGTTCTTAGTTTCCCTGAGACGCTGTAAGCCTTTTGCTAGGAATGCCATTTTGCACCAATTATCGCGGTGTCTTTCATTTGTCCTATTTCTTTGATCTTTATAAGGACATTGTTTTTGTATTAGAGACATATATTATGTAAAAATCATGGCCCGTGAAAATTGTTTGTAAACTTTATACGCCACTATTGAAAGAGTCGGAGATTTTCTTTAACTGCGAATAAACTAGGCGAGAAATTGGCCGTAGACCTAAACCAGTTGGGCTTAGTTTTTAAAATATATAATGTGCTGTAAAATAGTTATAAACGTTTTGTACCATTACGTCTGACGACGGTTATGTTAAATTGCAGGAACTATAAAAAACACAATTTTTTTCATGAGAAAAAAGGTATTTTATTGGTCCTACCATCTAACATGGACGCACGCACATGATGGTTCAAGACCTCCAGTTAACTAAATCACTTTAATAATATTTTAAAACGATTGGGAATAAAAGTGTTTGCATCTCTCAATTGAGCGGTCAGATTCAATAAAACACTTGGTAAGGAATAGAAACGAAAGCCTTGGAAAAAGATACTACTGAAACGATGGAGAGAAAACGTAGCAATAAGAGCATATATTTGAAAGGAAGGTTAAAAAATGTGGTTAATTCGATTAATTCAGTGGTGTTTTCTAGGAACTAACTTTAGATTATCAATTCGTTCAAATTCAGATTAGTGAGACTCTTTTTTGCTAATTTTCTTGACGTTCTTATCCCCTTTCCCCTTTTTCATTATCATATTCTTCCTTATCCTCCTTTCTCATCGCCATCTTTGATCAGCCCAGAGGTTGTTTCTGGGTATCCATAGAATTTGAAGCTTATCTGCGCTATTTGTTATTCCACTTTCCTTATTTTATCAAGCTTGTCAGTGCTTGTCTAAGTTTTTCCACGCAATACAACAGCAGTACTTGATCAAATGTTATTTTTCAGGAGACGTTCAGACCTCTATAAGAGGTTGCCATTTGCAAGACCATGAAGACACTCTTACCGATAATCTTCTTACTCTTGGTCTTCATTCCTTATAATTACGCTAAAAAGGAATCAAAAGAAACCAAGAAAGAGAAGAATCCGAAAGAAGGTAAGCAAACAATTAGAAAACAAAATAAAAACCCATACGATACTATTCTAAAGATGGCTTTTTTCTTTCTCAGAGCCACTTCAATTTCTCGGATGCTTCAAAGATAGCGACCCGCGGGATCTCCCGCAACGGGTTCACGAGCATAGTGGCAGCATCAAGGATTGCGTCAAAACCTGTAAGGACATGAAATTCAGGTTTGCTGGGATCCAATATGCCTACTTATGCTTCTGTGGTAACCTGCATGGTAGATTTGGTCAACTTCCAAACGGAAGATGCGATAGTGATTGCAAACATACAAATGATACCCAGTGTGGTGGAGAGTGGGCAAACTCTGTCTACAAAACTGGTAGGTTTGCCAATTGCTGAAAACAATCTCTCGCTTTAAAGTCATTTCCCCCCAGCTAAATGAAATGCTAATAATCCTTATTTTAAGGAATGAAATAACTCTTGTTAATAAACATGCTTCGAAGTTTCCCACGTCATCTTCAGTACAACTTTAACAGAAAACAACAGTACACTTGAGTGATAAGGCCAATCTTTGATGGTCATCTGATTTCGTAACAATTTATTACAGTGCTAATCGAAAAACCGTTGGCATCTAGAAATATTTCAAGAATGTTTCTTAACTAATCAAAGCAATGTTGTTATCTTACCAATAACTTGTGGTTAGAAAGTTAATTCTGATTGGTCAAAGAACATTCCTGGAATATTTCTAGGTGCCCACGGTTTTTCGATTCGCACTGTAATACATTATATTTTTTATTAATCTGCTAAAGAGAACTATCTTCATCACTCTACTGTTGTATAGGGTACGAGCCTCCACGATTACGTCCGAAGACAAGAGTCAATAAACACGATAAGCGAGATAATGAGGTTATGTTTGACGAGCCAAAGCAGTACCAAACACAAGGTAATATGAGCTTTTTATATGAGCTTAGTTAACACAATGACTTTCAACTAGACAAGTACCAGCTGGTTCATTCATTTTAAATTCATAGTCATATATACCAACTGGAAATGAATAATGCTCAAGAGAATGACTATGCATGCATACCCACTGGAGAATAAATATTACTCAAGCAAATGACTATATATTCCCATTGGAAAATGAATCGGATGCTTAAGCAAATGACTATCATGTATTCCCAGTGGAAAATAAATAATACTCAAGCGAATGACTATATGTACAAACATTGGAAAATGAAACGAATGCTTAAGCAAATGACTATCATGTATTCCCAGTGGAAAATAAATAATATTCAAGCAAATGACTATATATACAAACATTGGAAAATGAAACGAATGCTTAAGCAAATGACTATCATGTATTCCCAGTGGAAAATAAATAATACTCAAGCGAATGACTATATATACCCATTGGAAAACGCTATTTATCAGCCTAATTTCATTTATCCTTTTATCATTATTTTCAGACTCTCGTGTCTTCTCTATCGACGTGGAACCAGCAAAATACTCCAGCATTCCAGAAAGTGACATCGAAAAACCAAGAAGTCAAAGATCGAGTGACTACTTAAACTCATATAATTCGAATCAACTATCTTACGGATCCAATAACCAATATCCATCTTATGATCGTGGTTCTTATCAATATGGAAGCAATGCTGGTGCTAAACAATACAGTTCTAGTAACACACAGTACGGGAACACTGCTGCTGGGATAAATCAGTATGGGTATGATACTCCAGCTAATACAAGACAGGAAATATCTTCTAATAATTCTACCAGTACAAGTTATAGCGGATATCCTCAGCAATCCACTGATTCTCAGCAATATCAGGCTCAGCAGCAAACCAATCAAGCTCAGTCAGATTATTCAAATACGCCTTCTGGAGAAAGCTCTTATAGCTCAAACTCACAAGGGTACGGCACGGCTACTGGTGGCCAAGGAAATGGTTATGAGGCAGCTGGAGGATACAGTAATGATCAATATGGAACAAAAGCAACTAGCAATTACCCTGGAGGTGAAACAGCGAGCACTCAACAAGGGAATACAGCCAATTATTACCAACAGCAGAATAATACCCAGAGGAATGAACAGTTAACACAGAACAGCTATGGCAGCACTGCTAATGCTGGTAACGATGCCATAGATGCATATCGTATTTCAATATCATTTCATGATGATAATGCGACGGCTGCAGGCGGAGAAAATACTACACAGTCGGGTAGCTTATCACAGCCATCTCAAATCGACTCATCTCAACAATATTCATCTTCAAATGCAGGGTATCCTTCATACTCTGCACAAGATTCAACCTCACAGTCTTCAGCTTCAACTACTGCAACATCAGTCGCTCAGGGACAACAGCAGTATGATAATACAGCATCTTCAGCCCCTGCACCAGCGGCAGCACCATATCAGTCACAGGGTGAGGCGTCATCAGAATCAGCTACTACAGCATCAGCCGCTCAGGGACAACAGCAGTATGACAATGCTGCATCTTCAGCCCTTGCACCAGCGGCAGCACCATATCAGACGCCGGATGAGGCGTCATCAGCTTCAACTACTGCAACATCAGTCGCTCAGGGACAACAGCAGTATGATAATACAGCATCTTCAGCCCCTGCACCAGCGGCAGCACCATATCAGTCACAGGGTGAGGCGACATCAGATTCAGCTACTGCAGCATCAGCCGCTCAGGGACAACAGCAGTATGACAATGCAGCATCTTCTGCCCCTGCACCAGCGGCAGCACCATATCAGTCACAGGGTGAGGCGTCATCAGATTCAGCTACTGCAGCATCAGCCGCTCAGGGACAACAGCAGTATGACAATGCAGCATCTTCAGCCCCTGCACCAGCGGCAGCACCATATCAGTCACAGGGTGAGGCGTCATCAGATTCAGCTACTGCAGCATCAGCTGCTCAGGGACAACAGCAGTATGACAATGCAGCATCTTCAGCCCCTGTACCAGCGGCAGCACCATATCAGTCACAGGGTGAGGCGTCATCAGATTCAGCTACTGCAGCATCAGCTGCTCAGGGACAACAGCAGTATGACAATGCAGCATCTTCAGCCCCTGCACCAGCGGAAGCACCATATCAGTCACAGGGTGAGGCGTCATCAGCTTCAACTACTGCAGCATCAGCCGCTCAGGGACAACAGCAGTATGACAATACAGCATCTTCAGCCCCTGCACCAGCTGCGGCACCATATCAGTCACAGGCGAGTCAATCAGCCTCATCATCTGAAACCCCTTCTCAGTCTGATGCTGCTGTCTCACAAGCTCAAGCTGCATCCCCTCCACAGGCCCCAGCACCTGCTCCTGCTCCGGCTGCGTATTCATCTAGCCCTTATCAAGCATATGGATCTTCTTCACCAGCACCAGCACCTCCACCTCCACCTTATGCATCGCCTCCACAATCGTACAATAATTATCCCTCCTATGCGACCGCGCAGTCTTCAAAACCAGCAAACACCTCAACAAGTCAGGAGCCAAGTAAGTTCTTCACGTGCTGATTCTACAAAAGAATCCTCTTGAATATTACTGTTGGATGACTAAATATTGGCAAAATATTAGCATCCAAGTGGGAAATTAATTTAGGCACTTCTTTTACAGCGCAACGCGCAGAAGTATGGCCACATTTAGTGTATGCTAATACTTCTATGCAGCACGGTTTCTGTACGTTAATTCGGGACATTACGATGCGAAGCTGGCTGGTTTTACCAAATAAGGCCATAGAAGTATACATTAAATGTGGTCATGTGGTCAGCGCGTTGCGCTGTAATGGGTAATGATTAATAGCATTCTAATATTATCTTATTAATTATCAACAAGTGATTCCTTGACGCCATATGGCAACTTTTACATCATGTTCTGCCAAACGTCGAACAAGCTTTCCAAGTCACATGCTTTTTTAGTGATTACACTGGATGGCAAGTGTAATCTAGGTAGTACGAAAAAAATCATTTTTAAATAAACGAACGCATTAAATATTTTCTTGTGAAACAGAAACACCCTGTCAAGTTGAACGCAAGATGGCGGAACAAATGGATGATACGTTTACTCCTAAGTGTAAAGACAACGGCGATTACGAAGATGTTCAGTGCTTCGAACATCAGGGGTACGGCAAGCAGTGTTGGTGTGTCAATGAGAAAGGACACGAGAAAAAGGGGACACGAAAGTACGGTGATGAAGTGCCATCTTGTGTCAGTCAAGGTAAGAAATCTTACCCTATATCTGACGAATGGAGCAAAATGTATTTTCAATCGATGTAATTATTGACATGTATAACTGGAAAGTATAACATATATTACTTGACATAGCGTATCTTATTTTTCTCGTTTGAGTCAAACCTCCTCACTGGAATTTTAGTTAATACAGTCAACTCTCGTTACAGCGGACACCTTCGGGAACGTCACTTCATGTCCGTAACAGCGAAAGTCCGTATTTACGGTCATTTCTTTGTCAGTATTTTTGTCGGGGATTTTTTTTCCTGTCCGTAATAGCAAATTGTCCGTTACATCGGGGTGTCCGCAAGGCGAGAGTTGACTGTACATCCACCATTTGTTATCTAAGTGTTACCGTAAAATTCATTAATAATCAATTTGAGAAAATTGTTATTTTTTGTTCTGTGTTCAACTTGTCCAAATTTCACAGTCTTGCTGATTTTGAAGTTACCTTATTCGTGAATTGGATTGTGTTTGTTCGTTTGGGAAGAGTGTGAAGAAGCTATTATCAAGAATAATAATATGACATATTCATTTTAAGATACGATTTTGACTTTTTGAATAATCTTCGAGCTATATTGATACAACTTTCATTGTTAATTGGGATTTTTAGTTCACCAAGAGACACAGTGTGAGCGTGAACGTAAAATAGCCAGTTCTGCTCACGTACCAGATATCTATGTACCGACGTGTAATAGCCTTGGGGACTTTGAGCCAATGCAATGCTTTGAACACTCAACCTACGGCAAGCAGTGCTGGTGTGTGGACATCACAGGACAGCAAATCAAGGGGACAAAGACTTATGGAGCCACTAAACCCGTTTGCGGTAAAAAGAAACTCTAAGAATATCAGTTTGATAAGCAGTTCACATATATTTCAACTATTTTCTGTTCACAAATCGAAACGTTTGTAGAATTGTTTCAAAATATTTTAGGTCAGAGACAAACATTTCAAGTAATATTTTGTGTCCAGTTGAAATGTATAGTATATATTTGTATAATATCACCATTGACTAAAAGAATCGTATAAACTCACATGCAAAATCAATTGCAAGTTCAAAACGAAGAACATAAAAGTTGAGACCGAAAGGTATGCTGGAAAATGGCATAGTCTGATGAATTAATTGGTACTAAGTCTATACATTTTGGCATTAGATCTATTTTGGAAAATCTTATTTTCTAGCGAATCTTGTTTACTGTTTTTTTTCCTTTGCGTATGCAATTTTATCTTGTATTTTTTAATAGGAAACACGCAAGTTGCAGCAGCAGAATCCATGACTTGTAAGTCATCTCCTTATGGCTGCTGCTTAGACGCCGTTACCTCAGCCAAGGGACCAAACCAAGAGGGATGCAATACTATAGTTCCTGGCCACCTTTCAAAATGCCAACAAGACCAAACCCAGGCAAAGAACGGAGCCCTAGATATGTTCATTCCAGATTGCCAACCAAACGGCGAGTATAATGAAATACAGTGCTACACATTCCCTGTCACTGAAAATACCGAATGTTGGTGTGTCGATAAGGATTCTGGAGGAAGAACGACCTGGAACGAGACTCAGCGAAAAACAACCCAACTGCCAGGCACCAGTCCTACCAACTAATCCTCGTCCTTACGCATTCGCCATCTGTCTTGTGTCAGTATTTAAATGCTGTCCTGATGGGATTACCCCTGCTAAGGGGCCCGGCAATGAGGGTTGTCCTGGGCAACCAACGACAACGGTGGCTCCAGCACCAACCACAGCTAAACCGACTGTTCCACTTGGTAAGTGTTCCCATGATAATAATCTTCGACTTCTTTTTTATTTATTTATTCATTCATTTGTCTTCGCCCATGGCGAAAAACACAGGCAGGAACACCACAACAGTTAGTGTTTCTAAACAACTGCAAAGTACTAAGATTGATCAATTGCTAGGATATATAGCCTGTTTAGGACCACAATGTTTTTGGAATTCCATTAAGGTGGTCGCCATGAATACAATGAAAAAACAAAAGTTCTGCCTGTTTAAAGAGCACAATTTAGTTTGAACTCCATTAAGGAGGTCGCCATGAATACAACGAAAAAACAAAAGTTCTGCCTGTTTAAAGAGCACAATTTAGTTTGAACTCCATTAAGGAGGTCGCCATGAATACAATGAAAAAACAAAGTTCCGCCAACTGCATGCAGCAAGAAACAGTTTGACCGCGGTATACTAACGGTTGCAGAAGCTTTTCTGATTGTTAATGTGCTGCAATAGTTGAAAACCACAACGATGCGGCTACTACCTTCGTATGAGGAATAGCTGTTGTGCCCACAGCCAAATATTATTTTATTAAGTCATTGTGGAATCAATGCGATAGAAACCTGATTCGAACTGCTGACTTATACTTAATACTTAACATATGATATTCTCTGCTCATGCAGTAGTTCTTGTGTTCATTTTACTCAGGGGCACCCTACGAAGTCTGTGTCACCGTCAAATTTAAGCAAGTTTGGTATCCTCAACTGAAAGACAAGTTAGGACTGTACTACAATCAACTTCAAAAAGACGTTGAGAACTCGGTAAGAAACAGTAAATAATTTATCATTATGCCTTTGCCACAAACTGTAGTCATGACAGGGGACACAACAATAGTTTTTTTTATTCTGGGAAAATGAATTCTTTCTCATCAAAATCAGATTAGACCAGATTCAATTGTTCATTCCTCCTGTCATGGCTGCCATCTCATGATGGTGCAAAATTGTATAGAGATTTCAAGGAATTTACGATGGGATTGCACTCCATATATCCAGGGGAGGGGTAGTGATGTTCCCTTCATGCTATAGTAAAAGTACAATAAAGTACAAGTCATATGCGCCTTATGGATCTCTGTCATTGAATATTTGCTTGTCACATTATTTGGCGTATTTGTAATTTTATCAAACATACAAAGCTAGCATTATACTCTTTCTTTTCATAGTTGAAGCAAATTTACAAGGTTCATCCAGATTTTAACAAAGTTTACTTTAGCGAAGCAAGGTTTGTTGACTGCGTTTTTATTCGTTTATATTTAGCTGTAATTGTTTTAGTGATTGTATGTGGTGTGATGTTCTCTCTCTCTCTCTCTCTCTCTGGTCTCTCCTTAGCATGCGAATAATGCCAGTAATCTCGGAGTAAAATCATGCTTTTTTGAAGGACGTTTAATTAATTAAATGTTTGAAATTTCAAGCTAAGGCTGCGTTCATAATGTATGGGGATGGGGGGAGGGGGGTGGGGGGGGGGGGGGGGGCAGGTGAAAATTTGAAATGTTCAGAATAACTCTTAACAACCCCTTTAAAGTCATGCAAAAAGTGCGATCCCCCTAAGCAAGGCTTGTAGCTTGCATCATTTAAAACTGTCTGAGACGTTAGTCCTAGATTGGAGTATAAAACGGATGATGAGTGATAATGAGTGATAACAACAATGATTATGATGACGACGACGATGACGATGAAAATTGTGATGTTGATAACAATGCTGATGATAATGACAACTGTGATGAGGAAGATGGTTGGGAAATAATATCATTTATAAATATTTCGTGAGACTCGCACTTCACTGAGGTCAACTTACAGAGACCTACAATTTACGTGATGTAGCCAAAAATTCTCAAAAACGGCTCATAGCAAAATGCCGCCGGCTATATTAAGAAAGTGATGAAGTTCGGTCCATTAAACTCTACATTTGTTTGAAAAAATATCTGAAAAAGAATTTTTTTTGATTCTGTCGTTATTAATTAATGCATGCTTTATTATTGTGTTTTAGGCCCGAGCATAATCCACACCATCCAAGTGGCCCAAAGGCCTTGGCTGTGTTCTTCGTTCTTTACTTCCGTAACCTCGTGGCAGATCCTTTAGCGACACTCCGAGATAACATCGATGAATCAAATAAGTTTGCAGGGAGATCTGTCTTCCCAGAATCTCTTAGAAATCTAGGTATAGATTAGTCATTTTATACATTAACATGCACTCTTAAAATACTTTATTTATACTGATTTAATTATCCGGTTATGTTTGTTTAATTTCAAGGCGTCCTCTTCAACATTGAAAAAGCTTACAGTAGTTCTTTTACGGCTTTAAATTCAAATTATTTGAAGCTTGGCGTTAAAACTTCTTACTCCTTTCTTTGCATATAAATAGGCATACCCTACCATCATTTGGGATGTCCAACAGCCAACTACAAACCAATTCTACCCGTCACCACTAAGCGTCCAGGGACAACAGCAACTAGCAAACCAGTAACTATAGTTACTACTCCAGCACCTTCAACAACACAAAATCCGTGTGGACCTTGTTTAACGCCGCCCAACTGTCCGACTACATGTCCTCCGCAAGTCACAACACCCTCTGTCACCACACAACCTCCACAAACTACCACCCCTCCTCCACTGCCGCCTCAGACTACTCCTCCTCCCCCATTACCATCTCAGACTACCCCTCCGACTACTCCTCAGACTACTACTCCATGCGGTCCATGTCTCTCACCATCTTCTTGTCCACCTCCGTGTCCACAGACCTTACCACCACAAACAACACCACCACCAACTCTGCCTCCACAAACTACACCTCCATCCACCTTACCACCACAAACTACACCGCCACCCACCTTACCACCACAAACTACACCGCCACCCACCTTACCACCACAAACTACACCGCCACCCACCTTACCACCACAAACTACACCTCCACCTACCTTACCACCACAAACTGCACCTCCACCCACCTTACCACCACTAACTACACCAAATCCTTGTGGACCTTGTGTTACTCCACCGAACTGTCCACCACCATGTCCGGTTCCTTGTCCTGCACCATGTCCAACACCAACACCAACACCAACACCATCTCCCACCACAGCACCCCAAAAAACACCAAGTACGCCTTCAACTCCTGCATCGACTACCACTCAAGCACCAAATAAGACTACCACTGTGGCACCACCTACTACGCCTTCTACTACAAAACCAGCAACAAGTAAGAAACCCTATGAGATTTATTAATATATGCTTTGTTACATTTATCTCAACAATTAACATGAGAATTGTGTGCTTAAAACATTAAAAGTAGTGGTAGTGAGTGTGGAGTGTGTGTCGTATACTTAAACATTAGTCTCTATCTAGTAGGGAGACTTAACTTGACAATGCCGGATTTCCGGTTTTACGACGTAAATAAAAATATTCATTAAATTTATTTATTCATCTTAGCTATATAGGTTCGACCTTTATTTATCAACTTATTATTTTAATATCATGTTTATGAATTACTTTATTGTCTAAAATTTTATGATTTTTTTATATATTTCAGCTCCTCTGCCACCAGGTAAGAATGAGCACAAAAGTGAATTTTCGATAGATGTAAAACTAATGATAATAAAAACATAACTTATAGTACAGTATACAGTTTTAATTCTCTTTACGATTATGTCTTGATGATTATGTCAAATAATGATGATTGAAAATGTTGGTTTATTTTTGAACTATCCTTTCTTCATCTTGCTAATAATATATATCTACTATTTATCGATTCAGTTGATGGTAACTACACTGGATGGACAGAATGGACCGAGTGTTCTGCAACATGTAGCGGTGGAATCCAGCAAAGGACACGCACGTGTACAAACCCAGCACCAAAGAATGGAGGCAAAAACTGTGATGTACTTGGGCCATCCTTCGAGACGAAGACATGCAACACAAAGCCTTGTCCAGGTAACTCAACAAGGATCGTGATGGGCTGTAACATTGAGCCTTTCGCATTGATTTGCGCTTCTTAAAATTTTTTTTTAGCTTCTTTGTTCGTTGTGCACATTTCAGACCATGTGATGCTACTCTTACGAGTTGATTCTTTCATGTGTAAATATTCTAAAATGTTAGTCATAAAAGAACAATTCTCAAGCGAATGTCATTTGATTTGAAATTGGCAGTTTGCATACGAAGCTAAATAGGTCTATTTATTTGCACTATACATCAAAATCTTATGCTTCTTAAGTCTTAAGTCCTGTGGACCGATTCGGCCTTCTTTGAATACTGTCCAAATATTGCCAAAAGTAAAATGAAAGTATTCTCATAAAAATTCCTTTAAAAATGTAATATATATCGGGTGTCATTTTTGGCTATTACTCATATATTAGTGACCAGATCTACCAACGACACAGCAATGAGTTTTTAAGTGGTTCAAAATCCTAACTGTTTCCTTTCTAATGTAAACAGAGGACGGAGGATACAGTAATTGGGGCAAGTTTCAAGACTGCAGCAAGTCTTGTGGTGGAGGTATGCAATACAGGACAAGAACTTGTGATAACCCGAAACCATTATATGGAGGCAAGAACTGTACAAGACTCGGACCTGCTAATGAAACAAGAGCTTGTAATACCTTCTACTGTCCAAGTAAGACTAATTACGATGTCTCTTTTCTTTTTTGTTTTGTTTGCCCTTTGGTCGACAAAAATTCTTTAATATTTCTCATTTTCTAATCTATTTACATTTTTTCCGATCGGCAGTCGATGGAAACTTCAGTGATTGGTCAGAGTTTATGACGTGCAGTGCCACGTGTGGTGGTGGTGTCCAATACAAGACGCGTATGTGCACAAACCCTCCTCCCCAACATGGAGGTAAAAACTGTTCCGGGCTTGGTCCAACACGCATTTCTAGAGAATGCAACACTCAAAAATGTCCAGGTACGTCTTAAGTCTAAAGAAGGGTTTCACTGGAACTAATTGAACCTCTCCTAAATCTGCTTCTGAATTGAAATCCAAATATCATGATGTTATAGTTCTTAATTACATGACTAAAGTCTTCAATGAGAGGCAAAGGTCAACACAATTGCATCAAGAGAGAGAGAGAGAGAGAGAGAGAGAGAGAGAGAGAGAGAGAGAGCTCCATATGATGTGAAAAATATTATCATCTTGTATCAATTATTTTCCCATTCTAACACCAGTGGATGGCGGATACCTTCCGTCCATTATCGTCTCAGACTTATAACTCAAGGAAAAAGCACAGCCTAGTTGCATCAATAGATAACATAGTTACGAAAAGATGAATCATATTCTCCTTTTTTATTTCCAGTGGATGGCGGATACTCTCCGTTCACCAATTTCTCAGACTGTACAGTGACGTGTGGAGGAGGAACTCAAATCCGAACAAGAACATGCACCAACCCGCCACCAAGGCATGGCGGAGACGACTGCTCTAAAGACGGGCCTGACTTTGAAACAAGAAAGTGCAATACACAGTTATGCCCAAGTAAGTCTTTTGTCTTCACAGTGGAAACATTTGTAACGTAAGACGCGCGCGCCTTTTTGCTTGTAAGGTTCGTGGGAAGATGCGATTACAGAAGCTAGTGTCGTAGTGTAGAAGAAGTAACAGGGTGATAAAACTCTAAGGCTAAGGCGGTCAATCGTGTCAATAAGATTGAGAATAAGCATCTAATTATGTGAAAATTACTAGACTTTTTTGATCATTGTATTCTATTACGAATAAGGTTTTAATTTATCTTCAAAAGGGCAAACGTTAAACAAAGTAACGATACTAAAGAGAATTAGTCGTGGCTTAAAATGGAAAATAAGATTTTTTTCAATGTCATCCTCAATGGATATTTCTAAAGATACTTTACGCTATTTCGTAAAGATTAGACAGCCCACTTTCCCACGTATATTTCAATTGCTAACATTATTTCACGAGACTCCTCAATCCTTATTAGCCATAAAATAATGCCTTTGATGTTCGGTTTGTTTCAGTCGACGGTGCCTTTACTTCATTCTCAAACTACTCCACATGCAGTAAGACGTGCGGTGGTGGAGTGCAAGTAAGGTTGCGTTCATGTACCAGCCCTGAACCACAGTTTGGTGGAAAGAACTGCACTGGTTCATACAAAGAGACAAAATCTTGTAACGCGCAGCCATGTCCAAGTAAGTTCCCATAGAATGTATTGTAAAGCTAGTGATGCGATGTAATGTTAGCTGAGACAGTTGACACAAATCTAGGATCCCAATTCTGAACTCCTAACTCCCAAATAACTCATCGTTTCGTACTATTTACTAACAATGATCCTGACCTGTTTTTTTCGTAGTTGATGGAGGGTTCGGTGAGTGGGGTAACTACTCAAGGTGTGAGGTGACTTGCGGTGGAGGCACACAGATGCGCATGCGTACATGTACTAATCCAGCACCAGCGAATGGTGGACGACCCTGCACGGGTTCAACCACAGAAACAAGAGATTGTAACATTCAACCATGTCCAGGTAGGATACAAACACCGAATCAAAATAACATTGTCTTATTATAATAAACTAGGAATTGATCTCGAATTCTGTGGAATTGACTACCTTGCGTACATTTGGTCATTTGTGAGTGTCTAAGTAACCCATACGCGATTTAGAATACATTGATCTTACTTACTCATCTTAGCAATGCACGCAATAGTCAAGGTATTGATGGGTCAGCGCTGTCGAGATGACAAAACCAAAGCTTTATAAAAGAAATAAGCAATCGAAAAACCATGTTCCAAATAGTAGAAATTAAGCTAAGTGTAATGGGTAAGGCAATGTCAATGACTCAAGTAGAACCACAGCTATAGGCAGGTTTACATAGTAAATGATCCGTACTGTCTTTATTTCTAGTTAATGGTGGATACAATGAGTGGAGTACATACGGCCCATGTAGCTCATCGTGCGGTGGAGGAACCCAACAACGCACCAGAACATGTAGCAACCCTGCACCAGCCCAAGGTGGAAGGAGTTGTGCTATTCTTGGTCCTTCACACCAGACGAGAAACTGCAGTACCAATCCATGTCCTGGTAAGACTCTCAAATTTAACTTCGACTTCCTCTCCTTTTGGCTTGTCGAGAGGAGACAGAGATAATTACCTGGTTCATACAATTTCATTTGCATATTGGTAAATTTAAAATGATGGTGCAAGGATGTTCACCACTTTCTTGTTCTTAGCATTTTGGCGTGTGCTTTGGGACGATCGCGAGTAAGCGCCCACCATTGAATCAAAATATTTTATATGAATCTATCATTGATGAACCAGCAACCAAACCACTTAACTTGAATTACCTAGTGCGCCTTTTATGTGGATTCTCATTCTTAAATTTTCGTTTGTTTGTCTTGTTGTACACATAGTTTCAGGCGGCTACACGGGATGGACTGATTGGTCAGAATGCTCCAAAACCTGTGGTGGAGGGATCATCAAGAGAACTAGAAACTGCAGCAACCCAGAGCCCCAGAATGGAGGAAAGGATTGTTCTATTCTTGGCGGAGATCAGGAGTCACAGTCTTGCAATATGATGCCTTGTCCAAGTATGTCACTTTAATTTGCTAGTAGAACTAGTGCGCAACGAATGAAGTGCCTTTTAAAAGGGTTTCAGACCTTTTATTTTGCAATTCATAAAATTGAAAAGCTCAACAAGTCATTTCGAAAAACAAAATGATTTTTTCCCCTCGTAACAAATATGTTAGCATGAGACATTCCTGTAGAAAATTTTATTCTGAAGAATTTTAAGCGTTTAATTTCGCGTGGGTGTTTTTTCTTGTTTTGCTAAGAATAGATAGAAAAGTACATTTTTCTATTTATTTACTGACAAGAGGATAGGGGATACAATCTATTTACTAAGCATCTGTATCAAGCAAATGTTTGTTCTGTATTTTCAGTTAATGGTAACTATTCTGCGTGGGCAGAGTGGAGTAGCTGTACCGTTACTTGTGGAGGAGGTGAACACATGCGCTCTCGAATGTGTACCAGCCCTCCTCCAGAAAATGGAGGCAAAGACTGTACCTCAATCGGTAAATCCACCGAAACTGCCAAATGTAACACTCAGTCATGTCCTGGTAAGTTATCAGTTCCTCGTGGACTCTGCCTTAAATTATTCTTAAGTTAACTTGGCGAACAAGGTTTTCATTTGAGTACTGCTTTTGCACGTATGAGACATTCCTTTTTGATGCTTTTTGATGCTTTCGGAATCCGACGCAAGAAAAACAAAATCTTCCGTTCTTTTCCGCTTGCGTTTGCATCGAGTTGCTACTGATGAATCGTCTTAGGTCGACGTGTGCTCGACAACCAGGCTTCGCTTTAAGATTTTATATGAATCAGTGTGCTCTAATGCTTACGAGGTTTTCATGTGCTTATGTAATCAGTAAAATAGTGACATTTTCCAACGTAGGCCGCCTATCATCTATTTAGATCAAAACTGATTCGTTTAGCTATTAAAGTTATGTTTATTATCAATATATCTTGACTGGAATTTCGTTCCTCTTAATTGTTTTTCCACTACGTTTCTTATCTTAAATTTATTACGTTCTATCTAAAGATTCCTCAGTAGGACTAGCTCCATTTCAAAAATCATTGGATTTATGTAAATCTATATGCCTTTAAATATGTTTTTTTCCTATAGTTAATGGTGGTTACTCTGAATGGACGCCCTGGAGTAAATGCACGGTGACGTGCGGGGACGGCCAACAGTATCGAACAAGAAACTGCTCCAACCCCACCCCAGATTTTGGAGGCTCTGACTGCAGTGGTCTGGGCAGCCCCACTGATAGGAAAGCCTGTGTTAATGCCCCTTGTCCACCGGAACGTAAGTAGATAGAAAGTATTTGCAGCCATGTGCCTTATTTTCCATTTTTTTAAAGCTTATTAAAGTATACATATGAAGTTACAATTAAACACAGGAAGCCCAAGATAAGAAAAACCTAACTCTTAGTAACGGCTCGCGCTATATATAACTTATCATTTGTCCAAAAAAATGGAAAGAGTAAAGTTATTCATATGTGACTTTTTAAAATAGCTTAAATTATTTCTATTGTTGGTTTTCGGTGCTAAAAAAGGCCGACACCATTGTAGAGTAGTAACTTAGTTATACTTTCTTTTGCTTGCGCAAAAACTCGTATTAGACTATTATTTGATACGAGTAATATATTATCATTAGAAAAAAGTCTGGCTATAAACACCGTAAATGACTTACCATCATATTCGTGTCAGCCAGCTCTTAGACATCAACAACATCTCGATATTACTTCAACCAACAATCAAGTATTTTCCTGCAGCATGCATTTTGAAGCGAATTAGAACGTCGATATAACAAACAGAAAACAAGAAAATACATAGTTTCTTTGGAGATTATACATTAAATAAAGCTTACCCGATAGTATTTGGTGTCAAATAAGAAAATTCATCATAAAGAATCCACATAAAGACGCTTTTAAAAGCTAAAACTCCCAAGTAAATAAACATTTCTGGTAACTTATTCTTATGCTAATTACTCGCAGCACGGGCGCTAAAGAATGTTCGGTGCGTGCGAACTACGAATAACACAGGGAGCCCAACGGTTCATAATTGATTTTAAACTAGTAATCAAAGCAAATTAAGCTATAAGATATACGTGAAAAAATATTGATTGAGGAAAGACAATTATTTGAAGTACGATTTTTGTTGCTTGGGTATTTATTAAGAAATCAAAGCTTGATTTTTTCTGATCCCTTTTTTTTCTGAGGACTTTTTATGGGACAAAGCTAGCCCAAATAGAGACTCAATAAGCCTGAAGCGAGATGACGTTTTACCCCCGTCTCTAGACCATAATAGTTTTTAAAATTCTTTCATATTAAAATTTTTTATTCCTTAGAGAATATAAAAACAATACTCATAATTAAAGAACAAAAGCAGTGTGAAAAGGATTATGGTCTAGAGACGGGGGTTTTAACGTCATCTCGCTTCAGGCTTATTAACCTAATTCACTATGACGTCACTGCTTGTTTATGTGGGGATAGAATCGCCAAATTCAACAAAATTTGCTCCTAGCGAAACAGATTAATCTAAAATGGTCTGGTTTTTAGATATAATATGTGTTAATATGTACTAAAAAATATTCTAAGCGCTTGCTGGCTTTTCTACTTCTCTTCGTGAATTGATACGGGTTTTAGACAATTTTCGGTGAATTTGCGTTGATTTGACCCCCTCCGACGACCATGTTCCTTTGCGTTTAAACAATAGATTGTTTTGATGTGACAACATAGTGAAATAGGACAATTTAAACGAGCCCTTCCTTCATCCTATAAACAGATAACATACTAACTGTTCGTGTTGTGTATAGCATCTAACATGGGGCCTGATGAGGGATGGTCACAGTGTTCAAAGAGCTGTGGTGTTGGTGTAAAATGGAGATCTGTGAAATCGAGGGATGGCAAGGCTGAAAATGAGACAAAGACATGTGCAACTAATCCATGTCCGGGTAAGCAAACATACTATCAGAGCAAAAGAGATGGCTAAAATCTTAATTTCATTGTTAGTTAGTTTTGTATTTCGTTGACAGTTAAGTCAGTAAATGGTCGCATTTTTAATTTCTGAAACCATTTTATTCCAATGTGATTTAGTCTTTTTATAAATGAATTTAATACGTTTTATCCCGATACTTTCTATCTTAAATATAATAATTTCTATCTTCCTGTCATGTCTTTGCCAATCCCTTTTCCTCTCTTTCGTTACATGTTCCCATGTACGTTTACTCTATCGTTTTCTTTCCCCCTTAATCTGCACTTCATAATTCCGCTAAAAAAATCACGTGCCCACGATGTTTAGTTAAACAGCCATATGACTACAGCCCTAAGGTTTGACGTACCCTTTTTTGCTATTTCTAGTCGATGGAGGCTACTCTAAGTGGAGTGACTGGACCCAGTGTTCCGTATCGTGTGGTGGTGGCGTGACGTCACGGTCACGCACGTGCACGGAACCCATCCCAATGTTTGGTGGTCAGCGGTGTGAGGATCCTGCAGGACCTGTTCAAACCAAACAATGTAATATGCAGGAATGTCCAGGTAACAATAATATTTATACGTTACTAAAGCGATACTATGATTCCTAGTCTAGGTTGGACTTGGTATAATACAGTAAATGTATGAAACAGCCAGAACAAACTCGATCTGCAACCATGAGTTATTTCTGTGTTTATGTCAAACAGGATACTTTGGGGTCTATCTTGGGTACAAACTAACACCACCGAAGCTAGACCACAATGCACAGATCTAGTTTTAAGGTCGTTAACTGAGCAAATATTTGTTTATCTAATGCTAATGATCTTTTTCCTTTTTTTTTGATTTTCTTGGATGAATTTCTGCAGCACCCAAAAGTAAGTAACTATATTCTCCTTGACTTTGTTATTTACGCTTTGTCGCGTATTGCCTCTTATACTGACCTTACATTCTTCCTAACACCTCCTTGAGCCTGAGCTTAAGTTCAAATATTCAGTACGTTCAAAGAGCCAACTTCGTGTATATAAGAGCCTTTGCACCATTATCACGTGATGACAGCCATAACAGTAGGCACAGCAATAGTCTTTTGCTCCTGAGAAACTGAATTCAGTCTTTCTCACGTAAACCGGATTAAACCATATTTATTTGTTCCTCCCTACTGTCTTGGCTGGCATCAAGCATCTATATTTTTTCTCGACACCATAGCAAAGCTATTTCCAATACCATCTCTTTATAAATCCTTTTTGCGTGCACTTATAGCCGTGGAGCCTCAAACTTAATTTAGTTACCAATGACCTCTTTATACTTTAGTTCCTATCCGTTCATGCCGAGAGTTCTACGAGCGTTGTCATAAGCGTGAAGATGGTCTCTATAACATCTACATCAATGAGAAGGTTACAGCACGAGAGATAATTGTCTATTGTGACATGACACACTCCCATGGAGGCTGGACTTTACTAGTAACCTCGGCAACCAACGATGGATGGACCGCTGACAATATCAAGTCGAGGTAGGAAGACTATGAAGAAAACATGCGATTAGCTTTTGCGCCACCATGTTCATATTTGCTTGCGATATATGACGGCCATGTTGGTAGAACTTGATTTTGAGATTTTTCTATGCCTTACTTTGTTCATACCACCAACATGGCTGCCATGTGTTGTACGTTGATACTCTTTGGAATGCTTGCCAGCATGAAAATCATACCATCCTACTCGATATCAAATCAGAATTCTTGGAGCAGTTTTCATATGACTGAAAAAGTCGGTGCCGTATGCGTGCCTTGCGCGACCTTGGTGTTTTCTAGAATTTTGATTGGGGGATTTCTCGCGCAATGTGATTGGTATGACAGTGCTGTGACCTTGTCCACGCTCTGTTCATGCCCTGTTTCGGGCATTTGATTGGATGGAGAATAAATGTTCTGCAATGTGTTTGAGCTGGCGTATGCCTTGCCGTTTCACGACCGTGTTCATGCCGTGAGATTTTCACAGTCATACGAAAACTGCTCTAGATATCAAACGCTGGCATTTATTTTATACATTAATTTTAAAGACTAATTAAATTGTTCGCATCTCTCATTTTAGGAATCCAGACGAGCCTTCATTAACAAAGGATTATTCGATCCTTGGCGAGGCCGATGCCATCAAAGCCATTTCTCTTGGCTCATTCCAGTATCGACTGGAAGCAAATGAACGTATGGTTTATGGAGGAATATGGAGCGCTCCCCAGACATACAGGTAAGGCCAATTATTCTATATGTACACCTCGATACAAGGACGATTCCAAAAGGAGTCGCAGTCATTCTTAAAGGCTCATTATAACCTAACCTCAATTTCTTTTTCCCTACCCTTTTTTTTGTAAACTATTTCTTAGCTTGGCTGTAATTTTTTCCTAATTCAGACCACCTGCCATTCCCTAGAGTAACATTTCCTTGTTTAACGGTTGAGCATAAGACATGAATATGGAATGACACGTGGTCTGAAATGGGAAACATTACGCACAGGTTAAAGAAGTCTATTATAAATATCATAAAGTTACTTACTAACTATTTCTTTCTCGTATTACAGTTTAACTTCAACTTCTGGTAACTTAACGGGTCTGACTGAGGTAGAGAAGTTCCCTCCTTCATGGGAGTACGGTCCTACATCCATTGGTAACCGGTTGCCATGGTTACCACAAGAGGATGAATACGCCTACCTTACCACCTCAGACAGGGTTGGCAAGGAATGGTACGGTACTATCGTTGCTAAGAAACGTCAGTTCAAGCCGGCACCTTGGATAATGGGCAAGTTAGATAACCCTGGACTTATCTGGTACTGGATGAAAGAGGCGTCTTCCATGCTGAAACGTAAGGATAAAATCAATACTATCATATATCTTTAATAATTCCAATAAACCCCTTGCATACGACGTCAAAGCAGCTCAATCTGGGGGGCAAAAAAAAACATTTCAACCTGAGATTTAGAAACCTATTGTTATGTCCTCCAAATTGAGCTGAGCTGAATGAACTGTATTCCGACGTGTTGCGATAAGGGGTCTATTGACCTCTTTAGCTTATGCTTACTTTTTCATTCCAGACCACGTGTCATTCTCTATTTTTTGAGAGTAAGATTCTTTGTTTAAGATGTATACATATTCATGCGTCTCCTCATAAGCAAACGTCGAAATGTTTTTGAAGTGATGGGAAAACCTTTCTTCCTAAGCTAAACGGGTCTATATTCATTGCTCTGTTCTTCCAATTGATCTAAACGGTGTTTACAATTCTTAATATCGATTATACGTTTCTCTTTACAGCTCCAAGTGAAAGCAAACCAGACGAGATGTGTCCCTCGCCAGGTTTGTAGTCCATCAACTTTTCTCTATATATAAATATACCAAGTATCTCTATTTTAGCTACGCTCGATCGTAGGGTAAATTGAAATCTTTGTTGTTTAGTGAAAAAATCAAAGAAATAAAACTAAGATGTTCTCATTCCCTCTCATTCACTTCCTTTGAGAAACTTTATCATTCCAAACCGAGAGAAAGAAAATTTTGAGCGTTACCTACAAATAAAGCAATATTACTCAGGAGAGTTATATAAAGCATCGATTTATGTAACATGGCAACTATGATGTCATCGCACTCAGTCTGCACTCTCAGACCTAAAGTGTTAACATTTAAAAATACATGTCTTTGAAATGTTTCTTTCCTCCTCATCACTAGTTGCTGGTGGCTACAACGAGTGGTCTGCCTGGACGCCATGTCCGAAATCATGTGGAGGAGGAATGCAATTGAGAACGAGAAACTGTACCAACCCAGAACCGCTGAACGGTGGAGCCGACTGCTCATCCCAGGGAGGAAATATCGAAACAAGAGAATGTAATACTCTGCCTTGTCCTGGACAAACAGGTTGGTAAAACAAAAAAAAGTTCATTAAAAGAATTTCAGCATTTTATAAATGAGCCCATGGTTTCGGGAGAATTGGGCTACCACACCCCGCGCCATCGAAGTAAAATAAAATATCATAAAATATCATAAAATATCATAAAATATCATAAAATATCATAAAATATCATAAAATATCATAAAATATCATAAAATATCATAAAATATCATAAAATATCATAAAATATCATAAAATATCATAAAATATCATAAAATATCATAAAATATCATATTTACAGCAAGGGTTTAACCGATACTTGACTTTCACTGCGTTACTGAGCATTAGACTTTCGATAATCAGAATTTTATTTTATATTCTATTGCGTTTTATTTTCAGTCAATGGAGAATACTCACCTTGGTCTGATTGGTCAGAATGTACTGCCACGTGCGGTGGAGGATCACAAATGAGAACACGCAAGTGCGACCATCCAGCGCCTCAGAATGGCGGCAAAAACTGCATCGACCAGGGGCTTGGGAACGAGCTGGAAACCAGGAAGTGTAACATTAAACCCTGCCCTAGTAAGAAACATTACGATTCTTTTAGTTTATATTTCTAAAAAAATCAATCCTTGTATTTGTCAATGAAGTGATTTTTTTATTAGATCGTTTTAGTTGGTGTAGGAAAATAAAATCACAAAATTGCTTCCTCTTACAGCCAATCAGAATGCAGCTCAATTTGGAAGATATAACGATAGGTTTCCAATTCTTAGGAGATTGAAATTATCAGTTTGTTTTACTCAAAAATAAGCTGCTTTGATGTCACATTCAAGGGGTCTATTCCTTCCACAAAAGTGATTATTTTACAAAATAACCAGGCTTTAATTAGCGAGCGGTTTTTAACTTAAATACAGCTATAATCTACAAACGTACCTGTCTGTTAGCATTAGTATTAAGGCAGTTCCATCTCACACAGGTCCTTGCAGTCCTCCCTGTCAGAATGGTGGTGACTGTATCAACAACCATTGCAAGTGTCCTGCGGGTCTATACGAAGGAACATACTGTCAGACAGGTTTGTATTCTTGACAATGTGTACATTTTCTTCAGTAACTAGACGTAATATTTTATGATTTTTCACGTGTTTGTATAGCAATCTGCAAGAAGCCTTGTCAAAATGGTGGCACTTGTGTTGATCCAAAGACAAACGCTTGCTTATGCCCACCTTCATGGAGAGGACAGTATTGCGAGAAACGTGAGTTACCGGCATTTACTGATAATCGCCTTTAAGATTTGTTGAAAAGAATTCGCATAATAGTTCTTGCTTGCTTTCTTACATTTTTTCCTTCATTTCCTTTCATCTTTTTTCCTTTCATTTCATTATCTCAATCCTTCCTTCCTTCTTCCTTTCCTTTCTTCTTTCTTTCTTTCTTTTCTATTTCGTTTCCATCCTTCTTTTCCCCCTTGCTTTCTTTCTATTTTGCAGACTTGCTTACTTGCAATAATTGATGTCTTGTTTTTTAAATCTAAGTCATCGAGTTCATTAGATTACTGGTTTTCATGCCCATAGATAGAATAAAAGAATAAGTTGAGACGGTTTTTTTTTCTACAGCGATATGCGTCAATTACTGTATGAACGGAGGAACCTGCAGCGGGCCTAATACATGCACATGTATGCCCGACTACTTTGGAAAACGCTGCGAAAATTGTAAGTCCATACGCTCTTTTAATCTCCCTTATATTGATGATCAGTTGCCCTTAGCAACTATATCTTACTTAAATATGCATGTTTTGTTTCAGCAACATGCCAAACTAACTGTGTCAATGGCGGTAAATGTGTCAATAGAGTGTGCCAGTGTGCAAACGGATATTATGGTCTTGCATGTGAAAATGGTAGGTCTATATAAACACAAGGCTTCAGTGCACTCTGAAACCTGGTCATTTTCGTTGATAATACTGCGGGTTAAAGTATCGCTAAACGATCCATTTATTCTAACGTCTAAAATCCAAATTCAATCAACTCTCAGTACAGCGGCAGCCTCAGGACCGTCGCTTGGTGTCTGTAATAGCGAGAATTAATAGGTCCATGACTTTGACAATATTTTTCGCTAAGGATTTTGCTCCTATCCGAAATAGCGGTGCGTAATATCGCGTCGTCCGCAAGGCGAGAGTTGACAAGAATTTTCTGTTCAAGAAAGACTTACAAGGATTGCGCAGCCTTTTCATTTTTGATCTTGGTATGGCGTTAGCGTTTCAAATGAGATCATAGGAATTCATTAAAATCGACCGCGCGCACATATAAAAATGATAATGATGGCATCGACTATTCCCTAATGTTGCCTTGAGTAAACTTGACTAACCCTGTAAAGCCGAAACCAAACGTTTAACTCCACATGAGCCGAACCTTATGAAAGACTTTCTTATTATCCATTGTTTACAATGCTTAGTCCGGCCTGAGCTCAAATGCGCGATCACACGAAGCAATTCTGTTGCAAGAAAAGGTACAGAGAAACTTGCTTCGTGTAATCGCATCTTAAGAGGATACTGCATTATCTTACTCCATTTTAAGGTGATTATGCTTTACCTTTATATCTAATAAACAGTTCAACGCTGTGCACTGCCAAAACCAGACGGTCCTTGTTATAGCGCACTTAATGAAGAGATCCAGAAAGCTAACCCAGCTGACTTCAATACTCCATGTATGACGTTCCTGAGGGAAGTCTACCAAAGCTGTTCATTTAGAAGCTTGCCGGAACTCACTCGCGAGCTGTGTGAAAAACAATGCGGTAAGATTCCTTTCCAGGTTTTCCATATGAACAGAAAATCCTGCTATCAAAACAAAAATTAAATTAAACCATTTATGGAGACGGCTTCAAAATAGCACATACAACCCCTTTGTCAATCGTAATGTTATTTTATGAACATCTGGTAGCATATCTTATTTCTTTACCACAAAAGTCTTATTTCCTTTTTATATCACTGTACCAACAGATTCGGCAGCTTCTAATAGCATTTGTGCCAAGATATGGATGCCTCTTCAGTGTAAATCCGAAGAAACCAGATTCTACTTTGACATTGCCTCCGCTCAGTGCAAAGAAATTAAATACAAGGGTTGTCTTGGGAACCAAAACTTGTTCCCAACGTCTTCTTCATGTCAGCAGAATTGCGCTGGTGGTGCGGGGAACTACGGTGAGTTCAACTAGTAATAATCATTGATCTCAAGAATCAGTAGGGCTATTCAGTTGCTTTCGTCGCAGACTCGGAACTAATCGGTGTCTGTTTTGTTTTTTAGGTCCAACAGTAGTTACTCCAACAATACCAAGCAATGGTAAGTGCTTCAGATAACCTGTCTGTCTGTCTGTCCTTCCGTCCGCTCTCTGACCATAATTGTAAGCCCATCCTTCCCCTTTCTATTTGTGTCTCTCAGTCGTCAATAAAAGAGGCCATCCGTCGTCACGTCCTCCTTACTTACTACCAATGTCTCTGGGCCAAGCGTCTTCCACGTATTCATAAATTGTGTGTGGAAAGGAAAATTCTTACTGAAACCTATTTCGTTTACAGCACCACCGGTACCAACCAGCTATTATTGGTACTTCCTGGCCTTGAAAGGTAACCAAATCACAGGAAGCCCGCCACTACTGATATCAGGAACCTACAAACTCATTGATCTGGGATACTTATTTAACTCCAAGCAATCTTGGGTACAGACCAGGATCACCAGACAAGATTGCTTACTAAATCCAGAGGCTTGCTTAACAGGGTTGAGTATTGGCTTCAAGATTAAGTTGGACAAGAGCATCGCTAGCTGCCAGGAGCCCAGATATTTATTAGATACTGGTGCTACTAGTCTGATGACAAGAGGAGTGTCTGTGTTTGTTGTGGGGGAAACCCTGTCGGTGCAAATTTCAACCTCTAAAAATGTTTACAAGGTATCGTATTGGATTTATCATTCAACACTAGTGATTCATTCTCCCTACAGCCCTAACTTCATACAAATGCCAGTGGATCGGAATTATGAAGAGGTTCTCCCTAAAAACCACAAACGTGATTATTCCCTTGTGCATTATGCTTCTCTTTTTTTCTGGTGCTGAGATTTTTCATCGGCTGATTAGTTCCAACTTCACATTGTCTTACGTAACTTACTCACCAAAGAGGTGTTATGATGAGGTCTGCCCTAAAAGATACAAACGTGATTATTCCCTTGTGTATTACGCTTCTCTTTTTTCTGGTGCTGAGATTTTTCATCGGCTGATTAGTTCCAACTTTACATTGTCTTACGTAACTTACTCACCAAAGAGGTGTTATGATGAGGTCTGCCCTAAAAGATACAAACGTGATTATTCCCTTGTGTATTATGCTTCTCTTCTTTTCTGGTGCTGAGATTCCTCATCGGCTGATTAGTTCCACCTTTACATTGTCTTACGTAACTTACTCACCAAAGAGGTGTTATGATGAGGTCTTCCCTAAAAACACATATCAGATTGCCTCACCGTGTCACAGATGACCAAGTGATTTTTCTCTTGTGTATTGTGCGTATATCTATTGCTGGGGCTGTGATTCCTTATTCCTGCAGTCCAATTTATGTAATAGACATACCCACCAAAAGATATAAAAACACATACAACGTTACCTCTCAGTGTCACAAAGTTAGAATAACTTGATCATTCCCTTGTGTATTATGATTGTTTTTCTCGCCCATGTTATGAAACATATGTAACAATAGACCGAACACAACGCTAGGCTTGACCACAACGGAGGCTTTCTGAAAAGGAAAAGATGGATTTTAACAACTTCTTATTTCGTCTCAGGCTGTCACCCAGGTCACCCTCGGTCGCTGGTTCTACCTCATGATAACATGGAAACCATCCGCTGGCCTCAATGTTTACATCAACGAACACAAAAAAGCTAGCACAGTTAACCCCTTGGCTGCAAACAGCCCACCAATCAACGACCAGAATCCAAACTTTGCTGTCGGCAGGGGACTGGGATCTGCAGGAGGAACTTGTGGCACGTTCTACGTGTCGTCGCTTGCTATCTTCAAACAGTACGTGGATACTGATATGGTCATCAGGATATACCGATTCTTCTGGGTCAACAGTAAGTACGATTCATGAACGTATAAAATAAACACGTGTCAGTGAAAACACGTGGCGACCCTAGACCTCAGGCCACGCTTATGTTTATTCTCAGGACAATAAAAACCTTTGTTAAAGGTTTCCCCTGAATAAATTAATTATCAAGCGCTTGAATTTGAGGCTACGCGTGGTGGAATCTATTGTTCAATCTAACATGGCTACCGCGTGAATATGGCCCATATATATTGAAAAGCTTTTACCAAACCAGAGATATGGCATGATTAATAGGTTTGTAATCGTAAAGAATGTGAATTGCAACCACTGCGATAAATACACCAACATACATACACCAACTTCCGGTTGGAAAAACTGTAACTGTTTCCGGTCACCGTCGCCATGGTGACAAACACTTGGTCCTACCTTTTTATATGGTCAATACTCTTCCTGTATGCTTTTCTTTATTTAGACGAGAATAAATACTTTTTTCTCTTATCGTAATTGCTTTATAGTCATTAATAATATCTGTAAAATATTTCTAGTCGTGTCACCAACCCCTCCAACAACGTATTACATCTACATGAGAGTCACAAACAAAGTCGGTCAGCGGATTATCGTTCGTTCTGGAGATGACATGCCTGCTCAAGGATTCCCTATAAGTGCTAATGTCATTGCTGAGATCACCAAGACCGTGCCAGGAAACATTGAGACCACCTTTACTGTCTACAACATGGAGACTGGGAAACAGATGGCTATTAACCAATCAGAGAGCATTACTATCACACCAACAGCAACGAAACAGTACCCATATGCCATCACCGTTAGTAAACCAGGTACGACAATACATCTTATTAATTATACCCCATACCCCTCCCCCAGCGAACAAAGGCGAAATTTTGACATTTTAGGTAAGGTGCGCTCTTGCAGTATCAATCAAAATTGTGAGAATCAACAGCTGGTTTTGGTTTCTTTAGTATGAAAAACCTACTGGGTAGCATTGCTCTTTTTTCCCCGGAGGATAAGTCAGTGCAGATTACCTCAAGAAGAGTCAATTCTCAAGACCATTCCATCATTCTAGATCACGCCTCATTCCCTTGATCAACACTTCTTTGTTTGATAACGATTGAGACTGACGCAAGTTGGATGAAAATAGAATCCCATTCGTAATGAATATCAAATGGACTGAAATAGTGAGACATTGCACCCCACATTAAGGTCTACAATTCTAGCTACCCCCAGTAATCTAGTTCAACTGCTGGCCCAGTTCTAACCTGAATGCCTGTGCTTATATTGTAGTTGTTGGTAAGAAATACTTCATCTTCATGAGGATAACCAACATGGCCAAACGTGATGTACGTGTGCTTACGGGTGATGGACAGCCTGCTGAAGGATTTACCATCAAGCCTAATCTGATCGCTGATATTACTAAACAGGTAAACAGAATTGATATTTACCAAGCAAGGATTTTAAATAATATTTGACAAAAAACGTAATACGCCTAGATATCGGATTCCTGGTAATTTTTGTGTCAGTCCGTCCATCAGTCCGTCCGTCCGTTGTCTGTCTGTCGGTTGGTCGATAAATCAGTCTTTTATTCTTTTTTTGTACCTCAGGTCACCTCACCATTCGCAGTAAACATGTCAGTTGTCGACACAACTGGTAAACCACTGTTCATCAACTACAAACCCTACTTGTTCCTAACACCAACAGAAACCAAAGGAAACGCGATCCCCTTGACCATCACTCTGACCGGTAAGTAACACTGTGATTGGCTCAATAGATGATCACTTTGTCCGTGCCATGCCCGAGACATGTCTTAATTATTCAGTCATACGAAGTAATACCCAACTACTGTATCATACGCATCTCTTCTGTTTTCACAGCTTCTCCTGTCAGACATTACTACATTCAACTCGCATTCAAGAACTATGCCGGAAATGACGCCATTGTCCGAACGAGTGACCGTGAACCCGAGGGTGGCTTCCATGTGAAGAAAAACACAATGATGAAGATTACGAAGACGGTGGGGAGCAAAAATCCAATCACACTGACCGCAATTGACAAACAGAGCAGGGTTGCAGTGGCTATTAATAATGCCCCAAGTTTTATTGTCACGCCTAAAAACGAAAAGGGCGCATTTACAGAAGTCCAGATCAGAAAACAAAGTAAGTCATCTGGAATATTAGTGACAGCTGATTATGGTGATAAGAAATAGTTGTAAAAAGGGACAGAAGAGAAAGAAAGAAATGTTTTGACCTTTTTTTCTCGTTCCTTTTCAGTCGTCAAATCCAACCCAACAGGAGTGTACACGATTAACCTTGTCGTCACCAACAACGCAGGCAGAGATGTTAGTTTGATTCCCAGTGACAACAAACCCGACGACGGATTCGAAATTCCAACCGGAACCATGGTGATAGTTTCCAAGACAACCAATGGCACATCGCCTGTGAATTTCATTGCCGTTGACATAGAAACGGAGACGGTGATGCGGATTGATGGTGAAGAAAGGAAACGAATAATCCCCAGTACTAATGAAAGCAGGATTCCAATATCTATAACTGCACCAGGTAATTTCGAGAATTAACATGACGAATAGACTACCAGTTTTGGAGAGGGAGGGAGGGGATGGAGGGGGGGGGGGGCAACAAACGAGCTATAACAAAATTGATGAATATAACATATCCTCTTAGACATAATGCTTTCCCATTTAGACCAATTGTTATTCCTCTAGGAGTCATACTCAAGGGAGTGACACGTGATCTTAAATAGAAGAACAGTTGATATGTCAGTGTACTAGATGGATGTTTTTTGTTCGGTACTTGGGAAACAACTTGACTTGATATTTTGAAAGGCATCTACGTTACAACACACAAGAGCCAGCATATGTATCCCAAAATGTATATTACAACCGTTAAAATTAGTAAAAATGTTTACTAATAGTATTCACTGTCTTTGTTTCAGCTGGATCACAACAAAAACCAAGTATGTACTAGGGCTAATATTGTCAGTAAAAACATAAATTCTGTAATACCCATATACAGCTAACTAAATAAGCGGCGATCCTCCTTAAAATGTTAAAGTTGCAAACTAAAGTGATCATACTGAATTTTTTACCTTTAGAGTTACCATCCGCTACTCCAGCATTCTACTGGTCCTTCTACACCGTCAACAACGGCACAATCCCTGGTTCTCCGAGCTTCAAGACCCACGGAGACTTCCAGATCGTTGACGGAGGGCTCTTCCTGGACGGTACCTCTGCGTACCTTACAGCACATTTGAACTCCGACGACGCCCTTGTCTATCCCGAGAGATTCTCTAGGGGCTTTGCTTTTGGTCTTAAAGTGAAATTTCCTGATACAGTCAAAGGATATACCGTGCCTAAGTACGTGGTTGATAGCGGCGCGAAGAGTCTGTCGAGTCGTGGGGTGTCGTTGTATATCCTGGAACAAAAACTGGTCGTAGAACTTGCTACGTCAGACACAAAATGGAAGGTATGGCGCTTACAATATAAATGATTGTATATGCCTAGTTTATTTTGGAAGAAGTGTTTTCATATTTCCGACCACGTGTCATTCTCTTGAGAAAAAATTCTTTGTTTGAGTTGCATCCATATTTGTGTCTTCTCATGTGCAACCGTTAAACAAAGGAATGATACTCTAGGGAATGAAATGTGGTCTGAAATGGAAAAAAATTTCGTCCAATCTGAAGAGTTTTGATGAGAACATAATTATCCAATGCAAAAGGTACTTTTCGCGGCTACTACCATCTGTCTTGCTTCTAATTAGCAGTGAAGGTGGCTTTTTTACTCACAGAAGGTGTTAGGCCGTGGTACCTTCCTTCCTTTTCCCTTTCTTCCCATTCCATTTTATTCCATTTTATTCCTAGAGACCCTCCGGATGAACAAGTAACAAGTAATGTCCATAAATTAAAGCTTTGATTTCATGCTTGGTATTTCATTTTTTTCCCTCTCACAGGCTGAAACGGATATAGTAACCAACAAATGGATTTACATCCTTGTATCCTGGAGTATGCAGAGGGGCTTGACTATCTATGTGGACGGACAGGAAATGAGCGGAGATTCTGGAGGAATGGGAGTGACTAACCTCATGGCAGCACCTCAAGAGGAAAACCTTAGCATTGGACGAAATATTGGAGACTCTGCGACCAACTTTGCTAGCTTCTATATTTCATCGTTTGCAATCTTCCGAGAAGACTTATCTGCGCCACTTGCCTTTGATATTTACAAGTATTATATAACTGATGGTGGGTGTGAGTTATGAAAAGATCTTTTTCAATTTGAAGTAAAATTTTCACTCTTTTTTTGTTTTTGTTTTTTAATTTGTCACTCTATGGAATCCACTGTTAAATCCCATTATTATACATGCTTAATCCGTCTAAGCCTTTCTACCTTTAGAGTAGTTGGGTTCTTTATCTTGGTTAAGTATAATACGTTTCCTACCAGTACCCATCACTCTACTTTATATTACTTCTATTTTAAACATGCTAACTCTGTAACTGCAAGCTGCACGCTGAAATTTGGTTATGAGAATATGAAAGGTACTGACTGATTATTTTCAGTTAACAGCAATGAAAAACAGATTTCAGCGTGCAGCTCGCAGTGAGTTCGCATGTTTATGAAAACTGAAGGCTGAACAGAAGACGAATTGAAGTAACATTTAACAATTCATAACTGGATTCGATATTTCTCTTCAGCCATCATCCAGCCTTCCAAGATGTACTACATTAACTTCCACGTGACCAACACCCTTGGTAAGGAGATTGATTTATTATCAAGTGACTGGGCAACCGGCAGGAGGCTTCCACATTAAACCCAAGCAAGTAGTCATCATTCGTAAAGAGCTCTCGTCACCTACCTCAGTGACATTCACAGCTCAAGATGTCTCGACTGCTGGTGATGTGATTATCAATGGAGAACTGGAATATATCGCGACACCAAGCGAGTACAAGCAGCAGATGACCGCTGTCACCATCACACCTGTTGGAAGCAGTGGTAAGTAATCTTGTATACCATGTGGGATTCTTACTATCGAAGACAGGAATACCTTTGTTCAATATCATCCTCAAATTTATATATTTGTTGAACAACAACAACACTGAAAAAAATTGAGACTGGAAGAGCCAAGAAATATGTGCACTTGAATTCTAATTTGGTGTTTAAAAATAAGTCTTAAAATAAGTTACTTCGCTGGTGTCCTTAGTCCTTCTATTGGATTTTCGTTCAACAAATATCCATATAAAGGAAATCAAAAGCCTTATTTTGGCTGCAAAGGGGGAATGGCCCAAATGAAAGGACGCGGCAGGCGCTCACCAATTCAATATGAGAGATTCTTCTGTGATTTATTCTTCTGTGATGCTATTAGAATGTTGCTTTGTACATGTATGTACTATTTCTAAGTAGCTGTCCATTTGATTTATTATCACAGGCAAACCTGCACCACGCGATCGCTTCTACGTAACCCTGAACTTGAAGAACAAATACCGATCCAATGCCATGATAATATCCAGTGACAACCACCCATCTGATGGATACCGACTCAGCCCTATGTCATACGAGACACTCACCAAGGAGGTCTTCTGTGAAAAGAAGATCACCGTCCGTGCATATGATCCTGCAACCAATAAGAATTGCTTATTAATGGAAAGAGTTCTTATAGTGTGATGCCAACTAGAGAGAGGGGGAACCCAGATGCATTGGAAATAACATCATCAGGTACATTAGTAATCATATATAAAATAAGATATTAAATCGCATGGTTTTAGGCTAAGTTAGGATTTCAGATTTTCCCGAGATAAAGCTTCGAGAGACGTATGGGTAAAATAAGGCATTGAGTAGCATATTTGAGAAATTCGTCCTTTAAGACAAGATAAAAGACAGCTGTTCGAGGATTGACAAGAGATCATTTTTTTGCTAATTTGCACAAGCATCCCATGAACAGAACCTTAACAAAGTCAGGATATCCAGTATTTAAACTTTCTGCCTACTATCGGCATTATTATTTGCCATAAATCTGGCCCTCTTAGTGTGCGGTAACATCCTTCAGTTTTTAGCATCTGCCCTACTTCATATTAGTTACCTTGCAAATTAAGCGGAAAATATATCGAATTTTTATCTTTTGTCGTATTCTTTTGTGGTGAGCTGTTTTAACATTTAAAATAATCAATATAAAAAATTAATCGACATCAATTTGCCCCCTGGACGCCGATATTGCTTGCGATCCATATCTTCGAAATAGTCCATTACGATGGAGATGAGATTGTTTTGCCCAAATTATTTTTGTCTTTACTTTATGATAACTATAGCATCTCAAGTAAACTGATCTATGGTTAACGGCCATAAGTTAATACTTTTAAATAACTGTTATTCAGAAAAAGAAGAGCTCGTGGAGAACCCTCCAGTGCCCTACAGCTACTACTGGTCCTTATCATCAATAAACAAAGGATTCGTAGAAGGAAACCCGGCTTTCAAAGTGACAGGAGGAGTAAAAGCAGAAAATGGTGGTCTTGCCTTTGATGGTAAAACAGGATGGCTTGGAGCGCACGTCGATAAAATGGACTGTCTAGTTGACCCTGAACGCTGTACAAAGGGATTCGCCATTGGTACTAAAATTAATATCGATACAAGTTCGCTCAGTTCCAAGGAGGAGAAGTACATCATCGATACGGGTGCCAAGAGTACCGCTAAACGTGGTGTGTCGCTGTATACCATCGATGGAAAACTGGTTTTTGTTTTGGCAACCACAGACCAGACTTGGGAGGTAAGAACCTTTTATTTTTACTTCCATTATATTAATATATCGTTTATCGTATATCTGCATGACACCAGGATCGTGTTCAGCTGTGAACACTTCGGCATCACAAAACTGATCATACCGCGTAAGAGGGGGATCACATTAATACCCTTAAAAAGATACATGACATAAAATAAGGTTACCTGCTTTTCTTAAATTAAAAGAAAGGCTGTTATGATAACTTGGGGGCGCAAGGTGGCAAACCTATTAGACTACTTCCCCCGTTGTATGAAGTACACGAGTTCCCACCTTTGTTTTAACTAGAACAGCGAACTTCAAGCTGATACCAAGTCCGAACTGCACTATGGGTGATTTGGATAAATCTCTAAAAGCTCGCAACGATATGAAATATTCTTAAAGTCTGTCTACACGTTTTACCGGCATAATGTCTTCTGTGTTGAAAATATTTACATATGAATAAAATACAGTTAAAGCTTAGTAAGCAACATTCTACAAGCAAACGTAACAAAACCTTCACAAAGCTTTTTTAAATAGCTAGCTTTCGACAGCATAAAGTTATAATATACTTAAAATGGAATCAAAATGGATTTTTGACTTGACATACCTTTTAATCAACAACGCCTTTCTTATTCTTGTGTGTAGGCTTCAACATCTGTTACCGGGGGTCAGTGGATGTATCTCCTCGTCACGTGGAATCGGAATGAAGGCGTCAAAATGTACGTTGATAACCAGATGAAGTCGTCGACAAGAAACGGTAAACCAAACCCAGACAAGCAATCAACCACAAAACAGATCAACCTGAGTGTCGGAAGGAACGTCAATGGATTGAGTGTACCAATGAATGGCATGTTTAAGATGGCTTCACTGGTCGTGTTTAATACTTACATAACGACACAGATGATTGCACCAATCAGTAACTACTTCTCCAAACCACGTAAGTGAAATGGTCTACCACAGGTAGCCCAGTAATCAGTAAATTCTGATAAGATGGCCGTAGTGTTTGATCTGTTGAGATATTAGCTTTTAAGATTAAATCAAGCGCAACGGATAAAAGGATTCTAATGAACCAGGAAGAAAAAGAAAGAAAGACTTCGGTCAAATGTATTTTTTCTTTTAAATACATATTGTGTTCTCTTCCACAGTTGCTACTCGACCATCATCTAAATACTACATCGTACTCGAGGTAACAAACCCCACCACCAACAGCCTCATCCTGAAAACAAGCGACAACTATCCAAGCCAGGGATTCCCTATCAAGGCCAAGGTCATTGCTAAGATCAAGAAAGAAGTATCCACCCCGGCACAGGTGTCGTTCGAGGCACGTGCTGCAGGGACGAAAAAAGTTCTGTTTCTTGATGGAAAATCAAGAATCGATGTTACACCTTCTGGATCACCGCTTGATGTTGTTAAGATTACCGTTTCTGAACAAGGTACGTCGATGTCCACCATTGAGATGCGGCAACACGGGACAGACTCATAGAATTTTACGCGAAACGATGTTGCTCCTGTTACTACTAAGCGTGCGCACAACATTCAAAGTGAATAGTAGTTCTTCTTTGTGTAACAGTTACGCACGGTCTGGTATTAAGAACATTTGCTCTACAATCTGCAACCCAGTTGCGCGGCATAATGCACGATTTTAAGGCCCGCATCACCGAACCTTTAATATCAATAAAATAGCATGTATGTGATCTAGCGCTACCGACAACCAACCAAGCGACCACACTCAAGTCACTGGTTTTTGAAAAAGAAATTCTTGAAACCTTCTAATCACTTGTTACTTTTTGTTCTTAATCCAGGTCAAACAGTGAAACCATTACCAGAAGGTATGGCTTCTAATATTATTAATCAATGATTTGTTTGTCTGTGTTTTTTTTTGTAACAATTATATATAGGCTCCTTTCACATCACTAGTTCCCTAACTGAGGGTTCAAAGGAATGGCTAAAGGCATTTTGTTCTGACCTACACGATAAGACTGAGTCTAACATCATAATACTCTACTAACTCATTCTAATCTGTATTGTATTTTAGGGGGGGTCACCGAAGAAACTGGTGTCTCAGGTAACACTCTGTCATAAATTGGGATCATTACTGAGATCATTGATGGGAAGAGAATCTTGGGACACGGGTTTGAATCAATTCTCGAATTCGCTTGAGTGGCCAGAAAACAATGATTTTACAATAACTTACAAAATTCTCGCGCGCTGATTGGTTATTTTTTATCATCAATAAGAGAACAGACAGATAAAGCTGACGTCAACGAGCGCGCGCTCTTTCCGTTGGTAGTTTTGATCGCTAAAAGTGAGAAGTTTTTATCGTTTTTGGTTATTGTAAAAAACAAATAGACATCAGTTTTTTATGTGTCTGTCCTCTTATTGACAATAAATTTCGTCATCACATTGTCAAAGTAGTATGCGGATCCACTCGGCTATGCCTCTTAAATCCGCACTACTTTGACAATGTGATGACGCAATATATTATCAATAAGGACAGACACATAAAAAACTGATATCTCTTTGTTAACTTGAAGTCGAGGTTAGGTTAACTTGATGAGAGTTTTAGATTGATTTTTTTCCTTCCCGCAAATGGCAAAGAACGTGACCACGTTTTTATAATTTTCCTGTATTTTACTTGAGCTTTTGCAAACTTTCTCACCACATACAAATCATCTTTTGTTTATCTATTTACTATATTTTTGCTATTCTTTTTTAGTAGTTTCAAAGAATTTTTCACTGGTTAACTGACATTTCTCGTTTGCCGTGAACGTAAATCTAAAACTCTCTAAAGTTTTCATTTTCTTCAAATTATTTAATCAAGTTCAATCTCGACTTGCTTGGAATTATTGCTTCGTGGCGAATTCTGTAAAGGTCTATTATTAATTTCTATTATTAATCTTATTATTAGCCCCACCTGTCAGACCCGTTCACTCTTGGCTGCTTGCACATCTTGATGGTAATACGGTACCTGGAAATCCAGCTCTTACTGCGAAAGGAAAGTTCGCAAGAATAGACGGAGGACTTGGCTTTGATGGATCAACAACTTTCCTATCGGGGTCTCTTGACAATAAAGACTGCATGATCAACCCAGATGTCTGTTTCGAGGGATTTTCATTTGGCATCAAGTTGAAGTTCATATCAAATTCCCTGACGGTGAATGCACCGCGATATGTGGTGGACAGCGGTCGTACAGCCAAGAGCCGAGGTATTGCAGTGTATCTGGTGATGAAGTCACTGTTTGTGGAAATCGCAACGTCCAATGCTCTCTATAAGGTAAAAACACTACATTAAAGAAATATTTGAATAAAACTCCCTCAACCGTTTGATATTGTTTTGATGAGTCACGCATTCTAGGTTTGCACGAGTCACGCATTTCAGTTGAATTTTCATTTATACTTAGGGTGCTGTGACAGTCACTGGAGACTCCTGGTTCTACCTGACTGCTACCTGGAGTAGACGAACGGGCTTAACCTTGTACATAGACGACAAACCTTACTCTACTGTCCCGTCAGGCATGTCGGGACTTGTATACCCACTCTACACCGGAACCCCCAACTTTGTGATAGGGCGTAGCGCAACAGCAGCATCGTATTACAGTAAGGTGAACATTGGGTCCTTTCTCGACCTATAGGCAGCTGTTGTCCAGTAATGACGTCAAGGCTAATTATCGCTTCTTCTGGATACGTGGTAAGAGCAGGAGAACAGTATTTACGAGATGTGCGCTTTCCCTATACCATTGTCATGCAGAACGGATTTTTCTTAAGGATAAGAAAAACAAGGCTGATTTTTAGTCTCTTTTGGAGGGATACCTTCCGCTGCCGTAACTGTAACTAACCATTGTGATTTGATAAAGTGTACGGAAGCAATGGGAAGCCCTTTCAGTCTTACAACTAAACCGTACATAGAAAATGTGATCGGCTAGGTTGTTAGAAAGCAATAGAAAGCCATTTTAATGTTACTGCATGTCGTTCCTTGACCACACATTTACCCGCAATCATACATGAGAGAATTGCCATTTCATAATTTAGGTAAATTGTTTTGTGTGTACCTTCATAAACAACCATAACGCGCGCTCTTCTTCTTAATTGTACCTTACATTAATTTTGTTCGTCCACTGTAGGTTCGGGCGGTGAGGGCAAGACCTTCTATGCAGTCCTCGAAGTAACCAACCCCCTTCAGACAGACGCAGTGATCCTGACCGATGATGGGGTGCCTAATGAGGGATTCCGAGTCCGCAAAAAAAGCAAGGTCAAGATTGCAAAGACAATGAAGTCTGGCTTGTTCATCACATTTAGGGCGACAGACATCAAGGGTCTTGTCAAGTACTATCTGGACAATGTAGATGCCATCAAAGTGCAGGCGACGCACTCCAAGGATGTAGTAACACGCGCTACATTGTCGTTGACTGGTTAGTAAAGCTTGAGCTCAGCGTTGATTGGTTAATTTGGACACCCCACGTAAAATTTCCAGCCATATTTAATGGAGAATGGCTGCTGAATGTACGTTTCGCTCTTACACGTAATGGCAGCCATGACAGGGGGCAAAACAATAGAGTGCTTTACCCTCGGAAACTGAATGTTTTAAGATGTAAATCAGATCAGACCAGATTCAATTGTTCTTGTCATTGCGACCCTCACGTGATGGTGCAAAGCCTCTATACTGTTGTAACGAAATTCTAAAGAATTAATTTAACTTAGTTGTCCTGTTGTTTTTAGGTGTTGATACCGAAACGGGAGTCGACATTTCAACTACCAAATATTCTAAAGGTAAATATTTCATCCTCGATTAATATTTGTAATTTTACGAGCTTACCTCAACTGATAATCGTTTTTTTCCTCTCTCTCTCTCTGCAGCTCCTCCCGTCCTTGCTAGCCATTCCTGGTCAATGAATGCCATCTCCCTAAAGGCCAACACAGTACCAGGAATCCCTCCATTGTCTGCTGTGGGCGCTTTCGACTTGGGTGACGGTGGTCTTTTATTCGATGGCAAATCCACGTGGCTTGGAGCAACTATTTCACAGGAAGATTGCCTCATAGACCCAGGAAAGTGCATCAGTGGATTCACTCTTGCCTCTAAGCTATTCCTTCACAATAGTGTAGCGTCTTATACCACGCCCAAGTATATAGTAGATACTGGAGCCAGCAGTGCCAAGACACGCGGTATCTCCATGTATGTCATGAGCGGCAAAGTCTTCTTCGAGCTAGCAACGTCTAGTAAAGTGTGGACAGTTTCTGCACCAGTAGATGTGAACGCATGGCTTTTCATCAGTACCACTTGGTCCAACGATAACGGCCTTCTTCTCTATCTCAACGGGATGAAAAAGGTTGAAGACAAAACTGGTCGTCTGGACAGCGGTCGAGCAATGAATCTCCATGACAAAAACCTGTGCGTTGGAAGAGATTCTAAAGAGGGCGGAGCTGATTATGCGCAGTTTATGATGGCATCCCTATTGACATTCAACTCGTACTTGTCTCCTTTAGTTATGCGTGCTACTTATACATTCTACTGGAGAAATGGTGAGTACAAACACCACTGTACCCAAGATCTTCCTTCCTCTATTAGTCATTAAAAGTCTGTGCGTTCCTTTACTTTGTTTAGCTGGAGCTGGTCTTGCCCCTGTTGGTTTTGTGGCTCTGAGACTCGTTAACAAGGCAGGCGTAGATGCGATCATTGATACCAGTGATAAAAGGCCTGGGCAAGGTCTACCGGTAAGTTGACTTGAACAATTTCGATAGCCGAGGTAACCGGACAAAAAACTGGTCAACACACTAATTTTCCATGTGTTTCAGAATACATCTAAAACACCCCATGTGGAAACATCACCAACCCGGTATAACACTATGGTTCTGGCTGTAATAACGTGATGCAAAATAATAGTCAATGAAATTGTTTCCATGACATTTGTTGTCCAAAAACACAAATGTTTTAAGGGCAAGTGCCTATGTAATGTTATAAAAGCGTCTTAATTGTCGTCCATCAAAAGCTACATCGTCGCGAAAACGGCTTTACCTTGAGGGCAATGTTCTCCCATTTCAGAAACGATTCCGTGCCTGCTATAGGTCTCTTAATCCTTGGTGAAATGCTTTCCCATTACAGACCACGTGTTATTTCTCTGAGAATAAGATTCTTTGATGCTGACCTTATAGTCATGGTTTTGTTTCAGTTACCAACGGGATATCTAATGACCTATCACAAGCAGATCGCTGCAGGCTCGTTCATCACCATCAAAGCCACCGAAGCAGCAACCAAGAGTCCATTACTTCTCAACAACCAACCAAGTGTGTCTGTCACTGAGGCACTAACAGACAGAGTTCCTTTTGCTATTGTTGTGTCTAAAACACAGATCGGAAAAGGTAAACTGCTGTCAGTACTTTATGTCAAATGTCTGAAGATAGCCAGCTGTCACAAGAACAGTGAAAATGCGGAAACCGTAAAACCGTTATAAATTATGAGCTACAACTTTGCCTTTTTATTAATATCGAGGTTCTCTTTTCATTTCTGAAGCAACTGTTGGGTTTAGAGGGGAATGTAGGGAAACTTGATCTATCAGTTTAAATAGTTAATTGGACTGATATACCGAAGCTCTGCTCACAATTTGATTACTCCCTGGCAACGTCTAGTTTCGGTTGTTCTTGAATTGTCTTCTATGCAATATGTATTCATGTACTCGTCGGTTAACTTTGTCTTTGTTTTTACTTCAGGTGGGGGAACATCGACACAAATCTTCTACATTTCCATCAAGATCTTAAATAAATCTGGCAAAGACGCGCTCCTGAAAGCCTCAGATAGCAAAGCCTTTGAAGAACGTCAAGTTAAGAAGGGATTCCAGACAACCATTACCAAGTCAGTCAAAGGCAACGCTCCCATCACCTTTACTGTCATCGATCCTGTCACGCAAACGTCATTTTTGATTAACGGAAAGAAGGAATTGACTGTCACGCCAACAGCTAAGAAAGGGACAGCTATTACATTTGAAGTTACTAATGGCAATAAACCTGGTATGATAAGCTTGTTTGTATTTTTGAGGTTCATTTTGGATTTGACCCACAATGCACTTTGGTGTTGAGCGTGACATCTCACCGTAGCAGTAGTTTTCTCAGTAGAATAGTCCTTTCAGTTTCTCTACATGACCACGAAACAATGGCTCTAAGTCGAAGGTGGACACAATAAATGAAATAAATATAGGGAACAAATCATGTCAAACTTGTCTTGTAGCCATTGTATTAGAAAGGTCTAACATCAAATAGCTAAGAATATTTGTTATTGAGGGTTCTATGAGGATTGCGAGGCATTGTTCTATTATTTCCAATAACAGTTAAACGAGTTTACAAATGTATCCATGACTTTTCCAGTTGCAGGCAAGCAATACTACATCGCACTCAAAGTCATTAATCGATCTGGGAAAAACGTGCGACTCACCTCGTCTTCTGGAAACTGGGACGTGAAGAAGAATGTAATGATGAATATCCTCAAAGGCATCACTTCTAACAGTCCTGTGGAGATCTATGCAGTTGGGAAGGAAGATAAGAAACCTGTTACTATTAATGGCAAACCGAGCTTTTCGATAACCCCGGAGCTGACAAAAGAACGAGTAGAACTGACACTAAGATCTACAGGTAATATAAGATAGTACGATTATCATGGAATGACTGAATGTCTGTCTGCTTCCGTCGGTCTGTCTGCTGTCTGTTTCTCTCTGTTTCGCTGTTTGTCCTTTCTTTCTGTCTTTTAATCTTAATTTTGTTGGCTGTTTGTTCCTTCTGCCATTATCTGTCTATCTACTGTCTGTTGTTAGTTGTCTGTCTTCTGCCTGTTCTCCTGTCTGTCTGTCTCTCTTTCAATCTGAATTCTGTTGGCTGTTTGTTCTGTCTGCCATTATCTGTCTACCTACTGTCTATTGTTAGTTGTCTCTATCCTGCCTGTTCTTCTGTCTGTCTGTCTTTCAATCTGAATTCTGTTGGCTGTTTGTTGTCTGCCATTATGTGTCTACCTACTGTCTGTTGTTAGTTGTCTGTCTTCTGCCTGTTCTTGTCTGTCTGTCTGTCTTTCAATCTGAATTCTGTGTGTGACTGTCTGTCAGTCGGAGCGCTGCTTGGTCGATCTGTCTGCGTGTCCACATTTTACAATAACTAACTGAAAATATTTCTAATAATCCAGCTGTTGGCGCAAAGAAAGAAAGCATTCCCTCTAAAGGTAAATTATATAGCCTTGTTAAAACCTTCTGTCCAGCCCTTGTAGTTGATTGTGACTGACCATTGATTGACAGGACGGAGCACCGAACTCAAAGTATTTAGCAATTAACTTATAATATATAGAACTATATATATAGAATGACTTACAATACCTTTGATTCCTGGATCTCATGATCATTGATTTTGATTTCCGTGCAGAATCAGGAGATAGAATAGCTAACATCTAATGATCCATCAGGTCTTTGCATTTCGCAAATAGTGCCTTGAGATTAACAGGGCTTGTAGAAAGATTGTCAGTACTTGGCTCCTGGCAAGGATAAGAATAGCTTTATTTATTGTTTTAGATTAAAAACAAATTGCGTTCACGACTGCAAGCTTGATGACAACATGCAAAGTATTTCAGAATTCAGTTAAAGTAATCGATGAAATCATTTCGAAAATTCAAACGTTGTAAAAGACTGCGTAAAATATCATGAGATTATTTAAAACAAAAGTTAAAACACCACATCTCATCACAACAACACACCGTTAACTATAAACCACACCACATCACACACTAGTACATCACACTACATCACATTTTACACCGCATCACATAAAGTACACCACCCTACAACAAACACACTACATCACATTTTACACCGCATCACATAAAGTACACCACCCTACAACAAACACACTACATCACATTTTACACCGCATCACATAAAGTACACCACCCTACAACAAACACACTACATCACATTTTACACCGCATCACATAAAGTACACCACCCTACAACAAACACACTACATCACACTTTACATCACATCATACACTTTACCACCACATCACACCACACCACATCTTTTCTTACCTAAACTCAGCTCATATTACTATTCCACATCAAACAATATCAAACCAACACAAAATCACACAAATACCCAACCACATCATACCTACACTCCATATGGATATACATATGATGAAAAACGTTTATTAAAGTAACATCTTTATCCTTAGCGCTCAAGCCCTCTGTCTATTACGTCACACTCAAAGTCTTCAACAAGGCAGGCAAGAAATCCATCGTTGCACCAAGCTTTAAGGACATCTCCCAAGGACTGCACATCGGTAGCGCTCCTGTTATGCAGATCACCAAGGAATACACAGCGGACCATCCACTCAGGCTGCAGGCATTTGATCCCTTGACTGGTAAAGTAATGCTGATGAATAACAAACAACATCTGATCATTAGACCTGGAGGTTTTGATGACCCTGCTACCAAAATCACTCTCACTAACCCAAGTAAGTATTGTCTTGTCATAGCATATTTTTTTCCCCTCTTTTGGGTTAATATTTCCCCCCTGTCCTAAATTCCTTTCTGGTGCTTTTGCCTTGAAATAGGGTGTAAGTGCTTTGACGTGGCGTACTGCTATATCAAGGACAATCTTGTAGCTAGTCTATCGAGATTGCCATTACTATCAGAATCTGGAAATAAACTGGAAATAGTTTGTACAAAAATATAGTATCTTTTGTTGAGCTGTGAGCTTGACCACACTTCAGGAAGTGTGGATAAGAAAAGAAAGCTGCCCTTACCATTCCACTGTGATCCTTTGTGATTATAAATTTGGCTTGCAAACTACCATCATGAGGCAACCGCGTACTTCTTGTGCAGTCATTTACTGATGTCTTACTATTTTGTATTAAAGCTGGAACAGAGAAACCAGAAGTCAAGGAGCACTACATCACCATCTTAGCCAACAACAGACTGAACCGTGAAGCTCGTATCATCCCAAGCAAAGGAAAGAGAGGAGGGTATTTGGTTCCATCAAAATCCATGATCAAAGTATTGATGATCATCAAGGGAGGACCCTCTAATCCTACACCAATAAACTTCAAGGTCCAGGACGTCGAGACCGAATCGACACTAGAAATCAATGAGAAAATCACGCCCATTAGCGTGACACCTTCCGAGCTGTCAGATGTCGTGACACAGTTTAATATTACTGCGCCTGGTAAGTCTGCTAGGTCTAATGAACCAGAGCATGGAGTTTCAGTCCAAAACAATACTCCCAGTAATCTCAAAATATCAGTTCCTTTTCCCCATTGTATAATAGACCTTTACTGAGCTAGCGATAACTGTGCATTGTCAGTGGCCTAGCTTCGTGGCAAACGTCTCTTGTTGATCATGCCTTATATTGTTTGTACCGAAGCTAGACTACAATGCAACATGTTAATAGAATTTAGAAAACATCTATTGCACAAAGACCGTGTCTCATATATATTTTGATATGAAACTAATATAAAATACGTCTTGATCAAAACTGCTTGCCTTGAGCACCGGATTTTCTGTCGTCCACAGCACCTTCCGTCAAGCCACAGCACTCTTGGTCCATGTTAGCCCTGAAGGCGAACAAAATCTTCGGCAGTCCTCCCCTCCACGCACACGGCTTCTACCGCTATGTAGACGACGGTATTGCTTTCGATGGCACTGACACTTATATGACCACTGTTTTACCAAAGTATGACAGTCTTGTGAACCCTGATAACAGCAAAACAGGTTTTACTGTGGCCACTAAGTTACGGTTTGATTCAGAGGCCATGGAGTATCAAGATCAGCCAAGGTTTATTTTAGATACTGGTGGACATCATAAGGGCAAGCGAGGAATGTCCCTGTATATTGATAGTGGAAAGCTGTACGTTGAAGTGGAGACACTGGACAGAATATGGACGGTAATATTAGTATATTGTTAGTATATGCTATTGATCTATGATATATGGATGACGATGGTGACAATGATGATAATAGTGTAGATAAAGATGGCGATGATGGCGATGCTGCTAATGATGACTATGATAATGACGATGATGTTGATGATGAATATGATGATGATAATGTAAAATGCTCTTAATGGAGCTTATGATAAGATTTTGATCTTACGTTGTGGTGATAATGATACATGATGATGATGATGATGTCTAATAGCTGTAGTTCTCAAATACTACGTAAATGATGCTTTTAGGTGCTAAAGAATATGATGATAGTGGTAATGATGACGATGATGATATTACTCTAATATAACACTAATAACCAAATCAACTAACTCAGTTATCTGCTTAAATCAGGTATCAAAGCCCTTGAACCCCAAAGTATGGATGTACCTTACAATCACATGGAATAAGAAAGATGGCTTGAAACTCTACAGAGACTCGATCCTTCGTGCAGATGACGACGTGGGTCGCCCCGCAGATAAATCGACAATCATCGACCTGGAAGAAAACTTGACAGTTGGACGAAGTGTTAGCAGTAATGGAGATATACGATACGCTAAGTTTGACATGGGATCCCTGACAACATTTGGACAAGCTCTCAATCAATCAGATATCGACAAGGCGTTCATTTTCTTCTCTAACAGTTGTAAGTATAGCGGATGTGTATTAATGGAGCTCATGTTTTATGGAAACGATTTTAAAATGAAATTATAATGAAAATCATTTTTAAGGTCCTGGCTTTTTTTAATCGCGAGTTTTAAGGAATATTTTTTATCGCAAAGATATTTTTACGATTCTTTGAATTAGAGCCGTTCTCGTGTGAGTGGGAAACGATAAAGTATATAGCTCTTTTACTCCGACGAAGGACTAGCGTCCGAAACGTCAGTAAGTTTTTTCATCTTTTTCACGGTGTATAATTTACCTTTTCATCATCACTGTTTCATTAGAAACACCGACGCAGCTCACACTAGTTTTTAGCTAGTTATATCTTCTTGATAAAGTATGTACGAAGCCGTATCTATACGTGTTATGATTGGGTGAATTACTGGAAGACAATGCAAAGGGAAGCCATTTCAATGTTACGGAATGTACGTGCTATAAATCACTACCGTATGTGTCCCACTCGTACGACAGTCAAATCAATTACGAAACTAACGAGTTATTTAATACTTTATGCTACAGTGTCAGCTAAGATCTTTTACGCTCCGATACGAATAACTAACGAAGCTGGTCGGGACATCATCGTCAAGCCGAGCAAAGGCAATACCCATGGTTTTAATATGATACCGAGATCGACTTTGGAAGTGACCCTGATGTCTATGTCAACTGATGGTACCCCTGTCAGTCCTGTGCTGTTCACAGCCACTGATGCTGCCACAAAAATACCGTTGGAAATCAATAACAGTCCAAACGCTTTCCCGGTCACGCCAAGGGAATCAATGAATGATTTTACTACTATGGTCGTAGCTGTTCCACGTAAGTATAAAGATTATTATAGGGGTTCCACTGATGAACATTGAAGAAATCCAATGTTTGCCATTTATATACGGGGGGTCCCAGTGATAAACAGTGAGGAAACCCATTGTTACAATTCAGCCCTAGCGTTTTAACTCTCAAATGCGACTTCCGGGTTCTAACAGATGCATTCTGGTCTAGCTTGTGTACAAAAACACCACATAAGGATGATAAACAAAAGATCTCAAGCTAGAACAAACAAAACACACCATGTTTACAGTCTTAGAAAAGTATTTTTAGCGCAAAAATTTAAACAATTTTATCATTTGCGATACTTACAAGCCAGCTTTTAACGTACTCGATTTGTATACTTCAGAACCCTCTGTTGTTCCTAAGGTCATGTGGACCTTACAGAAGGTGGAGCATGGCACAGTCGTCGGGTCGTCACCAATAGTACAGGCCCATGGCCAACTGAAGCAGATAGACGACGGCCTAGAATTGAACGGAAAAGATAGCTGGCTTGATGCTGGGGACTTCAAAGGTTTGTAAAGACCATTCTTGACTCGTTTGTTATCCTCCGAGTGACAATAGGCTTGGGATCTAGAGTTATCTAGGTTACGGTATGGTTTGTCCGTGCTGTAAGTTTATACTATATATCTAGGTCGACCCAGACGTTCACAAAGTTAGCCAAGTTAACGGTGCAGAAGTCAAACTGAAACCAATCAACAGAGAGCAGAACCAGTAGCATGCTTCAGACCACGACCAATCACGATGTTTCATTCCCATGCGTTGTTCATAAAATCTAAGTTGTCTGATAGAGCGCTTTTTGCATGAGTGGAAAACCATAAGGCAAATTCGTCTCCGTGCTTTTGTGCCGTACCGTATCTTTCCCAAATCGTAACAGTACCCGCTGTGGTTGGATGACTGATTACTGGGAGACAATAGAAAGTTATTTCAATTCAATGTTACGGCATGTCATACCGATTCCTTGCTGTAAGTCAGTACCGTGCGCTTCCCATCCATATGAAAATCGCTCTAAAAAATCAGATCCTAGCTTTGCTGCTTACTACTGATTGGCTCAAGTAATAATGCTCCATTTTCCTCATTCTTGTTATGATTGATTGATTTCTTCAGGTACATGTCTGAGTGATCCACAGCTTTGCCCAGCAGGGCTGACTGTCGGATTCAAGGTCAAGTTCGATGACGACTCTCTTGCATACACACATGAACCTCATTATGTATTGGACAACGGCGGATCCAACAGCAATGGCCGAGGATTTACGGTGTTTATCAAGAATGAGAAACTTTATGCTGTTGTATCGCAGTCCAACAGCGCTTGGAGGGTAAGATTGACCACAGTTTATCTCAGTTCATAATTAGTACTACAATCTAAAAGAACTATAATAGATCTTTATGACTTTACCTTATCTTCAATATGCTCTATTAACAAACAAATTCATCAAAATATGAGGAATTTGTTACCTGCTAACGTTAATTTGGTCGGTAAAAAAAGAAGTTTGGTTGGCTATTTCAGTGCGGTGGCGTGCCTTCAGTGCGGTTTCGCGCCCAGTAGCTGTCATTGACTACAGTACGTGAGTTAAGCTTGAGGGCAAACTTTCATAAAGATATAAGTTTATGAATGAGAAACAAGCCTGGTCTGTTGGTACTAGGCACGCATGCAGAAGCTCACAAAGGCTTATTTATAATCAAGAAATATTTAATCAATCAATATCTCTCCTTTGCCCTTGCGTTACTCTACAAGTACAATACTGAGAATCTCACCTTGAAAACATCACAGGTTGAAGCACCGTACACCACCAACAAATGGCAGTACGTCCTAATAACCTGGAAACAAGAGGATGGTCTTACACTCTATATGGATGGGGCCCCTGTGGCATCTTCTGAAGCCGTGGTTCCTCAGCGAGGAGATCACTTGCAAGATTCCTTAACTCGTCTTGCTGTTGGCCGCAATTCTGCAGGTCCACCATACGGCAACACCAAGATGGCAGTGTCTTCTCTTGTGTTTTTTGATCATCATGTCAGGCCACTTGATGCCAAGAAGATTTCATTGTATTACTGGGGAAGTGGTACGTTGATGAAAATATCCTGTTGACTGAGAATAATAAGGATATTGTAATTGTGAATCTTTAGTTTTTGATGCGTCATAAAACTCTTCGAGTTTTTGCAATCCTTTTTTCCCCTGGATTGTTTTTTTGAAGTTTACCATTGCGACCAGAATTTTAACGACTTGGGTTGTACTGTTTTAGCACGCATACATGTATCTATATCATAAGCAAAATCATCATCACCATCATTATTCCCACCATCACCATCACCATCACCACCATCATCATCATCATCATCACCATCACCATCACCATCACCACCATCATTCCCATCACCAACATCATAACCATCATCATTCCCATCACCATTACCATCGTGGTCATTATATCATCAACAACAACAGCACTGTCACCATCACTATCAAGTAGCACCAAACAAACTATTACCTTAATTATCCGGGCCTTATATGCACAAAAAACCAAACCCTTTTTTGTACTCTTTAAGTAAGTTTAAGCAAATATTGTTCAAAATTGATCGCTCTCGACTTTATCCCATCTTCTATCCTTTTCCAGTTTCCCAGTCTTCATCGAATCGATTCATCAAAGTCAAATTCTTCAACCGAGCTGGAGTCCCCATCAAGATCATCCCCAGCAAAGGGGACAATAAAGACCAGGGCTATACTATACAGCCACATATGAACCTTCAGTTATCCTACGTGGAAAAAGGTCCCTTCAATAACGTCCCGGTCACCTTCCTAGCGCTCAACCCAACTACCGATGAAAGGCTGTTCATTAATGGACGTTCTGGTGTCCTTAGAACCTTTCCTATTCCATCCAAGACTGCTGTCACTGAGGCTGTTATTTCATCTTCATGTAAGTCAAACCTTAACACTATGTTTTAGTGTACATATTGCGCATGCTCGAATTATGATTAGAATATGATATAGGGGAAAGAATTATTGATTGTGTTATTGTTGTTGTTTTACAGTCTCGTGCCCACAGCCAAATGGATTCTTCTCAGATCCCACATCTAATGCTCGATATATCCATTGCACTAACAAGAGCCCGAACATCATGACGTGTCCAGATAAGATGACATGGCATTCTGACATCGATTCGTGCGCTGGAGAAGGTAGGACTAGCTCTTAATTACCTAAAAAATACCAAGGGTGCTAGGTGTAATTTGGTTGGACATCGGTAATAGAACACGGTACACTCAAAAACGTCTTAAAAACGCTCTACAAGCAAATGGGTTGCAGTTAGCTTTTCTGGACGCGACCACAATCACTCAATCAGTTATTTCCTCGCTATTCTTGGAATAGCATTTAGGTGCCCCTCCACTAGAGTGGGCTAAGGCTTTACGCGACCACAATCACTCAATCAGTTAATTTCCTCGCTATTCTTATACATGTAATAGCTTTTAGGCGCCCCTCCACTAGATTAGGCTAAGACTTTACGCGACCACAATCACTCAATCAGTTATTTCCTCGCTATTCTTGGAATAGCATTTAGGTGCCCCTCCACTAGAGTGGGCTAAGGCTTTACGCGACCACAATCACTCAATCAGTTAATTCCTCGCTATTCTTATACATGTAATAGCTTTTAGGCGCTCCTCCACTAGAGTAGGCTAAGACTTTACGCGACAACAATCACTCAATAGTTATTTCCTCGCTATTCTTGGAAGTTTGTGAAGTGTTTAGTAAAACACGCCCGAAATGAAGATTATATTACTTGAAAACCAAACCTTACCGAAACATTTAATCGGCATCAAATATTTGACTCTTTGTTCTGACTTTAGGTCGAGAATCAAGTGATCTATACTATTATAACGTACGCTTCAATAATTATGCTGGAAACGAGGCCGAAATCATCAAGACGACTGGGAACATGCAGAGAAACATGCTCCCCCTGGAAAATCACTTCACGTCAAGTTCACCACCACCAAGAAACATCCTTCCGTGTTCCGTGCGATCTACGCCGACTCAGGTAATTTACGCACGCCTACAACTCACTTATCATTTGGCTATTCGGCTAAATATATCTAAGCATCGATGTTCCGTTCAGACAGCGCTTGGTGGCACGAAGTTTGGTTGCACACGATGCTCATCATGAGCACATATGGTCGTATAACCAGATTTTCAATTTTTTTTCGTTTGTCTGCTTAGGTGAATCGCTTCGGTTGAATGACTACCCTCAGCTGCAAATCTACCCATCAGATAACCCAGAAAAAGTCACCGAGGTTAACGTTAATAAACCAGGTATGTCACCTTTTTAACCTGAATACATCGCTCCGTCGCTCCCTTCACTAGCTGTACACGGAAATACTGTGCCTTATACATGCTGTGCGCAGCATTCTGATTTCATCAGCAATTTTAAACGATTTTTCCACGTTTTTCCAAATATGCACTGTTGGTCAATAAGTTGTTTATTTTTGCCAGTGTGCACTTCGTAAATAACTTCATCATAACCAAGGGATTTTGTTTTAATCTCTAAAACGACGTTAAACAGCGTAATTTTGCACATTGGTTCAACATATTCTGCAGACGGATTTTGTCGTAAATTGCCAAACTTGTACAAAATCGATTTCCAGGCTTTTATATTTTAACCAAGTTCTTGTCTTCTTTTGTTAGCGTTCTTCTATACTATCATAACCAAGACTGGTAGCCAAGAAAGCGCCGATACACAAGCAAATGTCTTCATAAAGTTGATTGGTGAAGATGGAAGTACACCAGAACTACCGCTGGCTCATAAGGAGTAACCCACTTCAAACTTGGCGGGTAAGAATTGCAGGGTTTCAATCAGGTGATAAAAGTCTTCGAAAATCACTATCTGCTGCAAGTGGTTGTCAATAACTGAACTCCATAGTGTCAGTCAGAAATAATTCCTTTGTTAAAATCAGCTGATAAAATTCTTGAATATGACAATCTGCTCCAAATGGTGGTCAAACTCTGAACACCGATGCGTTGTCAGCCAGAAAGAATGCTTTTGAAAATGTACATTGAGCTACTAGCTTTTTTAAATTCTTTGGGGGTAGAAACAAATTCTCTATAGTAATCGTGCTACCCCGTACTACAACAACATTCTTGATATAATTCTTTGGGTGTTCATATTTCTTCTCTTTGTTGTTTTAGTCAAGACAAATTTCGCATCGAGGCAACCAACATCGGTAATCTTCAGAAGGTTTTCTTGAGGCACGATGACTCAGGTGAATCACCAAACTGGTTCCTCGAGAAGGTGAGAAATAAACACTTGGCTTGTAAATATCTCCGCAAACTACAAAGGACGATAAAGGATGCGCAAACTAATGCGTACGTTTCGTTATAACAGTTATAACCGTGTTATACTGAAGAATATACAGACAGTATTTTCTCGGAGCAAAGGTTCCATGTTACTAGAAAAGCAAGAGTACTGGTTGTAATTAGTCTTTTTTGTGTTTATCCAGGTTCTGGTCAGAGACATGAAAGGAAAGCCTTATGAGTTCAACGTCAATTCCTGGCTTGACAGCAAACAAGGTGACCACGTGACAGCTAAGCTATTGGATGTGGAGAATCCGCTGGCTGGAAACGGTAAGAACAAAAAGAAACTCGCTCATGTGTTATCTTTCCTTTCGGCTTGAAAATTAATAAGAAGCCAAGTAGTTGGTGTGATTACGTTGATTATGTTGACGGGCGTTTTTCTCTTTTTTTTAAAGACCAATGTGTGCCATCGTGTCTTAACAATGCCACGTGTATTGACGGGAAGTGTCAGTGTGGACTGGGCTATGAAGGAGATCAGTGTCAGGACGGTATGTATCCCTTTGACGTCACTGGCCAAGTGACCTATTTGCTTACATGATCACCTTTCCCCATTGCAGCTCTTTGTGAAATACCTTGCTTGAACGGAGGAACCTGTATCAGCCCTGACTCAAACAAGTGCGCATGCCCAGAGGGCTACACTGGAACCTATTGCGACTAAACGTAAGTAAAAATGGTTTCTATCAAACTTACCAAAGGTCTACTTGTAGTATCATCTCTATCGTACGTCTTCTTGATGTCATGGCAATATCAGCTTAGCCTTGTATCATCCAATTACCATAGTAACATGAACCATTCTTACCAAATCTTATAGCCATAGTAATATACCTTGTCGTAGTTATTTTCGTTGTCATGGCAAAACACCATAGGTCTCCTTGTTGCCATGGATATATCCTCCTTGTTCAGTGGTATAATAAACATCGGGCATAATACATGGAACCATTTTCTTTACAGCTGTTTGCAGCGATTACTGCCGTAATGGGGGAACATGTTCAGGACCTAACCAGTGCACGTGTCCTACGGGATTTGTTGGAAGCAAATGTGAAATATGTAAGTATGGACTCTTCTTAAAAGTGTCGTGGATGCGAGGCTGACATGGAAATACAAAAGAAATCACTTTTTCTCGATGGAATTTGTGGCATTTCTTCAATATAATTCTAAGAAGAGTACATTGTATCTTTAATGTTAAAGTAAGATTGCGAAGTTTTAGTTAGATTTTTTGACGGTATTAAATGTTCTTAGAAAAATGTTTTCTCGTACTGTTGACTGAATTATGTATCCTGTTTGTACCCTTTAACAGCGAGTTGTATCCCTAAATGTTTGAATGGAGGACAGTGCGTGGATGGATCGTGTCAATGTCCACTGGGACACTCTGGGAAATACTGTGAACAAGGTATGGATCAATAAGTACGGAGTAAATCGATGTTTTCGCAATACAGACCACGTGTCATTCCCTTGAGAATGAGATTCTTTGTTGAGTCGTAATCATGATATCCAAGTGTCTTTTCACATGCGCAATTGTTAAGCAAAAGTATTATACGTTAGGGAATGATACGTTGTCTGTGATGGGAAAAGATTGCAGTACATAGTCTGAAATGCGAAAACACTGATCAAGTCCAGTAGTGACTGCTAGTACCATCCATTTGCTATTCTCCTATTTTTCTCTTTTTCTCTCTCTGTATATCTATTGCAGCATCTATGTATTTTGTCCTGGTGTTACCTAAATACTAGTACATATATTCATTAACCTTTTTTTTTTGTATATTATCTATTGCAGTATCTATATGTGATTTATCGAGCGACCCAGGGCCTTGTTTCCATGAGTTATACCGAGCAGCAAGTAGATTCGCACGGCTAAACCGAACCACAGGGTGTAAGAGATACCTGACTGATGTCTTACAAAGCTGTACGGCTAATAACGGGTCTTACAATATGGAAGAATGCAGTAGAATATGCGGTAAGTCAGAACCTTACTTGGTCTTATGGGATGGGTGGGTAGGAACAATTATGCGGTAAGTGAGTGTGATGATCATGGGTAGGTCAGTTAATAAAAGGAATGGAACCTAGTTTGGTCTTATGGCAGGGGTCGGTAGGAACAATAATGCAGAAGAATGGGTTGATCAGTGAATAAGGAGTGACGGAACCTAAATTGGCTAGCGGAATAGGCTAGAGGATTGAATAGCTTTATGAGAGGGGAGGGTTCATCGGACGGTGAGGACAATAGGGTATGGGAGGGGTAGGTCCGATTAAAGAGTATAAACTTGGAATTGGGTTGGGACGATAATGATAAAAATAATGCTACGAGGATCGATTGAACATCGCGATAAAATATCTTACCAAAAAATTACATAGCGTAATTTCGAAGTATAATTGTTAATTTGCTGTTCCCATAATCTATATTAAAGGAAGCAGGTTCTCTTTCTTTCTAGAAATCAATATTCTCAGACTCGAATACTAATGCATCAACCGTTGTCTAGTTTAAATTGCCATATCAAATGCTATGAAATTCGTTCGCCTTGGGTTTTTTTAACGCACATACACACGGTGCTACATTGCGCCTGAATGTAGGATAGTTTTCTACATCAGCAAAGTTGCGTGCAATAAATTGCGTCGTGTGTCATGGCTTGCAACATCAATTGCACATGTGCGCAATGTTGCACCATGTGTCCTTAGCTTCACTTAAATCTTTACTTAAGCAGTACTTCTGTTCAAATGAAATGTTTCATTTTTAAAGTGACTAACGAAGTACAGATTCAATAGTTTAAATATGAGAAGAAAAACGATGCACAGAAAAAATGACTTGTTTTATCACTGTTTTACTTAGAAGTTCATTATTTAACTGTAGGAAATCGTATTTTCTTTTTCTTCTTTCAATATTATTCATTTCCTATTCGTTCCATTTATTTTTCCACACATATTTTTATCCTGCGATCTTTCAATATATTTCTGATTCAATCTCATACTAGTAAACAGTGTTTTATCATGCTGTTAGATTAACATATTTATCACTGACTCACTTTTTTAAAAGCTAGTAGTCACGTCCAAAATGTTTTTCATATACCGCATTCATGTCTCAATTCATCCAGTTTATTTCATTCTCTTTAAACGTCTCTTTCACAGCATAGTTACCTCAACGATCTTCAAGTGCAAACTATTTTCACTACATGATTCTTCTTTGGTTTAAAAAATCGAAATTATTATGAAATTTTTCGTGTGATTTTATCATTTTCGTTTTTTATTGGTATAGTTATCACGAGCGTTATCAAATATTCAAGGAACGTGCTTCAATAGGTCAATACATAACAGTCAGCGTTGTTGATATACTGACCAAGGGACAAGCTGTTTGTATAGGAGTTCAACATGGAGCACGTCCCATAACATACTTTCATAGGGATAAGAATGATCATCAATTGATTGGTTGATCAGACCTCACTGGTTATATCCTACGTGCTTAGTACTGCCCGCCAGATAATATCGAATCACGTTAATTTCACACTATATGTCATTTAATTGTTACCATGTGGTTCGCTTCACATGCCATGAGAACTCTGCATGTTTACATTAAGATGTCAACAAAATACTAAGGAAAATATGAACGATTTAAAAAATTGTAATTGTAAATTGTAAGCTTCATTTTTTCAGAAGAATTTAAGGGTTTTTAACAAACAAACCGTGGTGTTAATTTTTGGATTTCCTCTCGAATGTTGTTATAATATCAACAAAATACTGGAGGAAATATGAACTTTTTTTTTTCAAATACGTATTACTAATAGTTATCTAGATGCTTTAAACTTTTGCACCTTTTTAGAAGGTTTTTAAGGGTTTTTAACAAAAAAACCCGTAGTGTTTCTAGTTTTGCTTTTCTAATAGGGGTTGCTTATGATAGTTGAAGTAAGAATATTGGCACGTAGTTTTTAAGCTTAACCCTTCCCCCCTCCCTCCCCCCTGGGGATAAATCGAAACAGGTTTTTCTATTAATATGATTTCTAAACCAAGCACGTACGTGTAATTTGTAATTTTGTGTTAGACATATTTTTGACGCGGTAATAAAGTGTATTATTTTTATTCTTACAGCTTTTCTACCGTGTATCGCTTCTCTGTTTCGATGAACGTGTTTTGCATGCTAATTATTTATCATTTTATTTACGACTCTAGAGAAAATCACCTTATTTTTTATGAATCAAGTAAAAGATAAAGTCGCAAAAAAAAAAAAAAAAAAAAAAAAACCGGTTGGAACGAGGACTAAAGGGGAGGGCTTTTTGATAATAAAGCTGAATTTCACCTTAAAGATACCAATATATATAAATATATGGTCTTTCAGTACTATGAACATAATTATAGCCTACGATTGAGCTTTTCGCCTCACTGATCGCGCTAGAGTTATGTACGTTTCAGTAAGATAATATATCGGCAATAGACCAAACAACATACAATGTGACCTGTAGAATCAGATGTGCGTATCATCAATCAAAAACTAAAATTTTGAAAGGAACTTAGTATTCAATCTTTAAGATGCCCTGGTTCTTAATACAATGAATGTCTATTTTCTTCACAGGTCCTGAAGGCGAACAAAGCGTTTGTAAGAAGATCTGGCAGCCAGGCAAATGTAGCTCACTGCTAACAAAATATACCTATGACAAAGACACAGGCATGTGTCGATCCATGCTGTATAACGGTTGTCTTGGTAACAGCAATAGTTTTGATTCACTCGAGGATTGCAACAACACTTGTGGTAAGTGACTTCTGTACTCACTATCTTATGCTTTTGCGCAATGAAACGTTGAAGAAATAGAAAACGCGCGCGCATTTTATGTGCAGTTATAAGTCATACAGGAATTTGAAGAACACGAGAGAAGTGTTAGGAGAAGCACGACGCCTACCGGATACGTTCTCGACACTTCTCGAGCGCTTTGCTTATCCGCAAGCGCTTTATCAGTTGCACACAGCACAGCAAAAAAGTGTTTTTCTTGATAACAAATATCAATCAAGTTTTGATGAGGGAATAAATAAAGAGAGTCAGTTACGTGAGTTTTTAAACAAATACAATGCGAGAGAAGTTATATATATATATATATATATGTTTGGCGACAATTTACATCTTGCGCACTTGCGCATTGGTTTCTTCTTTCTAAAACCTCAGATTTTGAGGTTGATTTTGCATCTACGCGTTTCTAGAATTCAAGATTTAAGATCTATGTCTCAACCGTAAGGATCTAATATTGCACGATAACTTAATATGCAATGATCAATGTATATTCACAGGTATACAGCGAAAAAGACGTACGATTATAAACTCTACACGAGAACAGAAGCCAAATCTACTAAGAAATCTTCTTCCTAAGAGATTACATCACGTGAGAAGGCATGCCTCTTATAAATAAATGCTTATGGTTGCCATAGTAATAATTGTCACGAGCCACCTTGAAACAGAAATTTAACGAATCCCTAAAGAGAGCTTCTTTCTTGCCTCTTATACAAAAATAGTTGCCAAGGTAATGATCGTCGCGAGCCACCGTAACAGAAATATAGCAAAAAAAAGTTTATAAATGAAAATGAAAGAATTATTTAAAAGTCAAAGGTTAACGAACATTGACAAAAGAAGAATATTTTTATCCAAAATGTAGACATTTATTTTAGATATGGGATGGCAAAAGATTACGACTCACTCGATATTCCGCAAGGAATATAAAGATTTTCAATTCAAATTTGATATGTTTATAGATTCAAGTCATTTATGATTAACAGTTTACTAGATCGAAATTTGAAGTAGATTGTACATTAGTGTGTTAAAGTCTTGTATCAGTGTTAAGACGCGAAGGAATGAGGTAAACTGCGCGCAAATTTTAACAATATTTCAACTGCCCTTAACTGATTAAATTCTATACACCTGACCGTCTCTAATGCATCGCTTTCTAATATAATTTATAGCGCATTGCTTTATAATTTGAGCGATCGTTAGTCTTGCAGGGTAAAATAGTTTTTGAATTACTCTCATTCATTAGCCATGTACCACGAGGCTGATCGTAAAATTAGTATAAATAATAGTTGTTAACTTGTAGATGTTTGATTATAGTAATACTAGAAGTAAAAAATGTAAATTGTAAAACTCACTCTGATGCTGTCTTGGCTAATAAAATACAATTTATGCTTTTACAAATGGCTAGATTTTATTCATTCTAGTTTATGCACCCTTTTTCTCATTCTATTTCTTTCTTTCTTTCTTTCTTCTTTCCTTTCCTTCCTTTCCTTCTTTCTTCTTTCTTTCTTTCTTTCTTTCTTTCCTTTCTTCTTTCTTCCTTTCTTTCTTTCCTTCCTTGCTTTACGATCTTTTTTTCATTGTTTCTCAGAGCCTTCGATACTCTTAAGAAACCATTAATATCAGACACCCAAACTACGTACGCTAACTACACTCAACTGTTCACGTACAAGGGGGCAGATGGGACAACCTGATTGACGCTTGCGCAGCTGCGAGCAGGTCGTAAACAGCAATATTAGCAGGTCGTAACACGCATTACCAACTGAATAATGCATAAAGTTAAGAAAACATTGATAAGTGAATCGTATTTTTGTAAAGAACAAAATTGTGCGTTGAGAGGTCGTGTCTTCATGCACGGCTGCCACCGAGCAGTATTCACATGACTTTGTTTTTGTTCAAGTTTGTTCTAGCATGAAATACGTATTTTATGAATTCAATCCCTCACGACATGCGCCAAGAAACATTGAATTGTTTTGTTACCAGAATCCAAAATTAAAATACAGGACAGAAAACTCGAGAAACAGATATCCTCTTCGTGATGGGAATCGTTGTTTTTGAGCGTGATTTTTTTTCAGGGTCTAATTTGGTCTACATTCCTTTCGTCAGCCATCTCTCGTCACAACCGGCTGACGCTCCACATTAGACACCAATTAAAACAGCCACAAGTCATTAATAACAACTGTCGTTATAGTTATATGCTAATAAAAACACAATCAAACACAAACAAGAACCACACGTGGTTAGCAAGCCACGCATCTTGCTCCTTACAAGTCCATGACTAACACCACAAATATTCACCAGAACTCTTCCCGTAATCAACTTCTTCCTGATATTAATGAATTATTAACTATTACATGATATTTTCGCGCATTTTTCCGATTCATATCCTTAACTGGGATTAAATGATAATAGCATGACCCGACAGCTACTACGCCTACGTAAGTACGTTAAGTAGAGGCTGAACCACGCCTTCCGTTCCAGACGTTTCTAAAAGCAAAAAAAAAGTTCCGTTACATTATTGATTCAAGTAAAGAAAACAATGCTTGGTACATTTTTCTTCGGATTTCGGTTGTCTTATTATTATGATTCTAGTCATTGTCTTGTCCAATATATTCTGCTATACTTATTTATTTATTCTGTTTCTCTCATTCTTTACTAAGTTACACGACTAAAGAGAGTTTTGACATTTTAGATTGGTAATACGGCCAGCAAGTGTGGGTCACTCATGGATAGTTCACTAAGCATTGTTGCCTTGCTATGGAAGAGGCAGGAGTCGGAGGGGTAGAGGGGTAGTGGGGTAGAGGTGTAAAGGGATAGAGGGGTAGAGGGGTAGAGGGGTAGAGGGGTAGAGGGGTAGAGGGGTAGAGGGGTAGAGGTGTATAGGGATAGAGGGGTAGAAGGGTAGAGGGGTAGAGGGGTAGAGGCAAAAGAGTAATTCAAATTAGCCATTGGTAAACTAAACGTCCTTCTATAAATATTATGTTAAAAAAACTAATAAGAAAATTGCAAGTGTCTATAAAAATAATGAAGTTCTTAATGTCAGTGCTATGTTTCTTGTTTAGGTACATATTATTTTATAAGAAAAGTGAAGGACTTGTTATATTCATGTCTATCTTTCTGATTACGGCTAGACTCTAACAATATAATAATGATGGATAGATTTCAGTTTCCAAACCAAGGTCAAGTTATACAGACGACTGAAGCAACCAATCACTCATTGTCCCCCAATATTTGAGCTTCTAGATAAACTTTTTTTTTATTCTATTCCATTTTTTTATTGCATCATTTCAGTTTCTTTCTATCCAGAAAAAGGAACTTGACCTTGTCTATGCTGCATGTCGATAATATTTTCAACTTTCACATTCCCGATAAGAGACTAGACCACTCCCCCATCCTTGATCTCCTAAGATGTGTTCTGTCTGGCTGATCGAACCATCATGATATTCTCTTCGCTGAAGTCAATTTGAACATTTGAACGCCACAAATGCTTTTTCAAACAAAGGATTTCATTATTTCGAAATTCTTGCTTATTTTCATAAAGATACGACCACTATCTAAAAACCAGTTAATTTGACAACAATGAAGACAAAAATACCGATGTACTATAGTCTACTTTTAAAACCTTATTTATATGAAATGAAGTGCAAATTTGAAGCGATGAAGTAATTGAAATCTTTCCCTATATATTTAGTCACAACGTTGCAACTAGAGAATTTTTTTCTGGCCAAAAGTTTACCCCGTGGTCAATATATGGGGATAAAAAAATATGTAAGAACGATAATATTGCAAGAAAAAAAACTAGAAAGGTCTCAAAGGAATTTCTGGATATGAACAATGCGTCCTTTTTATGACACATATTTCCCAAGAGTGTTTGTAAGGACGGGTTCTGCTTAGACAAGAAATAATAAAAAGACTGAGTTTTTTGTACTTGTCCTTCGACGATTTAATCTAAGCTCTTCGAAGAATGAATTCCTAATTCCAGATATATTTTAAGGGTTCTGTCATTGTTTTAGTTCGTTCTATCACTACGTTGTGGATACAGATTGATACTTTGTTGGACGAATTTCTTTTACAGCGATAGGATTGAGAGTTAGATGCATAGCATTGTCCATCAGGCACGTGCAGTATGTCACGCGCTGCAGACGCAAACTAATAAATCCAATATTCAACTATCATTATTAATCATCATTATTAATGAAACATGTTACCATGGTAACTAATTAATGACGTTTGTAAGAACGAGGGATATAGATATGAGCGAAATTGTCCTAATTAACGCTGAAAAAGGAAACGAATTTGTCAAAATATCAGAATAAAGTATTTTAGAAACCAACTTTTATGATTTCCAACTAAAGTGTACTTACCATTACGATTAGCCCTTGTTAACTTATGATTTTTGTTTTATTGAGTTATTCCTGGCTTGCCAAGGTCATGTAAAAAACGTGCGGTAATTCATAGATTTCTTGGTGGCCATCATGGGTCGTTACTGTTGTCATGGTGATCGCTGGATTCGTAGCTGCTTTTCTTGATTCTTTTTCCTTGTGCTTTTTGGTCTTAAAAAGATTGAATGGAGAAGCTAGTTAACTCGTCGTTAGCATTTTTAATACTCAGCGCGTAGATGCAATGACAAAATGCAAGCAGAAGCACCTAACGCAGCGTCATTGAAGCTCTTCCTTACTGCTTTTTGCAGTATAGAAAAATATAGAAAAGAGCATTGCACACCTTGGTCATGCAACAGAAGTATAAGTATCCGCAATAGACTCAATGCTGCAGCTCTTCTCTAACAGGTGTGAAGAAAGACGACTGCTGTTATGAGCAATGTATGTACAAGTAAGCCGGCTCTTATGCTCTTATTGCAAGCGTGAATTACTTGGCAGTCTTCATATAAGGGCGCTACAATCGCATACAACTTTAACTTCTCTCCACAGCTCTTCTCTACTCTAAGCTACGAAATATTGCCATGCTGGTGTATTTGTATTTTATGGTCATTAGCGGTAATAACTGCAGAACCAGTACACTCCACGCCACACCCTCACCCTAAATCCCACAAACAAGTGAGGTGTACAATCATCTATATCTATAGACCTGTAGTCTACTATAAATCTTTCATATGCTATATACTGGTGTATGATATGGCCATTAATTGGCATATCTGAAGACAGGTTTTACCCCCTGTTTCTCAAAAAGAATCGTACTATACACATTAATGTTGATGACGTATTCCCGAAGGTGAAGAGGTGTCTGCAATTCATCATGGTTCACTACCAGACGAGTTCTCATCTTTCTACCGTTCGTGCTAATGTTCACGCTCTCTTCTGATCATAGTCGGGCCCATATTGCGCGTCAATCAGCCTTGGCAGTTTTGTACTGGTATTAGACCGGGCTGACATACCATTACCGGTATAGTTCTGTAGATCAGCCTATTAACGCTCAAGGGTCATCGGAAACTTGAAAACTGGCCCTGGGGCAACACTAATTTAGATGTTAAGAGATACAATCAAGTCTCGAGTATTATATCAGTCATCATGTTTCCAGATATGATCTGTTTCTTAAGTTTAAGAGACGATGTTATGTGCATGAAAAGTAATGTTTCGGCCTCCCGCCCTCTCTTCACGTGACGGGCAGGTAGAGGACCAATATATAGAGTGCAGTAAGCTTGCACGGGTCATTAAACGGTATCATGTGACTGGTAATGTTTGACCATAACGGCCCACGCTTCCCTCTCTTGATGTGACGGGCAAGTCAGAGAAACCGGATTTACGGTACGTCAGCTAGGGTCACACGATCGGAAGATGAGCATAATGTTGCGTAAAATTAACTAAAAAAAACCTCAAAAAATCTCATTTGCGTAAAACATACTTGCTACGATGCTAAACCGAAGGAAACATGTCAACAATCACCGTCATACTTGTTGAGCGTTAAAAGATACTTAGATTTTATTATTAGATACAGTGGTGTTTGAAGGCGGAAGAACGCTAACTGCTGACATAAATTCAGACGTCGAAATACATTTACGATCAAGCCCTTCCTTTCGGTTTGAACTTCAAGACAAGTCAGTGTCGCATTTTATATGGTAAAGATAGACTCTTGTACTCAAGTTCCTGGCGGATATACTGCATGATTAGTAATAAAAAACATAAAAATACTTGATGATGTTGGAACTGAATGACTGAACATATTGTACTTCAGTCAATCAAAAAAACAAATGTCAGCATTTTCCTTTTTTCTGATTGGCTATCAATATCTACTCAACCGTGAAAGATATATGTCAAACGGTTAAGAGTGTCTTGTCACATGACCACAAAATACCTTAATTATAAAGCGAAATGAATACTTAAAACGAATAAAAAAGTTAGTTGCTTAAGGTAGAACCTTTCATGTATACAAATGAAATCCAAATCATTATTGTTAGTCATTTTTGGGTGCCATCTTTCCCGCTACAACCTGTTGACAATTATCAGTCTCTACGTGGCAGAACACACGTCATTCATCTGTCGTATAGTTTGTTACACGTTATTCATTAACAAAATATAACATACACAAACCACAACACGCGTCTATAAACACCTTATTTGTCAATGAGTCAGCCCGGAAATATGTCAATAAAACTAAGGTCATTCCCTTTGCCTATTTAGCAGAGAACTTTTCATGTACGTAAATGAAATACCCATCATTATTGTTAGTCATTTTTGGGTGCTTTCTTTCTTGCTACAACCTGTATACATATCCACCAATTAGAACACGCGTCATTCAACTTTTTTTTAATTTAAATGAAATCCCCATCATTATTGTTAATAGTCATTTTTGATTGCCATCTTTCCCGCTACAACCTGTTAACACATATAACTTTCTACCTTTCAGAAAACACGTCATTTAGATTTTGTTTGTTAACACGTTATTTATGAAAACAAAATATAACATACACAAACCACGACACGTGTCTATAAACACCTTATTTGTCAATGAGTCAGTCCGGAAATATGTCAATAAAACTAAGGTCATTCACTTTGAAAATCATGAATAACCAATACACGCGTCTAACTCCATAGTTGACAATGAGTCAGGCCGCAAATATGTGAAAATGAAAGAAGAAGTGCACGTGATCTTATTTTCGCGCCATTTCCTATGTTATCAATGGTTTTCAAATAGGAGAATTCCTAAATTAGAAATAAAATCCGGATATGGAACCCAGTATTTGCAATGCTCAAAATGCTTTTACCCTTTAATGGTTATAGAAGATTAAATAAAAATCTTTAATCGTCCGGTTCTTTGAATTGATAGAATATTTAGCGCTGAAATATTTGGTAAGCTGTTCACTTGAGAAATTTTGGCCCAGGCGAAAAAATTTTTCTCGACATAGCAATTTAGCATTTTTTTCGATTGTCGAGTACCCTGGTCCCAGAGCTTTCTCGTATTTTTTTCTCTGTAAAATCGCCGGCGATTTTACAGAGAAAAAAGTACGAGAAAGGTACACGTAGATATTCTATGAATTAATTCTTGTACTGATGTAATATTTACTGATATTGTAAACAGTCGTGCCCCAAAAAGACCTTAGCTTGCAGTATAGCAATTATTGGACGAACAATATCCATAATCCTATAGAATTACGAATATTGGTATTATATCAGTTCTTTTTACGTCCTTTTCTATTTTCGTAACAATTAATAATGATATTTGAACGATAAGTTCGAATTGGCTTTTGTTTTTGCGAAGAAAAGTTATAACATATCTCAGAGGGGAGTGAACTATCGAAATGAATTCCAACACGTTACTGAACTATAAAAAACTCTGTATGGTAAATAACTATTTTTAGGCTATATTGACTAGCCAAGTGGAACACTTAGTTCGTATAACAAACTCTGTTTTTGTAATGATAAAAAGGTAAATTATGCACCGTTAAAAGATGAAAAAACTTACTGACGTTTCGGACGCTAGTCCTTCGTCGGAGGACTAGCGTCCGAAACGTCAGTAGGTTTTTTCATCTTTTTCACGGTGTATAATTTACCTTTTCATCATTACTGTTTCATTAGCCAACACCAACGCAGCTTACACTAGTTTTTAGCTAGTTATATTTTCTGTATATGTAATGGTCAAGTATTGCTGGCTTTAAAAGGGCATATAGATAATGCATTATATTATCGTGATGGATTTCAAATTAGTAAACATCTAAAAATAACACTGATGGGGTCTTTTAAAAGACGCTAATGCCAAACGATTTTTTAAAATCCTTTAGAATTAATTATTTAAAAATTTCTCCGGCTTGTTTCTTTGCTTTTCACACCAAAAATCTAGTTCTTCTAAAAAATATATTAAATGCAGAAGCTATTTTCGTCGTCTTTGGACAAGCTTGGGGGTATTTTGCTTTTATCGCCCAAGATAAAAACACGGAGTTTAGCTTATAAAAGCATTCTAGAAAACACAATATTTTATATAAATATCCCTGCGAGTTATCAGAACCTATTTTTACCCCCTTTTTATACAAACAAGTTTTATCGCGTGAAAAGATAATAGTTGGTTAAAAACATTTGTAAAAAAGCCGCCGGTTATTTAATTTTGTTGACTCTGGCACATAGTTATGAATAACCTGGTGTAGTATAGATATGATTCAATACAAATTGTTTTGATCTATATCAATTTTTTTTCTCCAGTTTTCTCGATTTTGCTGACCAAAAACACAACACGAAGGTAATCGGATATCTATCGGAAACAAAGTTGGTGACGTCGTGATGGTAACAGCACATTCTGACCCCAGGATGGGTGGGCGGGGAAGTTTGGTTAACCATAATGATTAGTTCCAAAAGACAAAAATTGAAATCAAAGTAGAATCATCTAGAAATTAATCTTTTCTTTAAACAAAAAGAGGTTTTTCTGGAAATCCTATTCAGACATTTTATTGCTTGACTGGTCATGAGGGCTGAGTGAGAAAAGTCCTCAATATACTGATGTTTAATTAGCTGTTCAGTGATAACGAGTGGTTGAAGAGTCAGGATAAATATTCCGGTGCTCAGTATATCCACTTCACTTGAGCCCTTTTTCCATAAATATTGGCTCTTTTTCAGTTCTTTTTAAGGTCTCTGGACTTAACCGAGCAATGAGACAGGCTTTTAAAGCTAATAAAATTCTGATAAAATTTGGGATAGACATGATCTAGAAATATGTGCAAACTAGCAAGTGGAAAATTAGCCAATACCAGGGGGGAAGGGTGGCGAAAAGTACAGGACCTAGGCTGACAGGAATTACCTAGAAACAATTCTGGTTCTTCAGATTTTGAGTAACATTTTAGTTATGAATCTGCTGCCGTAACTTGGTCCACTTTCATTCAAACACACTGCCAATATAATAGTCATTAATCGATGCATATGAGCATGAAGGAGATCAGTCAGATCAGTAAAAAACCCTTGAAATATCACCTTACATGGTGGGTTGAGTTAAGAAATCCCAAGGTCAGACTATAATACTCGTGCAGTTATATACGTGCCCTGATTGCAAAAAGCGAAAGTGCTGCCACATGGAATATTCATTGATATGGTTCACATGTGTTGCTATGGTTGCCAGTTATCCTAAGCAGGAAAAATTCATTTTGTATATATGTCCGTTCAAGTTGATAATTATAAGCTTAACCTAAATAGTCTACCCTGTGCTATTAACCGATCAGATGAAGAACTATCTGAGTATATCAAAATTTAGTTTCTTTCACGTCGAGTTCAGTTATGAACAATTCAGTCGATGATTTTTCCAAAAGAGTTTCGTGTCATCGACCCACTTCTGGGGATGTATAAACAAATATGAAACTTCTTTCACATCATGTCTTTATCACTGATGATGAAGCGAAGCATATCTAAGTCTGGCAAAAGTATCAAGCCGTGCCCGAACCTCTATTTAGCGGCCAAATCACGATATAACATCTCAACCAGTTATGATTATTGGACGGAAAACATAACTAGACGGACACTTTTCTGCGGTGGGAAAGTGCCGTGCTTGTTTAAGTTACATTTTGCAACACAGTTCAGTTAATAAATGCATGGCATGATTTGCTGCACGTTTATTGAGGTGCTATATATCCTTGCAAAGACCTTAAGAACTCCTATTCAATTAGAGGTCTTGTAAAGGGTCTTATGATAAGGTCGCAGCTACAGCAAGCCTGGAAAAGAGATTATAAGGTCTTCGCACCAGTTAACACAATAAAACCTAGCTGAGAGCAAAGATACTATGGCATGATATTCTGCATGTTTACTGGGATGGCATATCCTTGCACTGGCCCATTCTCGACAATGATAATCAATACTGGTCGTGCTAAGGGTCTTAGAGGTCCCCAGCAAGCCTGCATGAAAGAAGGATTATGAGGTCTTGAATTTCCTTAGACACACATAACAAGTTAAACTGAACCAAGCTGGGAAAATGGATAAAGCATATTAATTTTATTTTAACACTAAGCTCTGAATACCGTTATGTTACGCAAGGGTCTAAAAAATCTGTTTCCACAAATTTCTGCGCATGCGCATCTCAGAAATCGCCTATTCTAGCTGCCCGCGCAGGCATTTTGACTGCCCTCACCGAATAGTTCCCAGCACCGATTTCCGCAGTTTTCCTACTAATCGTTCGCCTAGGATTACCGGTATAAAGTACATCCTGATCTCAAAACCATTAAGTCTATACTACTAATATTTGCCTTCCAGGTTTATCATATATGATAGTTGAAAATGTTAATCTAAAAATCCAAAAATCCAAGGAAGGAAGGAGGAAGACTGAGGGCTCTCTTAAAACAACGATATCAAAATATTCTTGCAATTGCCAAGCATATTTTTATGTGTCCGCGTATTAGAGAAGAATGAAATATTTGAAGGCCCCAAGACTACTAATACTCGAAGGATGAACAACAAAAAGGGATTGTTTCCTGAGTAGCGGGTGATTTAGCATACATTATCTCCCAACAGGGCACATGTCCAGCAGATCTGTATGGCGCCAGGAAAACTTTCAGGCTCAATAACAAGCCAAACCTTTAACCTCTGTGGAAAAATCCTCAGTTGTCTTACTAGGATTGTTATACGTGTCGAAATTATACTGGAGCTCAAGAGGTTTTGCTAAAAGTCAGACTAAAGAGTCTGGCTAAAAGTAGTAATATGGCTAGGGATTGGATGGTTTGACATGAAAAATTCAATAAAGCGCATGTGAGTGTTTCTGAAATAATAAACAATAAAACAAGAGAAAACGCTAAGGTGTATGCACTTGTTTCTCACCATTTTGTAACCAAAATTTATTTATGAAGTTTCCGTGGTGGAAAATAAGTGTGGGACGTGTGTTAATGGTTGCAAGCATAGTTAACCATGCTGCAAGTTGATTGGCACGTTAAGCGAGCCATGTTTAGAAAGGGTGAAAGGTTTGTATTATCTAATTGACAGGACGTCGATCAGCGCATCCAGGTCACAAAATAATCACGTCTAGTTTACATCCACTATTGTTCCACGTCCCTTGGAAAATACAGCTCCATACTAAGCAATCAAAATAAGGAGCCGATCTTTTAATCATTTCGGTATTGCAGATAACACTTTAGGATAACTATAGGCGAATTACTTTGAGTTTGCGAGCCAATCGAAGCAATTGAAAATATTTTGAGAGTTTGGTATGCGGTGAGATCAAACTAGGGTCGAAAAACATCCTGAAGTACAATATATGGAAAAAAAACAGGACGTGACGAGCAACTACTATTGGAATAGTGATTAGATTAGAAAGGCGATATATGAAAACAAGAAAGTGACAGCTAACTGACTGGGACACGTTTATAACGTCTATAATAGCTTACTATAGGCCATGTCTTGAACTCAAACTCACTTGGCAAAACAATATAATAAAATCTGCAGAGAAGTAACCTCATCTTGTGTTTCTAAATCATTCTTAAAAAAATCTAATCTTCAGTTGACAGGAAGCACTTTGAAAAGGGAGGTACAAACGGCAATGGATCAATTTAGTTTATCGAACAAAACTAAGGTGAAGCAAACAAAACCTAAGAAATAATTAATACAGTGCGTTTTTATAGAAGTGTTTTATTATGTTAATTTTGTTGTTTTGGTAGTAATGAACGGTTTAGTTCTTTGATTATATGAAATGAACTGTATCGACCTGGCTTTGGTTAGGGGTTCATTCGCCCTTGCTCACTTCCGTCACATTACAGAGATCTATCAATCTCTCCGACTGAAAAAAACAACAACAACATAATCTGGTGACCAAGAACCGAAGCTTTGAAAAAAAATAATATATCACATGAAAAGAAAATTTAATAAATAGAGGGAGAGATAAAGACTATAACATTAAGAGATTGCTCGAAGGACTTCATAACTTTGTAACTGGCGTGTTAGGCTTTTAATAAAGAATAATGGATAGGTATCGATTTTGTTTCGTGATTGGTTAGTTTGTGTACCATATCCTTTGCTACGTGAGGTGAATATATAATTTTCATTGTCGAAAACAATGTGAAGAAGGCTTTGGGTCGGTATCAAACAGAGAGTTTAGCAAACAATTATCATATCTATTTTAACTGATTTCAAAGATGAGTGGTTGTTTTGTTTCACTGTTAAAAATATTTCAAGCATTCTATAACTTTCCTATCTCGAGATTGTTTTCAAAGTAATTTTTGCTAAAACTGAAGTATTGATATTGATTTTAAGAAAAAAGCGTAAAAAATGTAAGGAAGCCATTTAGGTGTCAAGGCTCTTGGATGTACTTAAATGGTTCCCGACAAATCCTTCAATAGCCAGTTATCAATATCATTTGTCCTCAAAAGAATAAATGTTTAAGAAAATTTAATAAATTTGATGGGATTACCATAACATGTGCTTTACAAAAAAGCATTTTAGATATTGGTCTAGAGTCACTGAGTAGGAAAAAAATTGTCCGCCATTGACTTCCATAAAAGGTAGCCCAACGGACCCTCCCATTCAACACCTTCTGACGTCATACCAAAGCTTGACGTAATCAACTATTGTAGCGGCGAAACCAGGGAGACAATGGAACTATATCTCAACTGATTAAAAGACTAGTTAGTATAAGCCAAATTACATCAGTTCTCGGTATACAAGCACAAAAAGGACGCATTTTGACAAAGTTGTTTATGCACAAGTGGAAAGTGTTCATAGTTCAAGAAAACAAAATACTGATGATACATAGTCGTGATGACAACTCAGTCAATCGTGACTGAGGGTGAATAAACTGCGTTTACTAAGCCTAACCTCAGCTCTTTTTTTTAAATCAGTCACGTTTACCCCGAAAATTCAGTTTCTCACGTCCATACTTCGAAGATGTTTTCGTAAATTTTAACCACGTAAGCTAAATTCTATAAAGAAATGCAATCGATTCAATTTTATTAAATTCCTTAAAAAATTCGTAAGAATAATCTTAAGCGCCTTTTGAAAAATATTTTTCTTGGAAATCCCGAAACAGAAAAGATGTTTAAGATTTTTCGATAATATTCAATCGTGCCCCTGGAGCGCTTTGCCCGGACTTGTTATGTTCATATGGTAATTAGACGATAGGCGGGAACCATTGGCTTAAATTAAATCTGTCAATCATTTTCATATGTCAACAGAGCAAGTGAACCCAACGTGTTTATTTTCATCTCTGAAGCACGTTCGTATGTTTTCGAGCACATTATTGGCTTCTTTCTGCTGAAATCAACCCTAAAATGTACATCGATCACTAAGTATGAATGTAATAATTTGAATATCGAAGTAAAAGTCGAAATTTTAGTGAATTTAGAAGTGAATTTTTAGAGCAGAAATGAAAGCAAATTCGAAGACCTCTCGCTATTTGATTATCAACACTGTCAGAGGTTATCATTCATGTGCGCTCTGATTGGTCGAATATATAAGGCATGAATGTTTGATATTTTTGAATGCTCGCACATCACGTCCACAGTTTCTGGTGGACGTGCCTATAAAAGCCCTCTCATTATCATAAGCTTCTCATTCTCATCAGACATCAGAACTGTGAACATTATACAGAGTTATATCAAGCGAATTTTACAAGAAATCATAAACATGTGTCTCGAAAGACCCAAGGAACAAGCTGTTTCTGAGAGCCCAGTCTCAATGACTGACTATGCTTTGGACAAGGGATTTGATTTCGATTTCAAATACGGCCAGAGCAAAGCTTTTGAATGCTTGAACAGCTCAATGCCGGAGACCCGAACAAGAAGCCCAAGTCCCCGAGCAAGACGTAAACATCATCGCAGAAGGCTAAAGGGGAAGAAGAAGTACAGGTTTCCCTCAACTTATTTTGAGCCTTCTCTTGAGAACATTGATGAAGAAAAAGAGATTGAAATCGACCCACTGAGGTTGGGGAAAAAGGAGAAAAATCTCTTGTCAAAACATCGCGAAAGAGCGCTTGAAGGAGGTTCCCGTTCGAGTGTTGAAGATGGTCGTCGTTTTCGCCATCGCCACTACCTCAAGCGAGAAAAAGCATCCACTTAAACTGAACTTGAAAATGCTTATTAAAGCTGATCAACGATGTTGAGCATCATGGATTAACCGTGCTGAAAAACGCATCACTTGGCGAAATCTTTTCGCCTTTAACTCGGACAAGACAGTCCGCTCCACAACTTCAAAAGTGCAAGCTCGCAAGAATAGTTATCCTTTCAAGCAAGTTCGGCAATTTTTTGCTGTAAGGACTCAAAGATAACTTATGTTCAATCTTCCCACAATATATAAGACTGAACAGCAAGAGCAAGCGAGAAGTTGTGCAAAAAATGTTCAAGTTCGTTCGAAGGTCTTCTTGGATTACCGACAACCCTAGTTGGGAAGCCAAAACGTGTCGACAATCACGCGTAGCAAGAACACAGAAGAACTTCATAAGAACTGAACGTTACTTCTCCTTTATTTAAAAACTTGGAGAATTATGGCTCTAGAACAGTTGTTAGCTGTTGTCAATTGAAAAAAGGCAAGGATTCTTAGTTTAGAGAACTCTAACTTTAGCTTTACATCAATGACCGCTTAAGTGATTTTCACTTAACACAATCTGTTTACAAAATACATATCTAGTTAAGATCGATTCAAATTAATTAATCTTTTGGTAGCCTGAGAACAACTCTATGTAGCTACGACAATGATTATATTTTGAGAAACATCGAGCTCAGAGCTCAGCCTGCAAACCCCAAGATCGGCTGATGTAACACGATCTACTAAATTACCACTGCAAATGTAAAACAATTTAAGATCAAATATCTTTATTTATTGCATAAATGAAAGAAAAATATATATACTTATGCATACGTTGTAAACTTGAATAAGAATAGTTATTTCAAATAAACTATTTTTAAGGAAAAAAGTGTCTTGTTTACTGTGATGAAATTAACAACTTATGAAATGTATTTCTGAAACGTATTTCTGTAATTAACATCCAAAATGTTTCCTGAATGGCTTTCGATGTCGTATTTCTTTTTATATATAATGATTGAAACTTTTTGGAGGCAAAATTCTGGAGTTCTGAGTTTAAGAGATGTTATTTCGATTGGCCGCGCTCAATCTGTGTGGAATTATATTTCATGCTGAGAGGTAGAATTTCAAGCGAGGGCGAGAGTTGTGAAAGTGTTTGGGGCAGTTTATTTCGTTTGCCAGCTCCCAAACTTAAAAAAAATCTTTCTATCGTGAAGGATTTTTAACAGATTTCGTGAGGATTAAAGAATAGTCTTAGTATTTTCCTAAAGACTTCATAAACCAAGGATTTCTTCTTGGTCACGTCCCACTCAATTCAAAGATGGCGAAAATAAACATGTCAATAACCGGTAAAAACCGGTTTGACGACCTCGTGTTAAATTAATTGGAAGCTATTCTCACTGCAAATATGGATGTTTTGGTGATAAATCAACGATTTTACTTAAATTGCAAAAGTATACAACTTTTTAGTCCACTTTCGAAGGAAAATTATGTATTTTTCTCATCTTTGCAGTTCGAATATTTTATTTGTTATGTAAAAGACTGTCCGTACGGGTCCAAAATATTGCGGGTAAGAAATAAATTATTCAAAAAGTAGTTTCTCTCCACAATAACAAGGTTGTTTTTAAGCAGTGATAAATAAAGCCAGTCTGATAGATAACAAGGCTATTTTCAAAAGCTGAATAAATATTTTCAGATATTTGGTCGGTTCAAGTCCGGAGAGAGTTACAAGTTTGAATGGAAAAATGGTGTCGTCAAATGATTTCTGACCTGTCTGAGTAAACAGAAGTCATGTGAGGTCCGTGAAGGCGCGATTTCCTTTGGAGGAAAGAAGGGACTGAAATTGCATCAGAAAACTGGTCTGGGATAAAGAGATCACTCGAATGCGCGGACATTTATATTTAGATGGTTGTCGAGAAATACTAATATACAATTTTTTTCTTGGAGGTTTGAAAATAGATAAAACCTTCTTCTATAAAGACTATGTTCGATGAATACATACTCCAGGTTCACATAATACTCACAGAGTTAAGATAAATTAAGAATTTGAGGACAAAATATAATTGATGAGAGGAGGGGTTGAAAGTTTGAATTTACAACTACTATTTTGTAGGTGATCGGATGCGGCCCGCTTTATCATTGCATTATTTTATTTCTGATTTTAAATTTCTAAGATAGCTAACATCGTATAGAAATACTTATAAATTGAAATGACAATTTAGGTTAGCTTCTGTGTCGATATGACTGACACTTGACCCGTAAACCTAGTAACAATAGAGTAATCAAATAGATTCCTGGTGTTTCATGATATAAAGGGCTCAAGTCGAAATGAAAAAAAATAAATAATAAAATAAAATAAAACGAGTTAAAATAAAATTCGGTCAAACTGAAACTCGCGCCGAAGACGCAGGTGAAATGAATTAAGGAAATCTTGAGAACTCATTTACGAATAAAACCATAAAGAGATTGTCCGGTTTGCATTAAGTAAAATAATGGAGCTCCAAAAATCCCAAACGTATAGTTTTGATTATAAAATATTTCAGTCACAATGGGGAGATGCATATATCTTCTTGACCTCAAGTCTTTTCTTGTCTGGAATTTTGATTTTGGTAATGCGCTAGTAAAAGACATGCGGGGCTCTATTTCCACGCTATTTTCACGTTTCGCGCACCCTTTATCCCAGATACATTCCTAAGTTCAACATGTCCCGACTCAGGATGCTCAAGGAGTACAGCTCTCTTCTTGTTCCCTTAGACATGATTTACCCTCACGCACCCTTGCCCCCCTATTTTCCCATTAACTCATTCAATTTTGTTGTTTATCCCGCTTAGTTTACACTGACTGGTTTTACAGCATAATCAAATCCCTCAAGGATCATACATAATCCCGCAGTACTGTCATAAGGAATTACTAAATACAACTTTGAATTTAAGTGGTTTCTATTTCGAGACGCACTCTTTGTTGCTGGTCCGCCTCTCCGCAAGCGCACGGAACGACATCTAAATCGCTAAATTCTATTGGATTTTGTAATGCGCATTGTTTTCTTGACCTCTGGCCCACATTTGCAGACAAGAATAAAGCAACTCGGAATCATGCCAATATTGTGTCCATTAGACAATCAAAACTGAATGGGAATGCATGGGTGATTATTTACAAAACTAAATAATATTTTTTATAAGGCAATAGACTGTCTTTCCTTAGCTGCTATAGAATGGAAATATTCGAGGCGCAAGGCTTTGTAAATATGGACCGCAACGATGATTTGTAAACATATGCAGAGGGCGTATATAGCCTACGTACGCAGGATAAGTTGATACCAGATCAGTCGATAGGCTCCCGCTTGTCTATGCGGAATCGGAATCGTAAACTTCAGATTTCGAGGTTTTGAAAAATAATTCATAAATCTAGGGTTAGAAAAGAGTCTATTCATAGAAAGTGGTAATTTTAATCATATGATCATAATTAATGAGCATTGTAATCTTGGATACTGCTACCTCGTAGAGATTGCAAGTGAAAGTGAGCGGGGATTAATGCAGGGATGTTTGACCCTCGACTGAATGCGCCTGAAATTAAAAGTTACCATCTCGCTCGGCTCACTCTTATTTCTTACTGCGAGTATGCGCAGTAAAAAGAGAGCAAGATTGGAATGTTTAATGCGTAAATCCCGTGTTTTGCGAAAGGGAGGCCAAGTCATTACATGATACATCCAATGTCCCCAACAAGGGAGGAGGGGGGGGGGGGGGTGGAGTAAGATTTTTGATTACATCGATCGAAGCTAATGAATTGTTACCTTACACTTACACGAATTGGAAATTTAGCGCCGCCAGCCTTTGCTTAGAGAGGAATATTGAAGATTTGAGGTAGAGGGCCTTTGTGGCATCGGGAAGGGCGTGGAGGAGTAGGCACATCATAACCAAAGGGGCCCGAGTAAACACCATTACTCCTCTCCACCAATAAAATGTTTGACTATTCTATGCCAAAAATCATAAAGAAATAAAGAAATACCAAGTTTTTTCATCTCTCAATAACGGCTCCTATTCAACATTTTCTTTCTGGTCTAGTAACTACATTAATTAGAGCGAATTAGGGAGAATATAAATAAAATAGAAAAAGAACGAAAAAAAAAAAAAAAAGAAATACTTCATAATGGCCATGTTTTCACATAATTAACATCCTGCCAAGCGACTGCGCAAAGTATAATTGTGTAAAACTTAGAATTACTTCCGAATAATAATAATAGCTTTTTTTACCACTAACGTCGAATCTGAAAATTTTGGGAATTCGCCAAAAATACTAATGAGACTGATATAAATAACGTAATAAAGAAGAATGATCAATGTGGAAATGAAGGAATATTCTATAATGATTTCAAATAAATGTCCTTTCAATTAATATGATGGATGCGAGCTTCTTTGTATAAAACATAGAAAGTAATCTATAAATAAGTCCAAAGTAATCAGGAGTTCTTTAAGGCATCATAATCTCATATTTTGGAAAGCTTTTCAGAACCTTCAACAAATCACAATTTGCAAGTGGCTACTAATCTATTTTTTCCCCGCAGCGAAAAAAAGTGTGTATATATAGTCATTTGAACGCTAAGGTGGGTATTAAAAGCATTCACCTGCTCAAGTCGATTTGCGCTTAAATGGAAGAATTAATCTGAAAGTACAGTTTTAAGTAGTGCTCGTTTTTATCACAGTTCTGGAATTTAAATCAGAAAAGCCGGCCTGTTCATTTGCTACTAACTTGATGATATGTCAAAGCATTGAAGAATCTATCGGATGCTGCTTGAGAACACAAGTCAGTTGATTCCATTGTTCTTAGCCTACTTAAGCTAAAAGTAGCAGTTGGACTTATTGGTTCCACATTGATCTATAAACATTTACTCTTGCAATTAAAAATGAAAATAAAAATCCTGAAAAGTTGATAATCCCGAATTCAAAATTGACGCCGGCTTGACAATACTTGGGACATTCTAGGTGCGCACTTGTCTAATACATGATTGAATATTAATAAAATAACTATTGGACATAATGGGTGATTGCGTACTATCCACAAATGGTATCAAAATACTACTGAAGCACTTGACTGTGTGTGAGTAATTTCTAGGTGCGCACTTGTCTAATAAATGATTGAAAATTAATGAAATAAATAATGGACATATTAGGTAATTGCGCACCTTCCAAAAATGGTATCAAAATAGTATTGATGCACTTGACTGTGTGTGAGTAATTTCTAGGTGCGCACTTTCCAAATAAATGATAAAATATTAATAAAATGAATATTGGACATATTATGTAATTGCGCACTATCCAACAATGGTATTAAAATAATATTGACGCACTCACTGGTACTGTAAAATATAATTCCCAGTTGCGCACAATAATGGAAATTTTTTTGAATATTAAGAAAATGTGAAATGTCGTGAAAATGCTCATATTAATTGATTAATTGTAAAATCCACTTTTTAGAATATTTTTTACTAGTGTGAGCGGGTTAAGAGTTTCTGTGGGTTGTATTAAGGGGGGTATCTTTACTCAGGACTTAATTTTTGTTGTATTGGTAGGTTGTTAAATAAATTCCCAAACAGAAAGCCATTTGCCAATCCAACAAAGGAGAGTGACAAAACCTATTGTGACAATGGTTGGAACACTAAATTTGTCCTACACAAATAATCGGACATTTGTTATCCAGGAGATTTTAAACGTTTTCAAGTAGGCCATAGCCGTTGGGCATTAAGTTTTTACTGCCTACACTCTGCAGGAACAACGAACACTGCTTTCTTTAATCTGCTATAAATCAAGAACAGCTCTAAATAGACTCTAAACATAGCAGATAGAGCCTGATGAGGCGTTCTATTTCTAGAAAACGTAATAAATCATTATGGTTTCTTGGCTAATATTTTGGATTTCTTTGCTTCTTTTTTTAATAATAATGGTATTGCTCCGCCGCTAAAGCTAAACTACGCTATAAATAATATACTCCAAATAAAGCCAAGCTTGGCTGGTTAGTTGAAGAACAGAAGCGCGCAACGCTGGATAGAAAAACTTCTCAAAATTTATAGTTTAGATAATGATAAAAAAGGTATAACCTGCATGGTTAATCTGAAAAAGGAAGCGCACAACGCTTGGTAGGGTACTAGTAGGGTGTGTGGAGTCATAACGAGCAGTATTTATATGAAAATTATTAATTCGACACGAGTTATATTGAACTATATAATATATTATATTAACTATGAATTATATTCATTCTTGCTCTCAAGTTGTTTTGATCACATACCTTATACTCTAGTTTCGTTACTAGTCAATGCATTTCAGAAATATTTTCACCATTTATGGCCCGCATACACGCTGGCTATTCAATTAATGACAAGAGGTCAGTGATGCTTTGGAATCTTAGCATAAAAATTATTAAAAAAATTAATTAAAAAACAACAACAACAACAAAAAAAAAAACGAAAATAGACCCCAAATGTCCAAGTCCTCAATTTTTTCGAACCTTGAAATAACCGGTCCGACGGAAATTATTTTCTTTGTTTCGATCAACTCTGTGCCCTATCAGGTTTGTCTATATAGTTAGAGCAAAGACGCAGATGGATTGAATGGATCATATGAATCGGTTTGACCGGCTTTACAGCTTCCAATCCGAATATTAATATTTTTATAACTTTTTTTTTCTATATTTTTTACTTTGATAGCTATAAACCTGATCGGACAAACTTGTTTAACGAGGTCTAACCGATTTTAAAAAACTTAGTATAATCATGTTAAGCGAGTTTTTCCATTCAGGTTTAGCTATCTTACGAGTAAGGTCTGCTAATCTGAGTAAAGTGATTCAACTGGTTTGACCAGTGCTCTTCTGATTATGTTTTTTATTCAGAGCCAGGTTTCCCTGTAAACCCGATGAACCTGTTTGACCGGTTACTGAACACTAGTGGCCAGAATTAGAAATGATAGCATAATACTTGTATTTATAATAACAAACAAGAAAAATTGCATGAAAGCAATAGGTGACTCGGCTATCATTCCTCATCTCGAGAAAGCCACTCTTCCAAATCTAAGGCATAACCCCGCTCAAACTAAAACTCCAGAACGTTCAAAAAATGTGTCGACATTCTCACCGGCTAGTTTAAAGTACATTTCCCAAGCATTGATTCTTACAGTAATTCCAGTCCTAGTCATAATATCAAGGTCCTTTGAGCTCTGAACTGCCGAATACTGATAAACACTAAAATAGCAGGTTTTGGCATTTGAATATAGTCGGTTCATGAAAAAAAAATTCGCCTTCTTAAAACTAGTATGTAGACGATATGGAAGGCATATAAGACATGTAGACGATAAGAAAGGCAGTGAGAAACTGATATGACATATAACTAGCCATTTGATAAAAGGTGGTCAGGGCCACTAGAAGAATTAAAAAAAAACTTAATCAGAAGAGCACTGGTCAAACCAGTTGAACCAGTTTATACTCAGATTAACAGACCTTACTCGTAAAATAGCTAAACCTGATTGGAAAACCGCAAATACCAAGTGTCTTGAGTGAAATCTTTCCGTGATTTTCTTGAAATCTAGTGATCTAGTCTAGTGATCTTGTGCATAAGCAGAGACGTCTAAGTAGACCGATGACTCGTGTGTTAATTTCTCGAACCAGCTTTTCAAGACCAATAAGCACTTCAATAATCAATAATGGAAAAGGTGGCACATTTAGTCGGCTGTACAAACCTTTAGTTATACCATCTACAGAATAAGAAATCAATATGGATTGCTATTAATGTATTTATTAAGATTTACCTTCGAACTGGTCAGCCTCGGGGGAAATATTGTTAAGTGACCATTAAATCAGAGGTTGTTCGCCGAAAAAAAGCATAAAATCCCTCATCGGAACTTTCAAGACTGGCCGCTAAACTGAAAGGTTGGCTATTTAAGGTGGCTCGCACTAATCTATCTATATCTTTCTATGCATCTTGTATTGATCATGATTTTATGGAAAGTAATCATTTGATTGCTTTGCTCACTTCGCCAAGTAATAAGATAAGATCAAAGTTCTATCTGCTACTGGTTATCAAGCAACAGCTGTTACCATAGCAACCCGGACCTATTGCTCTATGTTTAAAACATCCTTGTTTGCCTTGAAATCTAGTCAGATAATCTATGAGCGCAACTTATACACAAAGTTTTGAGAAGACGATTTAATTGATGCGCAACTAATAAAAACTATCAAATTTGCAAATTTGCAATTCCCCTTCCCTCCCCTCCCCTCCCGAAAAGTTACACATAATAAAATGCGATTATTAATTTGCCATGTAAGTCTCAATCCATTGCTGTATATGAAAGACTGCTCTGATTCTCGTAAACTTTGAACCGTTCAATGTGGCTTCAGAAGCCTCAAGGGCACTAGTTTCCCCGCTGGATCCCGACCACTGGATCGAATTGACAGCTATCGAGTGAAAGGAGTGCCTAATAAATACGTCCGTCAAGTGAAGCTAACTACGATGCAATCTAATCAGTCCTGTCACAAATGGTTCAATGGTTTTGACAGTTAAGGTATTGGCGTAAAGTCCGTCTTTGTTTTACTTTTTTTTTTTTTTTTTTTTTGCGCTAGTAAAAGGTCACCCCTCCTGTCAAGAGCTAAAAATATACCATCAAACATTTTCCCTCAAGCTACATCAGGTTTTTTTTCCAATAAATCGTCGTTATGTGAAGCTATTTGTAAAAAATAATATCTAATTGCTTAGTGTTACATAGTCCTAACCAGTGGGCAAGAGATAATTATATAGCAACGCCAGACTGAGAAGAGTTCAGATCACTGAAAGGATACTGGTTGATAGACATACCAACTGTATTTGCATGGAACATGTATAGACAGTGCGAGGGCTGCACTGTTAGAAACCCTCACACATTGTGCAATTTCATTGCTATCCGGTTATGACCGCATTTTAACTACAGAAGGATACATGGTACATACACAGAATTACCTTGTGCTATATGTTAACTATCGGTTTTTGACTGGCTCTTTAGTGATACTGACATGGTTGTGGATATATGTTTTATATACTAAATGGGGTGCACAGTTAGGAAGCCATATACCTTTCGCAACAACGAAGCTATCTGTTTTTTTTACCGGACTTTTTTCCAGAGCCGATGGTTGTTAATCGTAATAATAATTGTTAACTGTTGTAAAAAAAATTATCATATTGAGCAATATCATAGGGGTTGATAAAGGATTTTCACCCCTGAGCGATACATATATACTGCATGGCTACGAAGCTAGAAAAAATTAACCACATTGAGCATCATCATAGCTGAGTGGTTTTTTTTTTTTTTAGCTGAGTGGTGTGAAGGGATTTTTATCCCTGAGCGATACCGGGCATATATATACTGAATGGCTAACAAAGGTAAAAAGCCTTATCCATCAGTGTACAACACCTTTGCTATCGGGTTGTGAACGGATCATATCCTCTTGATTCAAAACTGAGATACCGATCACTGAGCACAGTGATTTTTGTGAGATTTAGTCTAATTGCGCAACATCATGATCATAGCTATCAGGTTATGAACCTCAGGAAATAATATAAACATTATTTTAGAATTTTATGCCGAAAAAGCGACAAGTAACACTGAGGACACTCCTTTTAGTGGCACTGGACGGTATTTTATCCGTAACACTTCCCAGTGAAACTTAACTTACTGGAATGCCATTTGTGATACCCATCTTTTAGCGTAGTAATAGTGCATTTATATAGCGCATATCCAAATGAATGCTGTATGCCCATCCTAGCGTTTTCTAATATAAATAAAAGTACATAAGAAATACAAAAAGGTTTCACTAAAACTATGACACTCTTCATAACCACTCTACACATTTTAAAACTAGTGATTTTTGAAATTATACATAAGCTGACACAGATTAAATATGATTCAACAGGAATCGAATGCGAAACTTTACGAGACAAATTTTGGCTGATTTCGAAAATAAATTTTGGAAAAACGCGTTAAGAATATAGAGCTTCCTTTTGGAGAAATATCTAGATATACCTGAAGTACGATATTATGACATTTTGAGCTGATGCGAAACATTCCTGAGCGTAGGTGCCACCTTCAGCTTGTTGGACATGTAAGCTAGTTGATTCCCATGGCTTCTGTTTGTATTTACGAGCTTTTGCTTTCAGAAAATATAATAAAAGAGACTATTCGAATGACTACAAATCTGTTGGTGAAATATTTTGTTAGCTTTTAAGAGCAAAAAGATGAAAAAAATGGCCAGTAACTGGAAAAGATGTATTCAAGAAACGAACCCTGGTCTAAGGCTTATGCAACGTGATTCCATTTTACAGGTTTTTAAAACAATAAAGATGTTTCGCTATACAACAATTTTAACCGAGCCTGGAGAGATATTATCATAGTAAATCCTTAACGTTCGGTATTATTGGCTGTATGGCATTTTCTAGTTTATTGCTGAAGCTAGCAGTAGTTGCTTTTATCAAGTAAACAAATTGCCCGACCATTAGACCATGGCTGGAATAAAGCAACATGTTAAACAAGTGTGATTGTGCATTCCAGTTTCTTTCAATATTCCTAATTTTAAAGCCAAATACTGCACACAAAAAAAAAGGTGTAAAAAGAAGAATTCAAATCTAACTAAATCAGAATGAATGATTCTGTTGATACGGAGGTTTCATACCCCATGCAGCAGTTTTTCTTAAAATTTCTTTTTTTGTTGGAAACTGCCGACAGAAAAAGAACAATCTAGAAGACACAGGCAAGCACAAACTAAAAGATATCCAATACAATGGTTACAATAAAAAATGCCACCTCCACAAAAAGCATTTTCAGATCTCCAATGGAGCAAAGTACTACCCTGCGAGCAGAGTCTCCTTTGAACTCTTCTCTCGCACGTAGAGGAGTTGAAAGGAGACTCTGCTCGCAGGGTAGCAAAGTACTTACTGGAATAGAGAAAAAATATGAATCTATAATAAAGTCTATACAAAGACTGCTCAAAAACTATTGACCTCTTTATTAAATCTTTGTATATTTTTACATTCGATTCCTGGGTATAGCATCTCTGGTCTCCTCTTTAATCACGGTTTACTACTGCGCTCTCAATTCTATACAAAATGGACAATACATTCGCTTTTGAACGCGATTCTATTGAAATGACGAGTCGTATTCATGCAAATCTCTTTCTCCTAGTGATATTGTCGGCTACATGAATTGCAAATCAATTTCGGTTTGCATTAGGATCAATTAAATTAATTTCTCATTAGGCATCGGCAAACTTTAGAAATGTATGATTATGAGGGTGATGTTAGAAGCTTTTGAGGCAAGCAAATGGCATTATAGAACGAGGAAAATGTTTTCTAGCGTAGCGCTTCAGCGATCAAGACACAAGCAGCTGAAACCGAAGAATTAACACAACAATTTGAAGATATTCATTTACCATTTTTGGAATAAATATTTCTCTATTATTAGTTTAGCGACTCACTGTTATATCGCGTTTGACTCCTTAAATTAACACTTTCTTTGTTTATAGGAAGCACTCGCTGTAGGTTGAATAGTCTGTTAAATATTCAGCTTATTTACCAGTATCCAATATGTACTAAGTCGTGGCGATAGAATTTGCCCGCGCAAATGTGGGTTACAAGAGTTATGATTATTCCTGCTTGATTCGATGTACGATCCCAGTCAAGTCGTTTTTATACACTAGAGACTTGGTTCAACAGTATTGGTCGCTTTTCTATCGCGACAAGACTGTGCAACTGCAGCAACTGGGGCAATTCTTGAAGCTTCAATTAAGTTTTGCTGCAAAACTTAATCCTTCTTATGGAACTTTTTGTGTCGAAAACTACGTCCTTCCAGCTTAATAAAGTTTCCAGATGTAATTGCTCTTTCCTTGTGGATCGTAGGTAAGTCTCGTTTTTTATCTTCGCCCTTCGTGTCTAGTTCTTCAGCTTCATTTATGTCCTGCAAGTCAGGCACGATGGACATTGAAGGAAACTTCGCCTTCTTATGTCGACAATTTTGCTTCCGTCTTCTCTTGGGGCTTCCCACTGTACGTAAACTCGAATCGATAGCCTTTAGATCTTCTTTAAACTCAACCACTGTTTTATGTTCATATTTGTGAGCAAAATAATCGTAACTTGTGTGAGTTTTGGGCTCTGTTATGGAGAGCGGCAGGTCTGACACAGCCATAATATTAATATTTGGTACTTGATATCCGTGACTCTGCAATTCTTGGACGTTGAATTGCTTTAGCCGCAATTTCGTTCTTGTGTATTCTCTTTTCGAGCTTAACTCGTTTTATAATTTCAGTGTAGCTGTCAGAATTGATATTGGAAAGACCAGCGGGATTACGGCTCTAGTTAGCAACAACTGACCCGGCTACCATGCGATGCTCCTGAAATGTTTTCGTGTAAACCGAGACCGCTATTCTAAGGATGCGTAGGCGTTGTAGATAAAGCATTTATCTTCGCGTGACCTGCCGATCATGTGACTCCAATATTGTCATGTGCTTGTTCAAAACAAGATAAAAATAGCCACACCAATCATCGCATTGGTATTTTGAACAAAAATATAGCTAATGATATTGAACACATTTTCTCGTGAAGACTAAAATGCTACATAACTAAGGAATACTATTTATATAAAAAAAAACCATTTTGCCCTCAAATTTTCTCAGAATATTTAAAATTTGGGACTTTTGTTTCTCCCAGTCAAAACATGTCGGTCAAAAACCTTAAGTATTATTTGAAAGTGCCATTATAGCAGGCGGGTCTCAAACAGACCACTAGTGTTTTGATTTTTATGGAAGACAAAATAATCCCGTGGAAAAACATAAATCAAATATATCTGAGGCAGCAATAATCGCTGGTAGTCGATCTTTGATGAACATCCTTCTTAGGAATTCTCATTAGAGCTCAAATATTAGATTTAAAAAAAAGTGATAATGAGAGAGTTAATTCTTACCTCCAGAGGATTGATACTCTTTGTTTTTTTGCTTTTGTTTTTTTTTTCATCCAAACTGAGATCCTTGAGAATTCTTGCAAATGGTCGGCTGTCTGTGAGACATTGGAATAAGTGTCATTGCTAATTTCTAATCAGTAGATTATTTCTTTTTATCTATATATATTTTAGGATATATATATATATATATATTTAGATATATTATATATATATATATATATATTAATATATTTTCATTTATTTACAGCGCTGTTTCAAGAGAGCCGCAAAGCTCGCTCCAAGGGAAAGTGATCTTTAATACAAACCTTGTCGGTCTAATAGACGAATATATTTCAGAAATTTCAAAAAATATATTGAGGAATATATGGATACACCTACTTGCAAGAACATTGTCATACGAAATTAGAACATTAGTGATTTAGTGGGATAGGAATTATATTTTTTAAAAAACAAAAGATCACTGAAGCACTTTTGTCTTTTAATGAATCCCTTTCTCACTAAATCACAAATGTTCTATTCTTGTATGACAACCTTCCTGCAAGTAGGTGTATATGTATGTTTGCTTGATTGCAAAAAAGTTGTAGTGTACATTGCACATACACATATCTAGTGCCATGCATGATATCAAATGCGATGCGAATCTTCAAAAGTAACTTATTAGTCTTCTGATGTTCTGATGTATTAGAAACATAACAATTACACAATACAAAGTCAAATAAATATTTTTTTAACAAGATTTTGTGGATAAGCAAACGTATTTAGGCATGTTCTACATTTTGAAGAATTTCTTTAGAATTTTATCATTTGTTTATCTTTCTCAATTTATATAATTTATCAAGATATTCATTACAAAATAGATTTAGTTAGAATATATTTAAAGATGATTGTTTTCTGTAGAGAATTTTGAATTCCATTGACCGGGTTAACTATTTCAACGAGTCATTATCCTGGGGTGGAAAACAGGATGTTCAGGATCCGTTTCTTTCTTCTCTGCAGCCATGGCCATGGAGAATAGTAGGACAGGAATAAAAAGCATGGTTTCGCAAAGAAGCATTTTATTTCCAAAGGATAAATGCTGAAATACTTATATTGCTTTGCCAAACAAACAACATTCAAAGTGTTGACAAGAAGGTGGGGTTCCTTCTTACAGAAGCTGCAAGGGTTCGTATCTTAACATAGGATCAATCAAAATATCTATTTCAATCACAGTTGTCTCGGTATGACAGGACATAGGTCAGTCTCTTAGCGAAATGTATTGTGGGTAATTGAAAGCATTGAATGTGGTATTGAATGCTGCTCGTATTTCCAAGACAGGGTACTGAAATAACAATGAATAAACTTTAAAACGTTTGTGGATTCGAGAATAAGGTCATCACAGAGACAAATTTATCTGAAGATTCGAAATACCTATTAAATTGGTTGAATATATTTTGAAGTTCTTAAGCCGTCAAGCCTCCCTGCTTAAATTAAGTGTCAGTGTAGCGGCGTAGTATATACTAAGTGATACAGTCTTTCGTGGGCGTTTATCGAGTTGATACCCTTTTCAATCACTTACCGTAGCTTTCAGTTACTATTTTTTGGTAACAAAGATCAAGAATACTATTTTATATATAGCAACCTAAAAAGCCTTACTAGGACTAGCTAGTGGCGAATCTTCCTAATTCAAGTTTAGATTTTCTCTGCATGTTGCGGAAAAGCATTATGGACGGAACAGAAATAGATATCTAAACCAGTATTGTTTGTCAAAGATTTGAATCGAAACTCAATAAAGAAAATCGAGGGATAAACTGATTCCCGCTGATAAGAACTCCAAAGTCCTCAGTTCGACTGGCGATCAAGGATAGCCTATCATGCCACAGCTTGGTTATTAGAATAATGTTCAGACAATGATGGTCTGCGCCGCCTAGTCTTATCCATCGTTTATTAAACATCAAACTTTTCTTGTCCTAATAGTCTTGCTTTAAAGTAAATTTAGAATGAATCGATTTAGAATTCAGTCACCAAGTTTAATTTAAGGGAGACGCTGACTCTTCACTTGTAACGTTGCTCAGTCTTAAACAGACCTTCATTTAACCGAGGATCTTGAATAATTTATTAACAACACAAAAATAAAAACGTTTCTGAAATGCTCTCCATTTAGTCTGTCATCGAAGCCAGGTGCTCCAACAGCATGTCCATATAAGGTATTATCGCCACGCGAATACCTGGCGATCTTAACCGAAGCTTTAAATTCAAGTCGAGTACGTCACGACTGACTTCGGCGAGATTATGTCATTAATATAAATATAAAAGCACATGGTAAAAACAAGTCAACATAAACAAACAGGTCGATCAGGGAGGCAAAAACAAGAACGGGAAAAAGAGTTGTAAAATCTAGAGTCATAGGTTTAACGCGGTGACCAAAAAAAAAAGAAAAACAAAACAAATCAAAAGAGTGTCCAAAAGGAAGGATAGAAAAGATGGCTTCTTCATACATGGAAATGCCTTTGTCTATGAGCTTGCTGGAACAAGAAATGAGTTGTCACTACAGTGTGACTTACGACAAAAAGACGTCAACGTACTATGATGAACTGTCTACAGTTTGGGAAAGCATGTACAAGAAAGGACTTAGAAAACAGCTTAGCTGTTACTATACCCATCAACCACTGGAACAAGCTAAAGAAAAGCTGGTAAAAGACGAAGACAACCGAGCGGTAAAAGGCGGAAAGGATTTGGCGCGGGTTCACCACGAAAGGGCGTTAGACGCCGGCAAACTCCGTAAAGACAAAGGTCGCCGATGGAGAAAGAAGAACTACGGGAGCTCGCTAGAAACGCAAAGTTCGGAATCTTCGTCGCAGTCGATATAAAAGACAATCATAATGTTATAACAGTGTCCAAGGTTTGGGGATTTTGTGATGAAGAGTATTAAGGTCGTACAGCGCAGTGCAGTACGAATCTCGGTCTCACGTAGGCCACTTCACATTACATTATGATTCTTTTTCATTCAAATAGCCTAGTCAACCTTACAATCGAAAGCCAATAACTTATAGTGGAAAATTAGAATGCCCGTCCGATAAATGAGTTTATTCAAGTTATTGGTTCGAGTAATTAGTCGGTTGAATCGTTAAGACGTACTTCAACCGATTTTAAACGTATGGTTGTAAATAGAAACGAGAAGTGATTGTATATAGCACCGGTCTCCGTGTGTCATTGTTCTGACCTAGTAAACAGAAAAATGCCTGATTTAGTGGGAATTTACTAAAGTACCAAGTACGAGCATACAAAGGACAGTAATATATTCTTATAAAACCCCATTAATTCTATTTGTATATTTTGTAATATAATAACATAAACTTTGACTAAGTAGTTGTAAAAATTTAAATGTAAGATTGTAAAAAAAAATATGAGAAGTCTAGAATAAATTGGAATAATTTGATGCATATGTGGTGCAGTTTAGTTGGTTATTTTCGAAGATATCAGACAAAGAAAAAGTTAAAGTTTCAATGGTTGTCCTATTTGAGCTTTTCTTTGTTGACGGCGGGGCAACGAGACAAGGTTAGACACAGCTCGATCGAATAACAAAAGGAAAGGACATCGCCACCTGCAACTGGATGATGCAAGCATGACAGCCATGAAAATGCTGAGCTAGTGTTTTTATTCAACACTTGAAACGATCTCCTCAGAATCGAGTCCGGCTACGGCAGATGGTGGGGGAGGGGTGGTTGAAAGTTTACTTTGAAGTGTATATGACACGAAAAAAAATTATCGTTTAAAATGTACAGTTTGTTAGTAATAATAAATATATCGTAATGAAATTTGTTTTAAAAGCTTATTTCTTGAGATATTTGAGAAAATTGAACCCAATTTGTGACGTCATTTTGTTGACACGTACTCTAGATTAGGTAGTAATGTACTAAATATAAATTGTAATTCGTATACAATAACAACAAAAGGCATATTCTTTTGGGCTTCATTTGATAGCTTTCGTAGTACTCTCCAAAAGTTGGGAAACTGAAAAGTGTACTACCTGAAATTAAGATTCTACATTCAAGCAAATTTCGTATATTTTCAACTAAATCTGGAGACGTGTAGGCAAAATGAGGTCACAACTTGTGCTAATTTTTCTTAAATTTCTAGAGAAATACGTTTTTGAAACGAATTTAACTGTGATATCTTCATTTAAGCCAATAAATTACACGTTCTTAACATTAAAAAGATTTCGTGTCATATGCACTTTAAGCTTAACTCTATATAATTCCAAAAATGAAATTTGCCAAATTATCGGAATGTAGAACTTTATAGGGAAAGAAAATAACTAAATAAAAAAATACCCGATAATTACTAACTTAGCTGCGCGAACAAGTGGGCTACTCAACACACAGAAATTGCTAACCATTCTTTGGATGGTATATCCCGAGGTGATGTATACAGCGTACAATCACTTTTCCAGTCTTAAAACACCTAATTAAGTCGGTAATGATCAATAAGCCGAAAGAACAATTCACTCGCACACGCGACACACGACATGCTTGCTGCTACACAGCTATAATTCTTCCTATATATAATGCTTTAACGCTGTGCACATTATTTTTAACTTCTGCTCTACGCACGACTTGCTTCAAGTATCTTTGAAATCTCTTGAATTTTTTCAATAACATTCTGTGTCTAAATTTAACAAACTATAAATAACTGAAAAAACATCTCAGTGCAATGTTGCGTGGATGTATAAGTGGGTCGTACGTCAATCGGAACAAGTAAATTACTAATCGATAGTTAGGTATTTTGACATATTTGGGCAAAAACGTTCGTTAAGATAACCGGTCAGATCGCAATGAAGACTTGAGAAATATCTATAGAATTTGGCTTCACGAATTTCCACCAATAATATATATGATCAAAACCATAGGAATAACTTAATAAAGGTATTCATTGATAATAAAAATTCGCTTATAATTAACTCGGCTTCATTTCTGCATTAAAATCTCAATCTAAAGAGAAGTGAATTTTTTTTCGAACAAAGAAATGACATCATTATTTTTAACCAACCTATTTGTTTGGCAAAATGACAATTAACGGTAGTTCTGTTGACTCAACCGACGACCAATGAATAGCACGGACTAGAACAGTTGAAATTAAGTGTCGCTAACTCACACAGAATGCTCAAAACAGAATTGCAACTAAAATAGAAATGCAAGGCATCAAAATCATGGAATCAAAAACATTTTCAACCATCATGTTATAATTTTAAAGTATATTCTATGTTTTCTCGGTATTATTCAATGGGACAGAAATGTACCATACATAGCTCAATGTTACATGACATTTCAACTAGAAAATACTATTTATAAATCCTTCTTTAGTCATGAATGAACGGGCGATTAAGAATGTCTTGACCACACACGATGAAAAATAAAGACAAACTAAATAAGTATATATATATAAACTGAGAGAGATGCACTAAATAAAAATATAATGCGCAGCTATCACAAGGAAAGGAAACTTGAAATAACTGCAGGACACGCTGGACCTATGACAACAATTTACCACTTCAAAACGTTGTCGTTCTAAATTTGTTTGTTTAATTTATGAAATGTTGTTCATCAGGGAATTAAAACCAACCCTGAACGTCCAATCAAACTCAGTGAAAGCAAAACCTTTTTGTTTGAATATGTACATATAATTACTTTGTTATACAGTAATTCACGCTTGATCTGTCATTAAATGTTGTTGAAAATGATGACAGGATGTCATCGAAACGTCAAGCTATTCTTGCGTTTACTTTCTTAATCAAATGTTTATCAAGATCATACTAAAAAAATCTGTTATCGATAAATTGTAGACAAAGTCATGCTGTTGTTTAAGGTTACTGTATACGACGTATATGAAATTTGGCAAGGAAATTTCGTTAATTCGATGTTATATTTGGAGAATAACCTTCAAAAAAAATGAACCTAGGATGAGGAGGCTCGATATGGTTTTTCTTGAGCGCGCGTGCGCTCTAGTTCCAACGACGTAGTATCAAGGAAAATTTTGTCCTCAAAAATTTCAATATTTAAACTGAAAAAAAATCAAAAACTCTGCAGTGAAATTTCTTCACATTTTGCATATGGCTTTGGTATATTTTTTCAAGAATGTAAGGAAAAAATTTAAAACTTCTGTAACAAGAAACTATTCCAAACGAATTTTATTGATTTTTACGAATTTCCTTTTATAGAATTTGTTCCTTTTATTGTCAAAAGGAAGATTACAATACAAAGTTTAAATATTTCGGTTTTTATAAAATTTCACCATTTGTTTCCTGAGTTATGATATTTTAAAGAAACATTTTTGATGGCATAACAAGGGTTCTGATGTTGTCATAGCAACGTCTTACGTCAATTCTCAAATGTTCATTGTGACCTTTGGTTTATTGTCTTTGGCTTTCCTTGTTTACTTGCTGTTATATTATAGCCATATTGATTTTTTTAGTTCATAATCTTGAGTGCATTGGAAGGCACAAAACACTTTCCAGCCTCCTTAAGGTAGCCAAGAGGTCCATCATTTGCAAAAGAGATTCATATCCTCTTGAAAGATGTGCAAAAACAGAAGTTTAAGATGCGTGAGTTCAAGCTGTACCGATATGCCATTACCAGTACGTGCACAGCTGTGCACTATAACGGGACTTAGTAACTAGTCTTTAAAAACGCATCAACATCAACAAATCGGGCATTATCAGAATAATAATTAACATTCCCATACCGATAGTCATTAGCAATAATAGTACCCATAATCGAAGTATTCAATTTCTAGCAATATTATCATCACAGGCATCCTCTTCATCATTTGGATCATCGTCATCACATCATTGATAGCATCAGTTTCCCAATCTTCATCACTGACATCATCCATTCATCATCACCCTATTGGCATCATCTTCCCTATTAGCGCCATCTTCACACATACGGAGGAGAAGTAAGAGTTGAACAGTTGAGCTTTTCCATGTGGAGTCTTGGAAGATTCCTGCTGGTAGGATATTATAGCGTTTTGATTTGTTCGATGACGAGGAATGGCTTTATGATAGCTCCAGAACACCTTGGGGTTGGTATTGAGTGAGATCTCAACTTTCTCCAAGTACTCTCGGTGCTTGTGTCTAATTAAGTACTTGATGTTCTGACTGATAGTGCGAAGTTTCAGCTTACGGGATTCAGTTTTGTTTGAGCGGTATTTCCTCAGTGCTTGATATTTCTTTTTTATGAGATGACGAACTTCCCTATCAATCATATTGGCATCATCTTTCCTATTGGAACCCCCTCCATCACTGACATCATCAATCCATTATCATCCTATTGACATCATCTATTCTATTGGTATCATCGTAATCACTACCATCATCTTACTATTGGCGCCATTGTCATCACGAGCATTGTCTTCCCCATTGGCATCATCTTCATCACTGGCATCTCTTTTCTGTTGGTGCAATCTTCATTAGTGGCATCATCTTCCCTATTGACATCATCATTCATCACTGGCATCATCTTCCCTATTGGCATCATCTTCATCACTGGCATCTCTTTTCTATTGATGCAATCTTCATTAGTGGCATCATCTTCACTATTGACATCGTCTTCATCACTGGCATCATCTTCCCTATTGGCATCATCTTCATCACTGGCATCTCTTTTCTATTGATGCAATCTTTATTAGTGGCATCATCTTCCCTATTGGCATCATCTTCATCACTGGCATCATCTTCCCTATTGGCATCATCTCCATCACTGGCATCTCTTTTCTATTGATGCAATCTTCATTAGTGGCATCATCTTCACTATTGACATCGTCTTCATCACTGGCATCATCTTCCCTATTGGCATCATCTCCATCACTGGCATCTCTTTTCTATTGATGCAATCTTTATTAGTGGCATCATCTTCCCTATTGGCATCATCTTCATCACTGGCATCTCTTTTCTATTGATGCAATCTTTATTAGTGGCATCATCTTCCCTATTGGCATCATCTTCATCACTGGCATCATCTTCCCTATTGGCATCATCTTTATCACTGGCATCATCTTCCCTATTGGCATCATCTTTATCACTAGTATCATCTTTGCTATTGGCACCAACTCCAACACTGGCATCTCTTTTCTATTGGCACCTTTATTTGTGGCAACACCTTTTTGTATGTATATGTTATCACATTTTAATTGTAATAAATATCATTAATATATTATAATTTAGTTAGTTTAGATAGAATTTTATTATTTATTTATTTTTACCATTTTTGTAAAGCGCATTAGATCATAAAATTATTATTATTTTTTTTTTAAATTTAAATATGTTTATTATTTGAACATTTAACTGTGCTGATAACAGTTATTGGTGTAATATATGTAAATAAATTGTTAAGGGTTTATTTTCCCATGATTTTCTTTAATATTTGTGAATTAAGGAATGTTTTGTTAGAGGATTATAGGAATTAAGGATTATGTGCAGGTATAATCTTTGAATATGTTATGTCTCTCCCTTGATTCTAGTCAGTTTTTCTTCAGGTTCTCTGGTTTTACTTTCTCCACAAATCCTAACTGATCTAAATTCTAAGATTTAATCTGTAAATTAGCTGTACTCTAGCTTACTTTACATTCATTTGGTCATCCCAAAAGTTGTTTCAGGGTATACAGATCAAATTTGAAGTTTACATCCTTTAAAATTTGAAGGTTGCATCTTTGCACAATTCCTTAATTTCTATGCAAATATAGGTGTTCTTGAACATACATGAAGATAAATGACAGCATGAAACTCAAGACTGCGTGCAGAGCAAGTGATTAGTTATTTCTGCTTTTGAAAAACTTAGCAAACAACTATTTCAATTTTCATTGTGACTTCGAATTAACTTGATATGATAAATATATTAATTGTAAAAAAACCTAATACATTCATGATATCTAGTTCACATGATATCATGGATTGGTTGAGAGCTCTCGGCCAATCAGAAGCAAGATACATAGTTTAGTAAAATGTATAATAATTTATCTCATTATTACAAAGACTATGTATAACAAACACTTTTTAAAAACCTTAAGTAATTGACTTTTTTTCAAGATTATAGAGAACTATGAAAATTCCTTTTTATTTCTCTGAGTATGTTTATGAGTATGTTTGGGGTATGAAAACATGTATTGTAAAATATGTATTTTTTGTCAAATGTTGTGGCCTATTAAACTAACCCAAAAGTAAGCCATCTATTTTTTTTACGTTTACAATATATAGTTAAACTAATAGTAATCAAAAAGACAACTATGACAAGAATGCTAGACAAGTGAAAATTTCACTCACACTTTTTGAATCGAAGACTCATTTCATCCATTACTGCTAGTACTTACTTTAGCATCTCTTAGTCTGCAAATAAAGGCAACAAGTTTACCTTTCTAGTAGCTGTGTTCTTCGTTCTTTGAATTGTTGCAAGTTGTTGAAGAAGGAAGAAGGAATGAAAAAAATTTCGCCCAAAAAAGGGAACAAAAGCTGTGAAAATAGAAAGAACGTTTTGAAGAATTTACCAATTAGTTATCTTTTCTTAGTGTCACAAGACTTTTAAGTCTTAAACCAAAGCAAAACATGATAATTGATAATAAATTAATAAAGAAGTCTTACAAATATGTCAAACACCCTCTTTGACGGCCATTTTGTATCCTTGGCTACGATTTTCTTTTTGGGGGGAAGGGAGGGCAGGGGCTCCACAGGTAGTCCACGCAATAGTATACCATATTTATTCGAATAGACTCCGCGGCGTTTATTTAATTTCTCGTGATCCAGCTGCGGCGTTTATTCTGGGGCGACGTTTATTCAAAAATCACTTTATTCAACAAGATTTTGTGATAGCAAAATTACAGACATACAATAACGTTCTTATCAAGTAACAGTAACAAATCTAATAAAAATGTCATTCATAGTCTTATATTGTCTGTTCTTTGTGCAGTATCTTCGAACTGTAAAATTTTGTTTCAAATGAAAATAAATTTCCATTGCTGGTTTAAACTTGAAATATACTTGTTCTTTATTATTTATCATGAATTATTATTTCATCAAATAAACGCCACACCGTAGATACGGCGTCTATTCGGGGATGGCGTGTATTACTTACTATACATAGAAGGTAAACAGCTAGTTTGCGTTGCGCCATAAAGTCGTGTACCCTGCGCGCGATGCACGCTGCAATTTCCTTTGGGCATTTATTCTGCTGTCGGCGTCAAGGGAAATTGCAGAGCGTGTTTAAAAAAATAATAGTAAAAGGAATTTGGAATCCTGGGTATTAGTAGCACTGGACAACATAGGCGCCACTTTTATTTTTAGCAAAAGATAATTTAAAGTTGCGTTGTTTTACAATGTCATTGGCATTGGACGTATTGAGTCAAATCCTTTTTATGACCAATTATATTTATTCTCACTTTAGTTATTGACATCATCAGTTATTAAAGAAAGAGAGAAAAATATCGCTATTCACCATCGCGTCGAACTAAAAGTATTGTGAAAGCGCAGTACCGCTACACAGTCGATAAAGTTCCAAGAGCACAGCTCTGACTAGTTTTTTTAATTGAGATGAGGAAGGAGAAAACAGAAATTGAAAAAGCCCTCGGAGTCAGAAATAGAGTCAACCATCTCAGCTGAAATCAAATCCTGAAGCGCAGAGGTAAGAGACGTCCTACATATCTAAATTTTGGAACACGTATTTTGATATGCATTTGCTTTTCTCGTCGTAATCCGTTAGCAAGGTCAGTTGTTCTCCTTGTCTTGGTGGTATAACATGGAGGTTCCCAATGTCTTGAGGAACACAAAACATGTGCTTAATTTCACTGGTTTTTAAACTGATCACAATAATGGCTCCCAGAAGACTATTGGAAAAGTGTAGGATAATGATTGTCTCCGAGACGAATAAAAATTTAGCGTCGTGAAGAGTAATGCTATGAGACAGCCATACTCGCTTATGGAGTGAACCGTCTAATGTTCTGACAACAAAAAATGAATCGTACCAGAAGAATGCAAGAAAGAGGCCATCGCTAGACAACGTCAAGCCTCCTCCGATGTCGGCATGCCATTTGTAACGTATTTCTTTGGGAAGGTAGTTGGGCTGTGTGAAGTGACTTAAATAAAATTTACGGTAATACAGTTTGCGTTTCGTTCCATCAGCATTTGATGTTTCAGTAACGTGTTTGAGGAATTTGTCCATATAATATCTCAGTACGAAATGACCAGAATAACCGACACAAATTACGTCTATATCTTCCAAATAATCGCCTTTAGTTGTTTGTTCAGGTCGGCATGTTTCTCCGTGTATGACGTAGGTTTTGCCATTTAGTAAACTAACTACAATATACCAAGGCTCATCACCAAACACGTGACACGATTTGATGACACTGGGCCATTCGTAGCTCGTTACTAGTTCCAATGTCTTCATATCTATCACTTCATGTATTCGAGTGTCAACAACCACCGCGAAACGGTAGTTAGGAGACATAAGAACGTTCACCTGTCCAGGAAAGCATTTTGCACCCAAACATTTTCCATCCAGTTGATAATTCATTAATACGGTTTTTTGCTTTCCTTTTTCTACCATGAGAAATCCATTTATACTTGCAACAACTTCAAAGGTAGATGCTCGTTCTACTTGTTTTGGAATGGGAAGTTTTTCCACGTTGAAATAAGTCAACTGATACTGCTTAAGCAAGTCAATTGGCTTGGAGGACATATTCGTTTCTATAGCGCCAAATAGATTTGCTGCATGGAGGCAAAACTCCAAGGCAAGTGCAAAGCTGGAAACATGGAAATAGTTGGAAACGTTTGAACCTGCATTGGGATCCTCAAGGCACATTAAAGAAGACAGCTTACCCTGGCGATAGATGTGATTAAATTTGTCTGAAAGTGCAGCTATTGTACAAGTTTCACAAAAAGGTCCGTACTCTCTCTCATAGCATAGAAATGCACTTAAGATAAAATATGTCTCCAGCATCTCAGGCTTTTTATATTCGAAGCTGTAACTCTCTTGACTCGTCAAAAGCCCTAAGACGTATTTCTCACTGTCTGTAAGATTCAACGGTTTATTCAGATCCTTTTCTCCATTTCGTATGTCACTCAGTACATCGTAACACTGATTGACAAGTACTTTATTCCCGTCTTCTATACGAACACTGAAGTCATGTTCTTTATCTTCTCGAAAAGTCAACCAATCAAAAACTGACTTGTGAAATGCTGTTACATTGTCGTTTTCAACAGGAAACAACGAATGGAGAGAGTTCAACGCATCTTTCTTTGCTTTCCTTTCTGCGCGAGGGATATCACGGTCAGGCTTAAGACCTAAGATACTGTAGAACATTTGAATAGGAAGTGGAAACTTGGATGCGACAACTGCCTCGAACATCTTGAAGAAGCTCTCTTCTTCAGGAATGTAGGGCATAATTTCCTCTTTGATATACGCTTAAAGTATCTTTCATAAACAGAAGAGAGTCCATTGAGAAAGATTTCCTTGACATTAGACGGATCAACGACTTTCTGTTTTTGCAGATAATCTAAGACAAAGAAGGCTACCAAAAACAAACCTTTCGAAGTTTTCAAAAGTTCTTCTGTGACAGACGAATTCCCTTCGACGTCTCCATACAATTTTTTCAAATTAGCATTGAGAAAAATCGAAAGGTCCCGTTTGTTTTCTGAGTCGCATGGGCTAATAAAGATGGTTTTAGCCTCTGCAAGAGCAGAAAAACTTGGTGGTGGTCTTGTGGTTAGAATGCATCGTATCCATGAAGGTAAAACCGATAATTTGTATCTTAGCACTTGTTGTAATTCATATTTCCATAGACTACAGCACTCATCTATGGCATCCAAAACGATAACAAAATTCGAGTCAGCAAGCTGAAGCTTCTGCAATGGCTCTTCAAACAACACGGTGAACAGTTCTTCACACTTTAATTCTGAAATATTTCTTCCAAGATCTGTTTGCAGCTTGCTTTCTAAGGCCTTTTGATAACCAGGAACAGTGTCGCACATCTGTCTTGCAATGGACTGCAACATCAATCTTGGATTGTTTCTCGTAGAATTACTAAACTGAAAGAAGTGACATCCTGCAAGACACCCAAGATTCTTGTACATCTGGCACGTCTTAGCAGCAATGACTGACTTACCCATACCTGGACCAGCCGTGATTTGCAATGCACATGATTGTGGTTGGTCACAGTCAACATGAGATTTGATTTGATCTAAAATCCACTGACGAGTGTTTGGGTAAAAGTACGTGCACAAAGACTCAATTAATTTACTGAATTCTTCCTTGGCGAGTTTCGCAATATGTTGACTTTGCTTGTGTACTAAAAGGCTCTTCAATTCACTGATGTCATCTTTAATGCCACGTATCAAAGCTGTGTCTGACTTGATTCCTTCTGTGGCTAACTTTAGATTCACAAGCTGTGTTTTGATGTCCTCATCTGATATGAACCAGTCATAGAGTAACTGGTTGTAGTCTTTCTCTCCTAAAGGAGCAAACTTCAAATCATCAATGTCCACTTGACTCAGACCCAGTGACAGAAGGGCAGATGAAATATCTTGCCAGTGTTGTTCAAAGTCAGCATCGTTTATTTCAGTATTTGGTTTGTGTGCTATTGTATTGTTTCTGTAGTACTTTATCCTGGCTAGGTTAGCCTCTCTTGAGTTATCTGTTATCGGTGGTAAGACATCCCATCCAGTTGCTGGTGCTGTAAGTCCACAAATGCTTCTTAAAAGAACTAACAGTAAAGTGATATCAAAGTCTTCAGATTTAGGGCTGCTCCCACTTGGTGGATACAGTTTGTCCCATTGTTCCTTATTCAGTACTTTCCCTTTTGGTTTCTTCAGTTTTTGTAGTGTTGTCTTGTTAGCAATTAAGGTAGCTTTCAATGAAGATGGTGGATGTATGCCATCAAATACACAACGAACTGCTCGTGCGCCGCCATCGACTAGTAACCTACAAAGCTTGGTGTAGTTGATTTTTTCATCTGTTTCTTTGTACCAGCTGGCCGAACTTCCTGCCATGCACATGTAATGATTTTAACGATGATGAATACGCTGCATCCCACACCAAGATTGGACAGACGTACTATAGTTTTGGTGTTGTCAACGTTGTAGCAATATCATCGTTACTACTCTTGATTACTAATAAATAAATAAACGCTACTTATAGAATACTTTCTCATTTTGCTTAGAAACAATGAGCTCATCGCCATCTTCTCTGCATGGGGTTCTGGATTCATCTGAACCTCGCACTAAAATTAACAGTAAGTGATCTTAATAATGACTAAAAACTAAAACCTGAAACTAAAAAGTGAAACTTTTGGTTGTTCATCAATTTTCAGTACCGGTAAAATTTCCGAGAAAACTTGGTGTCATACAACTTGTAACACGTCACGTAAGGTGAGGATTACGAGTATTAAACACCACGTGTTTGGAAATAAAAACTGGATTGAAAACTGGATCAGGAAGTTAGACAAAAAACTACCCATAAAAACCGCCAACCTATTTTGAAATTTCTTTTTTTCTCGCCTTAACGTCACGTGACCACCGGAAGTCAACACGAACATCCTTGAAATTTCAAGAAACCTAATTATGATTTTAGCCCCAAAATTCAATTTCATGATAGGTTACGTTTAAGGTATTAGGATACGTAAACGACCACTATGCGCGCAAACTTAAACAACGCGCTGACTTTATAGTATGACACAAACAAAGTATACATTTTCTGAAAGCTGAGTAAATATAGTTTATGAAGAAATCTTCAAAATACGATATTTTTATGTTGTTCACATTATTAGTGATCTCGAAGCGAAATTTAACAATGCCTTAGTGAAAACGTTAACGGGCACGTACATTTTAAGCTATGTTTGCGAAAAATGTCTTAACATACTCACGAGATAATAAGCTCAAAAAGGGTGTCCCAGATTTTTGATATCTGTTTTATATCTCTCGCTATTTTTGACCGAAGTTCGGCGATTGCTTTTGGAGTGTTGTTTAGAGTAAAAAGCGTCATAACTTTGGAAAGAAATTAAACTTCAAAAATCGGAGACACCCTTTTTTGGATCATGAGTTTCTTTTTAAACTCTCCAAATTTTAGAAAAATAGAATAAAATCTAAGGGCCTTTTAGCTTTTTGAAGTTGAGGTTTCAACGGCAGAAAAATAAAATAAAAATAAAAATAAAAAAATAAATAAATAAAATAAAAATCGAGAAAAATGCATTTCTTTGTTTGTAGCCCGAAGCTGCAGGGAGCCACGATGGTTTTGGTCAAAACACCTTCAGCCTTCCATTTTGTCATCATTTGTCATATTATGTTGTTTTGGACGATCGCAATGTAGGATCTTTTTACAAGGACAAAGGAGCATTTTGACTCAACGTTATTGCAAGCGATAAAGTCACGATTTCGATTGGTCTCAAAATTTTGCCTTTTCCGAATCAAAAATCGCATGAAGTTTCACTAACATTTGGAAGACAAAAGTTAAAAGTTACAAAATTTCAAAAAATTTTTTTTTTTGAGCAAATCGTCATTTTTGTAGTATCCTAATAACTTAAGATTGATAGAGTTATTGCAGAAACGTAGTAACACATGTTTGAGTTTTCGGGTTCGATGTCATATCATCATGATATCATCGAAGCTAAGACCGAAAAGGATTTTGGGTACTTCGAAATGTGTATTATATTTTCTTATAGACATGTAAAAATGCACAGTAGAGCAAAGTCAATCGACCCAGATTAACATGCCAAAGCCATTCTCCGAAGATATACGCTGGAGAGCTGTTTGGCTGCGGTATTTTGTCTTCCCATGATCCCCTTCGGTCTTAGCTTTGATGATATAACCTTTTTTTGAACCAGACGTTTTTTCAATTAGGTGTATATCCCCTTTTATTGTATATAAACGTAATTCAGCCTATGGCTGCGATGGTTTTGAAACAAAGCTACCTATCTACCTATCTACGTATTACGGGATACCTCTGGCGTACCTCTGCATACTTTAAATCCGCTATTCTAACTCCAACAATATATAAAGTGCACATATATATAATTGCAATAATAGACCACAAAGAATAAGCACTGGTGTAACAAGCATTATGATACAATAAGTTGGATCTGGAACTTTTCTTTAATCTATTCATTTGTTTTTTCTAACACCTTATTGTATCGGTCCGTTGTTCGGATATTTTGGTACTATTCTACTAACACATTGCTTTTCTAACTTACTATTATTACTAATCTTATCTATTTAACTCTACAATAAAAATTCAGTATGTAATACCAGTTTCTATATACATGTTTACGTTGTAACATGATGTCTTTATACCTTACCACTACTAATATTATCTAAAATAAGTAACAAACTCTACTATCTATATCATGCAATACCTATTATTATACTCGAGTCCATTATAACATGTTGTCTTTATACCTTACCACCACTTATTTTATCTTGGATAACAAACTCTACAATCTATATCATGCCATTGTCATATACTTGTGTCCTTTATAACATGGTGCCTTTATACCTTACCACCACTTATCTTATCTTGGATAACAAACTCTACAATCTATATCATGCCATTGTCATATACTTGTGTCCATTATAACATGAAGTCTTTATACCTTACCACCACCTATCTTATCTTGGATAACAAACTCTACAATCTATATCATGCCATTGTCATATACTTGTGTCCATTAGTATAACATGGTGTCTTTATACCTTACCAACACTTATCTTATCTTGGATAACAAACTCTACAATCTATATCATGCCATTGTCATATACTTGTGTCCATTATAACATGATGTCTTTATACCTTACCAACACTTATCTTATCTTGGATAACAAACTCTACAATCTATATCATGCCATTGTCATATACTTGTGTACATTGTAACATGATGTCTTTATACCTTACCACCACTTATCTTATCTTGGATAACAAACTCTACAATCTATATCATGCCATTGTCATATACTTGTGTCCATTATAACATGATGTCTTTATACCTTACCACTACTTATCTTGGACAACAAGCTCTACAATCTACAGTTAACTCTCGTTACAGCGGACACCCTTGGGATCGTCACTTAGAGTCCGTAATAGCGAGCATCCATAATAGGGAGAGTTAATTTTGGTCATTTGTTTGTCAATAGTTTTAGCCGGGAGTTTTGCTACTGCCCGCAATAGCAAGGTGTCCGTAATATCGGGGTGTCCGCAAGGCGAGAGATACAGTCAACTCCCATCGGTTATATACTTGTATCTATTCTAAAAATGTTGTCTTTTTACTTATCTTATCCTTAGACAACAAATTTTACAAATATGAATTTCATGTCTAAAAAAAGTCGTAACACAGACAAATTTAAGATAAAATCTACAAGTCGAAATTGTGGAGAGCACAGAGCTGCACTTGACACTTATTTCCTGAAGCAAGATTAATGATGAGTGTAAAAGGTTCGTTAGTTATTTTAGAAAAAAGGTGAAGATCTGAAGTGCAGAGGTAAATGTGTTCAATCTCGTTTGTATGCAGATTGATGATCATGACGACCCCATCATTAACCCTACTTCCATCATATACAACTACGTAATCCTTAGTAAGCAACAAAATTCCTCTATGATCGAATATAGCAAAGTTAGTCGGACCCAGATACACTTGTTTATACAAGGAACAATTTTCTGTATACCTAATGAATATGGAACCCTCATAATGGAATGCAAGGAGACTTCCATCGCTGGAAAACCCAACAGATTCCCCATAACCAAAACTGGATCTCCATGAACTCCATGTACAGCACCAATCAAATGCTTTTGTAGGATATATAGGGATCCTTTCTTCTGGCTTTTCGTAATGGCATAAAAATAATTTACGTAGATAGACCTTACTTTTTCTTGCCTCCCCAATTATATATCCTTGAGGCAGCCAACTCATTTCCTCTAAGAAGTTTCCATCTTCATCGGTGAACAAGTCATTTCTATATCTATTGCTGGTACCGAGCAGAATGTGGCCCAAGTAACCGACACCTTCTACTTCGACATACTGACCTATTCCAGCAATGGTGCTAACTATTGTCCCTGTTTCCCCTTCCATGACATATATCTTGTTGTTGTAGCATCTAACAGCAATATACCAGGGCTGATAACCAAACACGTGGCATGATCTGATGACATTGGGGGACTGGAAACTTTTTACAGATTCCAGTGTCGTAGCGCTTCTAATCTCAATATCGCTTTTCTCCAGTTCTTCGCCAATGACCACTATGAATCGATGATTAGGAGATTTGTGCACTTCTTTCTTTCCAGGAAAGGATTTCTGGAAATCGAGTGCTCCATCTCGTCGATATTTCATGACTATAGTGTTCTGGTCTTTTTGCTGAACAAAAAAAAATCCTTCCTCGCATCCCAGAATAGAAATGGAAGAGTTGGTCAGGTTGACGTCTTGAGGCGCTTGCTGTATATCGATGAATTTAATCTCACAATGTGACAACTTATGTTTCTGAAGAGGTTCGAGTACCGATGTCGTAGTTATCTCTTGACCAATTCGCAACCTGTTTGCAGTTTGAAGAACAAACTCAACGTACCGACCGAACTTGAGAGGTTGAACGAAGGGACACCACTTTTTATGGCCATCATGAAACACAACGAAAAAAACGAGCACAAATTGAAAACACCCTATGAAAAGCATTGTCTACTCGAGTCCGAATCGTTTCAGACTCTATAGTATGGTCATGATATTGCCGGCAATATAACAATGCACTGATTAAAAAGTAGTTAAAAAACTCACTGTAGTTTGAACTACTTTTAAGAAGATCCCACACGAAACGCAGCGCATATATCTCGCTGTCTGTCAAATGTAAGGCTTTATTAAGATCCTTTTTTTCGTTCATTATGTCACTCAGGACTTCGTAACACTGATTCACAAGTACTTTATTCCCGTCATCTGTACTGAATTCGAAGTCGTGCTTTTTGGGTGGCTCTTCAGTACAAGATGTATTCAAAGGTTTATTCTGATCTCTTTTCTCGTTTCGAGTAGCAAAACTTTCGCCTTTTTCATGACTTCTGGAATCAGGTACTTTAATACTTGCACCATGTATACAGGCAGCTTCATCTGGAAGCTTTTCCACACCGTTCTTACTCATCTTCCCCACAGAAATATTGAAATCTTGCTCTTTCTCTTCAAGAATCAAAAAATCAACCACGGTTTTGTGAAACGCGCCTACATGATCATTCTCTACAGGAAACAAGGAGTGTAGTTGGCTTAATGCATCGCTTCTTGCTTTTCTTTCTCCACGAGGGATCTCAGAAACACTCTTAAGGCCAAGAATGCTGTACATCATCTCGATGGGAATTGGGTTTTTTGATGCGACAACTGCTTCGAGCATCCTGAAAAACCCTTCCTCTTCCGTTATGTAAGGCAACAGAACAGTTCTTAATCTTTCAAAGTACTTTTCGTAGACCGAAGAAAGCCCACGAGGAAAAATAACCATCAATTCAGATGACGAAAAAATTTTCTCTTTCTGTATCTCATCAATAAGAAAAAAGGCCACCAAAAACAAACCAACCGATACTTTAACCAGCTGTTCCATAACCTCAGATTCTTCGTCAATATTTTTGAGATTGGCTCTGAAAAAAATCTCAATATCAAGTTCATTTTTGGGATCTCTTGGATCAATGAAGATGCTTTTCTTTGCTTCGACTGCATTAAAGCTTGGAGGAGGTCTTGTAGTTATCACAAATCGTAACCATGATGGTAAAAAAGACAGTTTGTTTTTAAGGATGTCTTGCAATTCATGCTTGAGATTACTGCAGCATTCATCTATGGCATCCAAAACGAAAACAAAGACTCTTTAAACTTCAACTTCTGGCATGGCTCCTCCAGCAACACAGTAAAGAGTCCCTCACAGTCCATGTCACTAATGTCTTTGCCAAGATTTGTGTGCAGTTTTCCTTCTAAAGCTTCGCCATAACCAGGAACAGTGTCACACATCTGCCTTGCTATGGACTGCAACATCAACCTTGGATCATTTCTCGTAGAATTACTGAACTGAAAGAAGTGACATCCTGCAAGACATCCAAGTTCTTGGTATGTCTGACAGATTTTAGCAGCAATAGTTGATTTGCCCATACCTGGACCAGCTGTGATCACCATCATCTCACATGGCTGTGATTCACCTCCGTAAACAAGGGTTTTGACTTCATCCAGAACCCATTGGCGAGTGTTTGGATGAAAAGACTTACACAGGGATTTAATCAAGCTGCTGAAGTCACACTTGGTAAGTTGATTAATAAGTAAAACTTTAGGCTGAGTACTTGAGTAAATGCTCTTCATATGACTTATGTCCTCTCGAATACCAGGTATCAAAGCCGTCTCTGACTTGATGTCTACTGTGTCTGACTTGAGGTCTGCTGTGTCTGACTTGAGGTCTGCTGTGTCTGACTTGAGGTCTGCTGTGTCTGACTTGAGGTCTGCCGTGTCTGACTTTAGGTATGCCGTGTCTGACTTGAGGTCTGCTGTGTCTGACTTTAGGTCTGCTGTGTCTGACTTGAGGTCTCCTGTGTCTGACTTGAGGTCTGCTGTGTCTGACTTTAGGTCTGCTGTGTCTGACTTTAGGTCTGCTGTGTCTGACTTGAGGTCTCCTGTGTCTGACTTGAGGTCTGCTGTGTCTGACTTTAGGTCTGCTGTGTCTGACTTTAGGTCTGCTGCATCTGACTTGAGGTCTGCTGTGTCTGACTTGAGGTCTGCTGCATCTGACTTGAGGTCTGCTGTGTCTGACTTGAGGTCTGCAGTGTCTGACTTGAGGTCTGCTGTGTCTGACTTGAGGTCTCCTGTGTCTGATTTGATATCTGCTGTGCCTGCCTTCACTTCCTGTAGCTGTGTTTTGATGTCCTCATCTGATATGAACCAGTCATAGAGTAACTGGTTGTAGTCTTTCTCTCCCAAAGGAGCAAACTTCAAATCATCAATGTCCTCTTGACCCAGACCCAGTGACAGAAGGGCAGATGAAATATCTTGCCAGTGTTGTTCAAAGTCAGCATCATTTATGTCAGTGTTTGGTTTGTGTGCTATTGTATTGTTTCTGTAGTACTTTATCCTGGCTAGATCAGCCTCTATTGAGTTATCTGTTGTCGGTGGTAAGACATCCCATCCTGTTGCTGGTGCTGTAAGTCCACAAATGTTTCTTAGAAGAACAAACAGTAAAGTGATATCAAAGTCTTCAGATTTAGGGCTGATCCCACTTGGTGGATACAGTTTGTCCCATTGCTCGTTATTCAGTACTTTCCCTTTTGGTTTCTTCAGCTTTTGCAGTATTGCCTTGTTGGCAATGAAGGCAGCTTTCAATAAAGATGGTGTATGTATGCCATCAAATACACAACGAACTGCTTGTGTGCCGCCATCGACTAATAACCTATAAAGCTTAGTGTAGTTGTTTTTTTCATCTGTTTCTTTGTACCAGCTGGCCGAAATTCCTGCCATCGATCACTGATGTAGATGTTGATGATCACCAAGAAATAGTCCTGAATAAGATATTAGAAAAAAGTAAGTTTAAGAAAGAACATTCATACATGTACATATACTGATAAAGGGCGAACATTTTAACAAAGCTTTTTTAATAGAGTGATGGCACTTAATTAACCAATGAAAAAAATATTAGTCAAATACACCTTAGTAGTCTTTGATTGCATTGTTTCTTTGCATATTTTGTATTGACTGTTACAAATTCCAGGAAACAGATTTTTTCTAATTTCACGGGTTAAATGCCATCACTCTAATCTATCTAAATAAGCTTTTTATGTCTTAAAAATTATTTTAAAACCTTCTTCATTTCATTTTTAAGTATCCTTGTCTATTAAAAAACTATTCTTATGACTATAAACGTTTTGATATGTATGAGGCATGTGATGACATTGATCATCTAACACTATTCTGAAAGGATAAGAATTACCTTTAAGTACTTTTACTGGTTGCATATCAGTGGTGTTTCAATCCTAGTCATATCCATGGAAGATATTAAAGAGACTGGTAATAGTGACCATGGAGATAATGTCAGCTGACCAGAAAAATTTTTTTCCCCCTTTTTATCATTTATTTTGAGTTTGAATGCTTATTCTAAGTAAAATATTTTTCAATTTGGAATTTTTGTAACTCCTTATAAGGATGAAGGAATTTATATCCATTGGTCTCTGTTCCCACATGGTCTATAAGTGTGTTTGTCCTGACTGTAATGGGCAAGGTATTTCTCAACACTTATTGGTGAGCACCTTACGACAGATTAGAGTTCTCACACAAACAAACATCTAAGTTGCTCCTCTGCATGTCAGATTGCAAATCCTCTTTCAATAGCGATAAGTTGTTATAAGTGAGTCATTAGAATATTGAATGTAGTCCAGTAAAGAAGATCCTCTGTGCCAAAAAGAAACAAAATTGAAATAATTTATCAAACTTTCACGATCTGTTGATCAAATGTTTTTATCTTTTATAATTTTTTGCAGTTGTCAGTGTTATTGGCATGTTTATAAAGTTATTTCTAGTTCTAGAATTTGCATTTGGACAACTAAACCTTACCTCAACCCTAACTCAATCTTAACTCAAACTCAACTCTACTCAACTTGTAACTCGCTCATTATCTTATCTCATTCCACTCACATATGACCAGGATTCAAAATAAATTTTCAGGAAATGCTGAAATTTGCAGGCTTTTTGGGTGTGGCTCGTTTTTTTTTAGCTGGCTACTTTCAATTTTCTTAATCAAAATAAATAATGAAATCATAGGATGTTACAAGACTTTGAGCCTTCAAAACAGACTCCTTTATGAGGGTAAAACATCTTAATGATAAATAGTTATAATTAATCAATCAGAATCACTTTATTTGTATATTATATTTTTGTGTTTTTGGTTAGATAATGGCCGGCGAAGATGCTGAAATATCCAGCTGCTATATATTTTGAACCACCCTATATGACGAGTCTGGGCATTGAACACAGGTTACTATGCCACCTATGCTTCACTTGATATATGATAAGATGAGTGAAATGAGCAAAGACATGGCAGCCATGTTGTCTAATATACATTTAAAACTCATTAATAATTCATTAAAGTGCTACTACGACGAAAATCGCTCAAACTTGGATTCAGCTGAAACTTCCTAAGAATACTCTTTAAAGGTCCAATAATCACTGTATGAAGTGTTTTCTCGATATTCAGGACGAAAGTATGATATTTTTACGATTATTTTTTGAGTCTGTGACGTCATACACTCAACATCAAACATTGCTACATATATTTCTTTGTATATAAATCCTTAATTCATTTTATTCCTGTGAAGCCCAAAGGGTAGCTAATGTGCTTATTTCACATTACTTGTGACTATAATTTATATTTTGGGGTGTTTGGGTATTTCTTTCTCCCTTTACTACTGATATTTTGATCATAAACTACAAAGAAATGTATGGAGCGATGTTCGATATTGAGTGTATGACGTCACAGACTCCAAAAAATAATCGTAAAAATATCATACTTTCGTCCTGAATATCGAGAAAACACTTCATACAGTGATTATTGGACCTTTAAAGAGTATTCTTTGGAAGTTTCAGCTGAATCCAAGTTTGAGCGATTTTCGTCGTAGTAGCACTTTAAGGAAACCATAAATTTTAACTTGGATTTTCTCTATCAAACTTGGTTTATTTCGTAAAGGATTCGGTACAATATGAAAACTTATGTCATGAGTTTTCTAAGCCGTTTAATAAACTCGCAGATCGTGTTTTATCGGGTCTAAAACCACTCGGCTGCGCCTCGTGTTTTATACCCGATAAAGCACTACTGCTTGTTTATTAAATAGTACGTAACAAGATACTTTTTATTGGCAATTCTTTTGTTAACTTCAATCAAGAAGTGCCTATGAAATCATACCATAAGGGAATGACATGTGGTCTGAAAAAAACATTACACCCAGCTAGGCTTGAGGTCTTTTGTATTATGACTAGTGAGCTAAGTACTGTTTAACTTATAAACTTTTTTATCTTATATTTTTTACATACCTAAGATATCAAGAGCAGCCATGGTTATTTCCAGCCAGTTAGATATTATTACCGACGAAGATTGAGAATAAAGACAAAGTTTGATCTTATTTGCTAGCAAATAAGATCACTGTACGAACAAATACATGGGTAGAATTTAGCATAGAAATCGCAACAAAAATACATTCTCAAAATTGCTTCTTCGCTGCTGATTAACAGACCATTTAAAAATACATTGATCATACAGTATACTTACCTTAACCCTTTGAAAGATACCTTTGCCGTAATCGTCATGATATGGATAAAACACGGATAAAACAAGCCGATTAATGTCTACAAATGCAGAGCAACGACTTCCACCTTCTTTCCGCCATCTTATTCTCTCCAGACGCAAGGAGGTCTGGGTCGGTAGGGTGGGGAATCGTGACACCTAAAGAAGATTTATTTATAATGCTAGTTGGAGTGCACCACTTATACCAATACTCTTATTCTTTTTTTACGTGTACGCAATTACAATTGTGTTATCACTATTCGAACTCAAAGGCTTTTTCTGATTTGGAAACCGCATTTTATATGTTTCATTGATATTCCGATTAAGGAATTGGGTAAGCCCCAGCGGTTTACGACCTGCTCTTTTGCATTAGCGCATTTTGGAACAAAACTAAAACAGTTTGGAAGTTTTCCCATGTGCTTAGCGTCATTAAAGCTCATTGTGTGCTAATTTGAAACTAGTAGAGGTTTCATACGCCCATTTTACAGCTTTATTAATTTTTCCGTAGTCGTCCTTGCATTGCCCGGCTTTGCGTTAGTGAGCTAATGTGCGTACTTCACTCGAGTACTCTCATTGAAAATAATTGCATGGTACAAAATGCTAAGTATGTTTGCTTAGCATTTAGAGGTTTTACCCTACTCTCTTATCACCTCCGTCTTGCGTTGGTGCAACGTTAGCGAGTTAATGTGTTTAGTGAACAAAACAATAAACGGAAAGAGCGCGCGTGCGCAAGTTGATAATGCGCGGGAGTAGGGTAAGGCGAAAATTAAACTGCATCCGGTTACTAAAAGTACTGAGCCCGACCGGGAATTTATATGGCGCGCGCATTATTAAAAGTCTCCCTCTCTTATTTGTGATATCTTGGTGAAAATTGACATAATTCATTTTTGGTTTTCCATTTCTCCTTATCTCCATTTCTCCACAAATAAGTGGCAGCTGTTTCAGTACCTTAAAAAAAATTTAATGGTGCTATATTTGAAAGTTACTCAGGCTCATAAGGCTGGGATTCCACATGGAATAAAATGAAAAATAGAACCACATCATATGACTGGGGCGAAAGCTCATGCGTGCAAACAAAAAGAAAAGTACATATCAGATTGGGTGGAGCTATTCGTTTATAGCTATGGATGCATTACTCTTTGCTATTGAAAGATATCTATAGCAATTACTATATTAAAAGGTGAACGGTTTGGTTGGGAATAAGTGTATGCAATTTTCCATCGTATGCAGTGAATTCCAGAAACGTGGTCGTTGCCTGAGCGACTGGACCGAAATGGAGCATTGGTATTGTCGTAGCCCAGCGGGAATAAATCACTTAAGCGCATGGTTCATTTTTGGCTCTGAATAATATGATTGTGCTTACTCAAGATACATAAATAAGATGGGGAACATGTCTTACTAGTATTATCTACTTTTAAAAACCACATTTCAGTACGTTACTTTCTTTACTAGATTCTGTTTTGATATTGACAGGTCTTGTACCTGGTCTGCTTCTCGAGAATGTCCTTGTCATAGAAGTTAACCTCATAAAGTACACTAGTTTTATCTTAATGAACTCATTTTTCCGTTCTTATAATTTGTTTTTGCGTACAATGTTATATTTTTTACATATATTTTTACGTTTATTATTTCAATATTTAATGAGTTGGTCACCTCCTTTCTGGGTAACTATTATGAGAGTATATGGTAGTATATAGAGTATATATTAGTTTTTTTCTACTCAACACTCGTTTCCCAATAAAGCTGTTAAACGAAACAAAACAAAACAACACATTACTAGTAAATGTATGCCTTGGGGTTAACGAAAGGAAAAGGAAGGTTCGTACTGTACTAATCTGATGATACCCACCAAGGAAGCGCTTCAGTTTCCACCCATAGGGGCAAATGTAAACTTTATTTAACCACTGTGGCCCATTCAGCAACGAAACTGGTATCCAGAGGGGCCCTTCAAAAGAATGTCATAGTTTCTTTGGGTGCAGTAGCGCGCAGGCTCGAGAATGACAGCTTTGTTTGAATGCACACGTCTTGCAAAGCCTATAGGCCAGGGCCATAATTGTCGGAACATAGGACCTGAGACCGAAAGAGTACTGATGGTACAATCAATGTTTTTATAAAACGAGGGTAGTACTGATGAAGGATCCTTCCAAACTTGTAGCATTTTTTTAGATCCAATGCATATTGAATTTCTCCGATTACGTAGTCCAAGATGACTGCGCTCGCACACTTTATAGATATTATTTTTGTTTGTGCATTAAAAAAAATAAATAAATGTGATTTGAGGCGAAATGATAATGATTTAACCGTGGAAATAAAAAAGAGAAAACCTGAACAAAATACAACTCAAACTAAAAAACTTCTTATACACCGCGACGCGCCTGCCAGCCAGGTGAATGACCTGTTGTCAACTTGTTGTGACCGTATTCAACTTTTTGTCACGACATTATCTGCCAATGTGGTCACGTATGGAAGATTAAAGTAAATATATGTATTTTGCAACGTACTTAGCTTTATGATAAGTCTACAGCGCGTGTTACCCATCCCTACAATAGAATATTCTCTTGTTTTCCCAATCATTTCCAATCTATTACCTTTGCACTTTGCATTTTTTCGAGTTCACAACAATTACCAGTACCATTTAAGATCAAACTATCACGAAACTACTATTTATTTTAACTAGAATTCCAAATCCCCTTTAAACATTGACCAATCCACGAAGACATAAATGATATGCTTAGGCCTCCTGTGGGTGAGCTCCCCGCGACATTTCTCTATTTCTCTTTTCTTCACAAAAGGCTGCTGGTTAAAGTGTATATGACACGGAAAAAATTTCATCGTTTAAAATGTACAGTTTGTTAGTAATAATAAATATATCGTTATGAAATTTGTTTCAAAAGCTTATTTCTTGAGATATATGAGAAAATCAATCCCAATTTGTGACGTCATTTTGTTGACACATACTCTAGATTCAGTAGTAATGCACTAAATATAAATAGTAATTCGTATAAAATAACAACAAAAGGCATATTCTATTCAGCTTAATTTGAAAGCTTACGCATAGTACTCTTCGAATGTTGGGAAACTGAAAAATGTACTACCTGAAATTAAGATTATACATTCAAACATATTTAAACTAAATCGGGGAGACTTGTAAACAAATGACGTCACAACTTGTGCTAAATTTTCTTGATTTTCTAGAGAAATACGTTTTTGAAACAAATTTAACCGTGATATTCTTATTAATGCCAATAAACTACACATGTTTAACATTAATTTTTTTTCGTGTCATATGCACTTCAAAAAAACACTCGCTAGATCAAAGCTGTTGCTTTCGTGATACGCCACCAGAAAATAATAGAGCAGTTTTACTGTTCATTAACACCTGTCAATCAACACGTCACGTGGTCCGCCTGATCTCTTATCCTTTAAAATTTTGGCTAAAACTATTTTTGAAAAAATAATATGATTTTGTTCTTATGTTCAGTTCTTACTAAGAAAATATAATCGTGCTAATTTTCGCGCAGCTCCAGAGAGGAATTCTAGATCTGATCATGATTTTAGGGGTAAAAACCGAAAGCGAAGGTCAAACTTGCGATTTAGTGGCATGCAACAGATGAATCGAAAGTCTTTGAGGTTTAACCTGTTATTTCATTTGACAACGTCAGCACGTACTTCCTTTCGATCACGTTTTGTTTTTGTGCTAAAAATATTGAAGTCAAAACATATATGATTCAGTTATTGAATTCTGACCTTTAGATCTTAGACTATTTATCCGAGTAAAAATCTAAAAATTTTGAGTGACCAATTTAATGCATGGAAATTGTTATGACAAATAATTATATCGCGTACATCGAAAGTATGGCAAGAATGGTTTTGCTTTTGCGCTAAAAATATTGAAGTCAAAACATATATGATTCAGTTATTGAGGGGGGGGGGGGGGGGGGGGGGGGGGGGGGGGGGGGGGGGGGGGGGACAAATTAAAAATTGTGCTTGGCCGATTAGGAACGCCGACCATGTTCAATTACGTTTTCATGGTGGCAAAAACTTAGCAGACAAATGGAAGTTACCTTATAAATTCCATAAAGCCGCAAAAGGAGAAAATTTCAAAATTGGAAAAATGTTAAAATAACCCAAGAAATTCATTACAAGAGCAGTATTGTTCAACCGCTTCGAGATGACAGCCTTTTTATTTCAAGGTTTTCAAAACTATAATAGGAATACGGCCAAAGCATGAAATCTGGCATGTTTTTAAACGACTAATGTTTCTGTTTCCGTCTGGTGTTTCACTCGACTAGGACCGACAAGCTAATCGTCTAATCTTCGGAAAATTAGCGGTCCCACTTCGGAATCCAATATCACGATACGTGACCCGATCGCGCTATGGACAGATGATTTGGTAGACAACGTGGTCAAACATAAATAATAACGTGATCTGGCGCTTTATGGATTCAGTTTCTAGGATCTAGCTTACGAGAGAGAACAGAAATTTGGGCGGATCGCGGAACTTTGATTATCCAGTATTTAGATCGTACTAGAGGACAACGGTTAAACCAAAAGTTTTGTAATAAGCTTAGCCTGAACGCCAAAACTAGCTGAGTACTAGTGGTTTGAGGGTTTGTTTTCCCCAAATATTCTGTTTTCCTGTGCTATTAGAAGGGTGACGGTACTACCTTTAGAGCTATTATTCTTCAAGATGTCTTTAACGGATAGACCTTTGCCGATGACTCAACTAAGCGTAGCCATGGGTTCAAGACCTTGGGAAAATATATGAAAATAACGCGGCTCACGAGAAAAACGATTTGGACACAGTATGGCAAAGCATGTACTCCAAAGGTCTTCACAGGAAAGTCAGCTCACAGTGTTATTACTCTCCTGAGACATTGAAGAAGCCCAAAACAAGTACGAAGAAGAAAAGAATAAACAAGGAGAAGAAGAAAAGGAACAAGATGAAGAAGAAAAGGCCAAGGATGAACCCGAAGAACAAGAGCAAACTAATAAAATGAAGAAGAGAATGAAGCCACGAAATCCCCCAGAGATGAGACTGAGAAAGCCTGTTTGATGCCCCGAGAAACTTTGCAAGTGTCCATCTAGACCGAGCTCTGAATTCAGGCAGAGCTCACCTGCACGACGAAGGGCGAAGTTACAGAAAAAGAACATTTTCAGGAAGTCTTTCAGGAGGTGAACATTAGTCAAGACTTTTACTTTTTCAAATGGAGTTTCGAAATCAACGGACCCTGGAGTCATTGAAAGACGATACACTATTGATTGATAATCAAATACCATGTGTGTGTTTTGGATTGAACACCTACATCGATCGCCTCGATCCCTGAACTGGAGGAAGTCTCAAAACACATGAAAAAATCCATGTAAATATCTAGATAGCTGATCTAAGTTAAGAGTTTTCCGTGCAAAACAAAACACTTGTGTTTACGCTTGAAAACGTTTTTTTCTGATTTATCCTAGCCACGTTTCAGCTGTATTATAATAACTACACGTGTAGAAAAAAATCAAGAAAAAAAATTGTAGGGTTTCTAAAAACCTAAAATACTGATCTAGAGCTTCATTCATTGGTTATATATTTATTTTCGTGATTTTAATTTTCTCTTTTTGTGTCTGTGAATTAAGCTTTGTTTTCATTCATTCGTTCAGTGTTTGTTTACATACTGATATTGTAATTTTGATTGGCTGAGGGTAAAGACATTGCAGTGCTACGTGACCAAAGATACAATAGAAAATTAACAACAGATGACAGCCTTTCATTAATACAATTTCTGGATTCTAAAAGTACATTATAAATTATATTTAAATCTATAAATTTTATTACTGAATTATTGTACCTGACAATCATTTGCACAAAGAATAGAAATCAAATTAAAATGATCTGAAAAATAAATCGTAGTTGTTTATATATACTATCGAGAGAACTTTTAGAGGAAGTTAAACGTTGAATGGTTAATTTTTGGATACAAAGTTGGACTTCCTAACCTATTGAAATGACAAAATATTATACCTAAAGCAGGTGAAAAGCTTTGATTCTTTTCCTACAAAGTGATAATGAGTTATTGAGTTGTTGAAGTCTTGCCGGTTAACGCCTAAACAACTCCCTTGGAAATCACCACTATTTAAAACAGCGTACAGCGAGTCACCATTCAAAGGAAAAAATATTTCTCTTGCAAGGCATAAGAAAAATAAAAAAAACTTCCAGGTCATGTTAGTATACAAGCTAGGAACTTCAACAGCGTGACAACTATTTGGTTGGGGCGAAACACAACCCTTTGAACCTTTCTAAGGTGTTCGTGTGGAACTGACTGTTGTTTGGCTCATTTTAGCAAACGTAAACACCAGTATCGTGCGACGCGTGCAAGTGCAGTGAGCCTATCATAAAACAAAAGAACCATCTGGGCCCAGTTGTACGAAGGGTAAATAACGCTATCCGACGCATAAATCTTATCCAGTGGATAAATTTATTGGATAACAATATTGACTTATCCACTGGATAAAGGTTTATCCATCGGATAGCGCTATGAGTACAGTAAAAATTGGTTAAAATTGAATCATTTTTCATATACTGGATATGAAATGCTACAATGACATAAAAATAATACCTTGGCATTTTTTGCAAAAAATAAATTGAGATATAAAAAAAATTGAATAATTGAAAGATTGGTCGTAGTCCCCCCCCCCCCCCCCTCCTCTAGTTTTATGATACCTGTGTGTTTTTGACGTCATACCGCTGACAACATACCTTCCTTTCCGAGTCCAGTCGCGATCTCAAGAAAATATTGTTAAAAAGTGCTTTTTAGTAGTTTGTGAGCAAGAGAAGCCTTTAAATACATAAAACAGGTAAGTTTAGTTTGGTACTTCATATGAAATTTTCGCATTTAACTTCCAAAAAAAGGTTTACAATGGCGTAAGACGACAAGCAAAAAAAAGTCAATGATTAAAAAATGGCAGCTAATCTCTGACCTTGTTTAAAAAGCCCTTTCGCGCCGTGACATTTTGCTCCTTAGCAATAAAATGTGTGCTTTATATTATCAACTCTTTAATAGTTTATTTTTCAAAATGATGTTTGGAAAGACGCTAATATTTGAAGCATAATTGTGTATTTTCTTCATAGCCAATTTTGAACTACATATCGGTTTAATTTAAAGTCTAACGATTATAAACAATTTACATTTTTAGAAATTATTTTTTGATTTTAATTTATTTTTTTGCAAGTTAGGGTAAAGTTATTCATGTGTCAAATGTCGAAAAGTCATAGAAGTACACTTCTGTCATCTGTGAGATCTTAGGTTTATTCCAACTCTGCATCACTTCATTCTCGTGAGTAGTCCAGCTTTCTTTCTTCCACAAAACCAAACCTGGTTCAAACCTTTCACCTTACAATGCCGACCTTCAGCACAAAGCCACCCACAGGTTTGATTCCAGGTTATCACAGTAAATTGAGAAGTTTTTCTCGCCTTAGCTTCGATCGAAACATATTATTATTTACCGCTATCATGGGTGGCGAAGGTTCAACGGGTGGTGAACCCAAAATGCTATCATTCCCTTTGACTACGCTGAGAAGGAGACCTATAATGGAACAAGGCAAGCCATTTATTGTGGTGTAAAGTTCAATGTCAAAATGTCCTCAAATGTAAGCTATATCTATCTAATAAGGTCTCATTGTTTAAGTAATTTACCCCATGGGGTTTATGCACCATGTGAACAATATTCTGGTTCTGATAACTTCCCACCTTCTTATGTGGTGCTGTCGTCCTTCTGTGTTTGTCTGTCATTCTGTGATGGTGTCATGTCAATTCTGTGGTGCCTGACGGGTCATTATGTGGGCTGTCTGGCTTCATGGGGGGGAGCTCTGTCTGTCATGTTCTGTGGTTTGTCGTCATTCTGTGATGACTGTCTGTCATTCTGTGGTGCTGTCTGAATTTCCTGTGGTTTGTCTGCATTCGGATGCTGTCTGTCATTCTGTGGTGCTGTCTGTCATTCTTGTGGTGGGTCTTGTTCATTACTGTGGTCTGTCTGTCATTCTCCTGGGGTGGTGTCTGTCATTCGTTGGTGTTGTCTGCATTCTTGGTGCTGCTATGCATTCTGTGCGTTGCGTTGGCTTCTGTGGTGCTGTATGTCATTCTGTGGTGTTGGCTGTCATTCACTGTGGTGACTGTCTGTCATTCTGTGTGGTGATGCTGTCTGTCCCTCTTGTGATGCTGTCTGTATTTGTGGTGTCGTCTGTCATTCTGTGAGGCGTCTTTCATTCACCTGTGGGCTTTCTGCAGTCTGTGGTTGACTCTTCAGTGTCCATTCTGTGGTTGTCACTGTCATTCTGTGATGCTGTTCGTCCTACTGTGGTGTAGTCGGTCATTCTGGGCGCTGTCTGTCATCTGTGGTGCTGTCTGTCATTCTGTGTGCTGTCATGGACATCCTCTGTGGTGTGTCTGTCATTCTGTGGGGCTGTCCGTCTTCGGGTGCAGCAGTGTTGTCACTTCTGTGATGCTGTGTCTGTCCTTCTGTTGGTGCGGATCTGTCATTTGTGGTGCTGTTTGTCATTATGTGGTGCTATCTAATGTGGAGGTGCTGATGTCAGTCTTGTGGTGCTGTCTTCAGATCTGTGGTGACTGTATGTCATTCTATGAGGTGTGTCTGATAATTCTGTGGTGGTCTGTCATCTGTGGTGCTGTATGCCTTCTGTGGTGTTGTCGGTCCTCTCTCGTGTTGCTGTCTGTCATTCGGGTTGCTGGGTTCGGTCATTCCGTCGTGGTGACTGTTAGGTCAACTGCTACTGTGGTGCTGTCTGTCATTCTGTGTCGCTGTCTGCATCGCTGTGGGTGCTGTCTGTCATTCAGTGGTCGCTGTCTGTAACTTCTGTGGCTGTGTTTGTTTCATGCTGTGGTGCTGTTGCGAGCGTCTGTCACGAGTGTCTTGGTGCTGTCTGTCTTTGTGGTGTGCCTGATCCGTATATCTGTGAGTGCTGCTATTGTCATCACTGTGGTGCCGTCTCATTCTGTGGAGGTTTGTGTCATTTCCGTGCTGCTCTCTGTCATTCTGTGACCAGTGTCATTCTGCCATTACTATCTAGAACAGCTACATCCTTTTTATCTCATTAGTACCTTTGGATTTTCCTGCAGTGGCGCGGCATATGGTAACCCGCAGATACTAGATTCTTCCTCTACCCCTCTGTTCCGTCCCTTACTGTCAGCCCAAGGGTATACTGTCACCCCAACCTTTTTAGCCCCGCCGCTGCCCCAATTTGGTTGACACGATGTCTTGCGGTTGCTTCAGTGGTTGTTCCATACAGAGCAACTCTTGCCCGCAACACCCAGCCCTGACTGAGTGGAGTAAAGAACCTAGCGGGTTCGTTCATTTTTTATTACTGCCACAAATAGTCCAATATTAAGGAAGTACGGGTGACGTTAGCGTGAAAATGCAACCAAGTTCCATCATTCCTCGAACCCAAGTTCCGTCGTTTGCTCTTTCTCCCTTGCTTCAAGAGTTTTCTTTTACGCTCTCCCAGCTGTTATTCATCATAAAAAATCAGCATTTCATCTACCCTGACATCTGACCTATTCAGATCTTGGGACACACTTACCCCCTACCAGACCCCTCAAACGAACCTCCTGTTGAAGAGCGCCAGGTTCGGAACCCTGGAGCAATTTACTTGTGAACACTACATAAATAATAATATGAGCATCTCCCTGTGTCTCAATAACATTACTAACCTGTAGTGAGTTTGACCCCGGGGGCAAACTCCATCAGTCAACCTTGTCCAGCAATTGAATAATAAGATTGGGTGGAAAGGCTTTAATTCAGTCAAGGATAATGCTTAGGATATATGCTAGATTGACTTAGGCCAGTTTAAAGCTTTCAAGTCCGATCGGACTGATTGTTCGGGACGGAAGACCACACCATGTGCCACATGCGTCGTCTCCTAAAGCATGTTGCTCCGCAACAATCCGAACAGACGCCATTTATAGCAGTATTTTTATAATAATTGCTCCTGACACACTAAGCAGCAAGCACCATTGGTACTGTATCATATAATATGGATTATGGTGCTTAATTTATTTATTAGTTCCCCCCAAGGGCGGGATACCTACTGCCCCGTTGAAAATAGAGGCAATCCAGTGTGGCAAATCCAAGGGGCTTCATAAAACTATGGGATAATAACAGACGACAAGGCCCTACTGTGGCTACTACTCCTGGATCTCCTCAACAGGCGTGGTTCTGACTTTATAGTATAGTCTAGAGAGTTAGAGCATTCAGAACAATAATTACATTATATGGAAAGCGATTTTTAATTTGAAACAATGCGGCGCAAGCAGTAAACACAATCGAGCAATTCACGTAGGGTGGATTAATGAGACAGGATTTCGCGGGTTAACAAAAACGCAATTCTTACTATGTGGAATACCAATTTCACAATGTTGCGTAGAGAGGTTAAGGAAGGCAATGTTGCAATGCAACACAGTTGGGCGGACACACAGACACATGCAACCATCCTGTTGAGGCAACCGTGCATGCACATGTCGCTCCAT